>CM033640.1:3088050-3283050 GCA_019453435.1 Rhinogobius similis | reverse complement strand
GAGTGCTGTGGGTGTGAGAGTGCTGTGGGGTGTGTCCGTACTGTGGATGTGAGAGTGCTGTGGGTGTGAGAGTGCTGTGGGTGTGAGAGTGCTGTGGGTGTGAGCGTGCTGTGGGGTGTGTCCGTACTGTGGATGTGAGAGTGCTGTGGGTGTGAGAGTGCTGTGGGTGTGAGAGTGCTGTGGGTGTGAGCGTGCTGTGGGGTGTGAGAGTGCTGTGGGGTGTGAGAGTGCTGTGGGGTGTGAGAGTGCTGTGAGGTGTGAGAGTGCTGTGGGTGTGTGAGAGTGCTGTGGGGTGTGAGCGTGCTGTGGGTGTGAGCGTGTTGTGGGGTGTGTCCGTACTGTGGGTGTGAGCGTGCTTTGGGTGTGAGCGTGCTGTGGGTGTGAGTGTGCTGTGGGTGTGAGTGTGCTGTGGGGTGTGAGAGTGCTGTGGGGTGTGAGAGTGCTGTGGGGTGTGAGCGTGCTGTGGGGTGTGAGAGTGCTGTGGGTGTGTGAGAGTGCTGTGGGTGTGTGAGAGTGCTGTGGGTGTGTGAGAGTGCTGTGGGTGTGAGCGTGCTGTGGGGTGTGAGAGTGCTGTGGGTGTGTGAGAGTGCTGTGGGGTGTGAGAGTGCTGTGGGTGTGAGAGTGCTGTGGGTGTGAGCGTGTAGTGGGGTGTGAGAGTGCTGTGGGTGTGTGAGAGTGCTGTGGGTGTGAGAGTGCTGTGGGTGTGAGAGTGCTGTGGGGTGTGAGAGTGCTGTGGGTGTGAGAGTGCTGTGGGTGTGAGCGTGTTGTGGGGTGTGAGAGTGCTGTGGGGTGTGAGAGTGCTGTGGGTGTGAGAGTGCTGTGGGGTGTGAGCGTGCTGTGGGGTGTGAGAGTGCTGTGGGGTGTGAGAGTGCTGTGGGTGTGTGAGAGTGCTGTGGGTGTGTGAGAGTGCTGTGGGTGTGAGAGTGCTGTGGGTGTGAGCGTGCTGTGGGGTGTGACAGTGCTGTGGGTGTGTGAGAGTGCTGTGGGTGTGAGTGCTGTGGGTGTGAGCGTGCTGTGGGGTGTGACAGTGCTGTGGGTGTGTGTGAGTGCTGTGGGGTGTGAGCGTGCTGTGGGGTGTGAGAGTGCTGTGGGGTGTGAGAGTGCTGTGGGTGTGAGAGTGCTGTGGGTGTGAGAGTGCTGTGGGTGTGAGCGTGCTGTGGGTGTGAGCGTGCTGTGGGTGTGAGCGTGCTGTGGGGTGTAAGCGTGCTGTGGGTGTGAGAGTGCTGTGGGGTGTGAGAGTGCTGTGGGGTGTGAGAGTGCTGTGGGTGTGAGCGTGCTGTGGGGGTGAGAGTGCTGTGGGTGTGAGCGTGCTGTGGGTGTGAGCGTGCTGTGGGGGTGAGAGTGCTGTGGGGTGTGAGCGTGCTGTGGGGTGTGTGCGTGCTGTGGGGGTGTGTGCGTGCTGTGGGGATGTGGGCGTCCTGTGGGGTGTGTCCGTTCTGTGGGGTGTGAGCGTGCTGTGGGGTGTGAGCGTGCTGTGGGGTGTGGGCGTCCTGTGGGGTGTGTGCGTACTGTGGGTCTGAGCGTCCTGTGGGTGTGAGCGTCCTGTGGGTGTGAGCGTCCTGTGGGTGTGAGCGTCCTGTGGAGTGTGGGCGTCCTGTGGGGTGTGGGCGTCCTGTGGGGTGTGTGTGTGCTGTGGAGTGTGGGCGTGCTGTGGGTGTGAGCGTCCTGTGGGTGTGAGCGTCTTGTGGAGTGTGGGCGTCCTGTGGGGTGTGAGCGTCCTGTGGAGTGTGGGCGTCCTGTGGGGTGTGTGTGTGCTGTGGAGTGTGGGCGTCCTGTGGAGTGTGGGCGTCCTGTGGAGTGTGGGCGTCCTGTGGAGTGTGGGCGTCCTGTGGAGTGTGGGCGTCCTGTGGAGTGTGGGCGTCCTGTGGGGTGTGAGCGTCCTGTGGAGTGTGGGCGTCCTGTGGAGTGTGGGCGTCCTGTGGGTGTGAGCGTCCTGTGGAGTGTGAGCGTCCTGTGGAGTGTGGGCGTCCTGTGGGGTGTGTGCGTGCTGTAAGAGGCGGGCCACAGTGTCAAAAATGCATATCTCTAAGGTTTTTGCATTATTATTTATCACAATATTCCATATTCTATTGTAATATGTGTTATCGTGGCAGGCCTAGCCCTCTCCTGGTGAGTGGTGGTACTGCACCCTCAGTCACTTCACTGACGTCATGAGCTCTGCTCCGAGTCCTCCAGAACAATCAGCCCTGAGAGTTCTACACATTATCAATTTGGAACGGTCTCTCAATTAATGGGAGTCAAAAACGTCAAATACTTTCTCACAGCAGAAGAGCAAGCAGATACGTACAAAGTATTCGTGAGAGAAAAGCAGACTTTTTTCTCATCCACAATGTGCTTACCTTTTTTCTTAAGAAAACAATAATACATTCAGAAAAGTCTTTTTTTTACCAAAGGAAAAACCAAAGAAAAAAAATGCATGTACTTCTGTATCACAAAGTTTGTTTTAGTTTATTTAGGTGCTTCCCCCTTGACCACAATACTGCCCTGTGATTGGCCTGAACGCAGCAGCGGGAGCTGGACCACACCCATTCTCATCAGTCTGTGAGATCACAAACATTGCAAGAATTCATCTTCCAGCTCAAGGTGAGCGCTACAGGAAACCTCAAACTCACCTTGTTGCCATGGATGCACTCCTGGGTGTACAGCTGGGTGTACAGCTGGGTGTACTCCTGGGCGTACCCCTGGGCGTAGTCCTGGGTGTACCGCTGGGTGTACCGCTGGGTGTACCTCTGGGTGTACCTCTGGGTGTACCCCTGGGCGTACCCCTGGGTGTACCCCTGGGCGTACCCCTGGGTGTACTCGTGTCATTCTAGCCTGGGGCAGGTGGTCCTCAGTCATCAGCTCTTTCGTCTCTGCGTCTCTATGAACACAACATCAGACAATAGATTAGAAGCAGTTCACTCCAGGGCCAGTCCTCCAGCTCAGTGCTATTTCATATATTTGAATTTCACCTTTTAATTTGGTTGTTTTCAGACTGTTTGGGTGAAGGAGCCAGTAATGATTTGTTAAATGTATTTACAAAAAACAATACAAGAGAAGCCACGTATCCTCCACTGTGTCCTTCCTCCTCTGTCCTGTGTCCTTCCTCCTCTGTCCTGTGTCCTGTGTCCTTCCTCCTCTGTCCTGTGTCCTTCCACCTCTGTCCTGTGTCCTTCCTCCTCAGTTGTGTCCTGTGTCCTTCCTCCTCTGTCCTGTGTCCTTCCTCCTCTGTCCTCTGTCCTGTGTCCTTCCTCTTGTCATGGGGCAGAGCCCTGATATGTGACAAACTGATGTCACCCAAACATAACAAATGTTTTCACCAGAATTTTCAAAAGAATTCTCCTGATTTTAAAAATACAAAAGCCTACTGAGAACAAGGGCCTTTCTCCTTTCAAGTATCCGACCGCACCATTAAAAGATAAACCTTAGACATTTTACTCAAACCAGATGCCATCTTATTGGCCTAACAGACCCTTTAAAGTGCTCTGTAAATGGGGGCAAAGTGAAGGCGACTCCACCTTAACACTTGTTAATGATGAACTGTGATCAGACCTGAATGTCAGGGATTCTAACTCTTCATCACAAAAATAGGCAATCGTGTCTGTGTATGTATTTCTAGGGTAGAAATGTCAGTTGGTTTGCTTTCCTTTTTACAAATAGCTATATTATTTCTGGCCTCAAAATTGTAACAGAGCTTTAGTAAAGTATAATCTGTGGTATAGTATTTAATACATTTCTGTGAGTATTTGTCAAGTAAAACTCATGATTGTAGTAAAACCCAGTGTTAAATGTGTTGTGCAGCAGCTGATCCAGTCAAATCCTCTTTGTCAAGACAATGTCAAGTCAGAGCAGAATCTTGTTGAAAGGAGAGAGAGGGAGATAAAAGTAAAAATACACAGCAGGAGGAGAAACATCTAGATTGTGTTAAATCCACAAATTCACAAATGCACAAAGCTCCATGTGTATCTTTATGAAAAACAAAAGTCTGCATTGATGCTAAAATAGGTGCCAATGCTGCCCTGTGATTGGTCCAGCCCCGAGGCCCCATCATGGATCAGCGAAACCTGACGATATGGATTCAAGAGTTTGTGAACTCTCAAATTCAAGAGAATTCATCTTGCTTTTTTAAAATTAAAGTGTAAGTGAACATAACCTAAGATTAATGTTATGTATCGTAAAGTATCACTGCACAAAGAAAAACAAATAAGAACAATTATTTGAAACTAAAGGAAACAGAGAAAGCGGGGCCTGATGATTCAGAGGAGTTTGGCTGCATTTCTGGATTTCATTATTTTTAGGACTTAGGACAGAAAGTAGTTGAAAAAGGCATTAGGTTTTGTTGTCATTTGGTTCATGAATGATTCAGCAATTATGATTTACACGTTTCAGTTTATGTTTCTTGTGCAGTCATAAATAATGTCTGTTATAGTGAATGGTTGAATGTCCAGGAGTTTAGATGGATCCTGGCCCATGATGCACTGCTCTGTGCGCAGGGGACTCTCAGCTGTGGCTATTATATATATATATATATATATATATATATATATATATGCTTTGAATGAGACGATTGAATGGATACATTTATTGTTTTAAATGATCTTTAATTTTGGATTTAAAGAAAATTTCAAGTAATGTGAGGACGATTACATTATTTCCCTCTTGGAAAAGTAATTTAGTAAAATTAAAATTTTTGTAAAAAATAATCTCTTCCAGTCTTCTCATGATGAATGTATCACTGAGGTTATAATTGTGGAATAAACGCCCTCCAATCAGCATCTGAGGCCGAGCGAGGCCCAAGAGGCGCAGACCACACTCGGTCTTGGATTGTGCATTGAATGGCGTTTCAGATCGTGTCAATACTAAATGCGTATCATATTTCCATTTGAGTCAATGAAATGCAGTGGAGACCAAACAGGGCCGTTCTGGACACGTCTGTGGTCCCTGTGACTCCGCTGAGTGCAGCCTGTCATCGGCTGTCGCGGCGCGCCCTCTTGCGTCAGCGCGCAGAGCTGCAGGCACGGCGGAGGGGTGGAGACAGACCAAAAAAATCTCGGGGAAGAAAATTCAAACGCTCTTCCTGGAAACGGTAGAAACCCGCCACAACTTCACCACATGACAATTCTAAAGAAACTGCGACACACTTTCCATTTCAGAATTTCCCCCCATTTCTCTAAAAAAAAAAAAAAAACCTCCGCCGCGTGCTCTTCCTTCATCCATCGCGTGCGTTTGCGCAGCACCACGCACTATTGGCTTCACGCATTTATGGATGAAGATGAGCACGGGGCGATTGCGACATGATTAAAAGCAGACCTGCCTTCCCGTAAACTGCCTCCGCTTCAGGCCGTGAAACGTGACATCACCCACACCTCTGTTTAGAAGGAATCAAAACGCAAACTGCGACGTACGACATCAAACGGCTGCACGATCCAACTTCAGTCACTGCACATGCGAACTTTGATGCGTTGTATGCGACTACAATCGACACAGCACGCGTTAAAATGAGCTAAATTCGATTTGTGTACGCGTCCTGTTCTCTACGGACAAGGTTATGGTCGGCGCACAAGTAGCACAAGCCCCGCAGCTCCCGCTTGTTAACGGCAGGTAAATGCTTTGACATACGCACATACGTGTGCTCTTACCTTCCGCCGCCGTTCGCACTTGTAAACGGCGAAGAAGTGGCGTGAGGCCGAAAAAGGCGCACCAGAACCGGCTCCGTAAAGCTCTCCATTTCGGAATGACTAAGCAAGAAAGCCCAAAACGAAAAGAAGAAGCGTTATTCCCCAAACGACGACATCCACAGCCGTTACGCACTCGGCTCCGTGCGGCAGCGGCAGACACGGACAGGGCAGCGGCGTGGAGAGATAAACGCCCACTGGAGAGAGCCTGTGGTTGTGGCATCGGTTCTGCACAGTCAGAACGCGCAGAAAAAAAGACTGCACAGCGCTTCTGGCCCCCGACATCCATTCCATAGATATCCGGTCTCATCTTTCCTTCAGTCCGTCCACACGTTAAACTCCATCCGTTTCACGCGGGAACAGGCTGCAGTGAGAAAAGTAACTGCGCAGTTTTTTTATTCCATTGAGTCGTTCCCTGCTCCGTCCTTCCTCGCTCGCTCTTTCCCTTTTGCTCCCTCTTTCTCTCCTCTTCTCCGTAGCCTGCATCACGCAGTTTTCTTTTCTTTTTTGGGGGTGGAAGTCTTGGACAGTGGTGCCCCGCCTCTCCATTGATTGGCACACAAAGTGGAGGCCTGAATATGCCCAAATTCCACCGTCAGTTGCTTTTATAATCACTACAAGAGGAGCAGCCATTTAGGAAAGGTCACGTTTTTCAAAGTAAAAAAGTTGAACAATAGTAACTAGCCCTGTAACACGGCACTCACGTCTGAGAGGCAAGTGGTTCCAAAATGTGGGACGTGGGCTGCTCCCGGTTGCTCCAGGGTCTGAAGTTCTGTCTGTTTAACGCTTTTAAGGGTCTTCAGAATGATAAAGAATAATGTTTGAAATATGACGTCATTGGAATCTCCAAAATTCTGGAATGATGAAAGTGTGCCAGGAACACTGTGCCTTGAAAAGATGCCTGATTAATACATTTTATTGAATAATTTACCATCATGTCCTGCATAACTTCCTCATCAAAATGAAAGCACAACAAGCCCCAGTGCTGGAGTTAAAGAACAAGACACAGCGGCATGGACAATATTTGTAACATTAAACCCTTTTTTCCTGCACGGTGTGATTCATTAATATGTTTGTTGGAGGTGTGCCACGGTGTCATTTCACTCAAAACAGTGTGGTCGGCCTCAAAAAAGGTTGAAAACCCCCAAAGTGGACCATGAAACATTTTCAGTTAAACTGACATCAGATCTAAATGTTAATGATTGTAAGTATTTAGGACACAAAAATAAGCAACAATTTAGGAATTTTCAGTGTAGTTTAGTTTGCTTTTCAGTTACTAAAGAAAGATGGAAAAATACTTTATTTGTATTTGGGCAAAATCACAGTAGTGATAATGCAGTAATCTCATTTTGTGATTTCTGAGGTTAATCCCAGTCTCTCCAGTGAAATTGCATTAAGTTCTACACAACCTTTGGGAACATTCTGGTTTTCAGAAAGTATTTATTCAAAAACCTTTCAAGTGTCAATAGTTTCTAGTCCTGATGATACTGATCATTTCTGAGGTGGAATCACTGGTCTAATCAAGGACACTTCCCTTGTCCCAGACACTTTGCTAGAGAAATAAAATGTGTAACATGTGCATGTACTGGAAGGCCGTCTCCCAGGTCACTTCTTGAACTTTCCCCAAAATCCAACTCAAACTAATTCAATGTCCCAGGGCAGAAAATATGTAACTGAAAATGTGTCCTTTCTCGATTATGAAGACATCACATATAAACACGCTTTTATCCTTTTATTACTGTATCATTCTACATTCACTTTTTTCACTCAAATTGAGTGTGTGCTAATTATTGTATCAAAATAATACACCATTCAATACATCACAGTGTCACAGGCCTGCACAATAGATTTCAAACATTTTATTAAAACAGTTTCAACATACAAAGAAATAAATAAATGCATTTCAAACTGACTAACCGGTCTGAGAACGTACTGGACAATGTGGAGCACTATTAGTCTAAACTATGTCTACCTAAGAACAAAAATGACACAAAATGTGTGTGTTGGTTCAGCTGTCCAGGCTCAGGAGCAGGGCGGTCCCTCTCTTGATCCAGTGGTCCACAGGGACAGATCCAGACTTGAGGTCCACTCCCACCACAAACGAGGCCCGGCCGCCTCTCCCCGAGCGCACCGGGAAGTAGTAACAGGGACACAGGTACACGCCTGCACACAAGGACACAACAGTCAGCCTCCCAAGAACATACACCCTTTCCTCACTCGTCCACGGTCAGATTAAGGTTTAGACTAGCCCTGTCGTTATTATGAGATGCAGAGAACATTTGTTTTAATACAGGACTACTCACCAATGACTTTTATTAAGATATGTCAAATGATCATTTCTATTGCACACACATTTTAACCAAATAAGGGTTGACATATTGGACTGAATGTTTCTACAAAGAGAATGTGTGTATTATTGATGAAAATCAGAAATGGTTTATTCTTTTTTTGACATTTTGGTTTAATAAGGCCACTGTCTGTTATAAAAGATCTTTTATATGTGTTTTAGAGTCTGTATGGTCCAAGTAACATTATGAAAATATGACTACAACATTTTTAAATAGTTGATTAGTCGATTAATTGTTACTGCAACTTTTAAGCATCTTTATAATAATAATAAAAATAACTTAAAATAATACTTATTATTATTATGAATAATAATAATAATAATAATAATAATATTAATGCATTAGACTTATACAGTGCTTTTCTGGACACTCAAAGACACTTCATGTTGCATTATTCTTTAACTCCACACTCGATCGTGCTGCCCTGGGGCAGACTGACAGAAGTGAGGCTGCCAATCTGCGCCATCAGCCCCTCCCACTACCAATCAGTCACACACACACACACACACACACACACACACACACACACACACACACACACACACACACACACACACACACACACACACACACACACACACACACACACACACACACACACACACACACACACACACACACACTCACACACACACACACACACTCACACACACACACACACACACACACACACACACACACACACACACACACACACACACACACACACACACACACACACACACACACACACACACACACACACACACACACACACACACACACACACACACACACACACACACACACACACACACACACACACACGTGCACACGCACTCAGTCATGGCCAAAAGGGTTGGCACCCCTGAATTTTTTGATATTCGCACGTTTAATTCTTTTGTGTATTGGAACACAAAAAGAAAAAAAAGCAAATTTAACATAATTTTACACAAAATCAATCGCCTTTCCCCAACAGCAATGTTTAAGATCTCTCCAGGTGTTCAGTGGAATTGAGATCTGGGTTCATTGCTTGGCCACATCAGAACTCATCAGACTTTTGAAGTATGTTTGGGGTCACTGTCCTGCAGGAAGACCCATGATCTCAGGCGCAAACCCACCTTTCTGACACTGGGCCCAAGATTGCAAATTTAATCCTCAGAGTCATGACGCCTTGCACACAGTCAAGGCATCCAGTGCCAGAGGCAGCAAAACATACCCAAACATCTTTGAACCTCCACCATATTTAACTGTAGTACTGTGTTCTTTTCTTTGTAGGCCTCGTTCCTTTTTGATAAACAACTGAATGATGTGCTTTACCAAAAAGCTCTATCTTGGTCTCATTTGTCCACAAGACGTTTTCCCAGAATGATTTTGGCTTACTCACATACATTTTAGCAAACTGCAGTCTTGCTTTTTGGTGTCAGTAATGGGGTCCTGGGTCTCCTGCCATAGAGTTTCATTTCATTCAAATTTCGGCTGATAGTTTGCGCTGATGCACCCTGAGCCTGCAGGACAGACTGAATTTCTTTGGAACTTGTCCAGTTGTTCCAATACACACAAAGGAAATAAACATGTGTATAGCAAAACATGCCACATTTCAATACTTTTCAGAGAGAAATACTTTATTAGGGGCGCTTTGGGCCATGACTGTTTATGTATGGGAAATATAATTCTACAGTATCTCCTTTCACTTTCCATTTGAATGCTTGGGTTAGATTGCCAACAAGGCGGTAGCAGATAGATTTTGTACTGAAGGCAGCTGAAGCACTGAAGCGGTCAAAAGGAGTCTGGTGAAGGTGTGTGGACACAAGAGCACTTGCTCTCTATTCACCAGGAAATATCTGTATGTTCTATTCAGAGGAATCTCTTCTGGGCCCTCATTCACAGAGGTTCCTGTTCCGGTCTGAATTTCCATATTTATTCACTGCACTGAAGCAAGGATTGCATAAAGTGTCACATTGACAAGGAATTCAAACAATCGAGAAGGTACCGGGGTAGGTTTCAATTGTTACGCATATAGGCAATTCAGAAGGAGACAACTTCACCAACCAGGACTCCTGAAACAATACACTACTCCAGGCATGTTTATAGCTGCAAGCATCTATATTCTCCTTATTCCGGAAGTTGCCACGGGCGCCGCCATCTTTTTTCCGTTGTATAAGTTTAAACTGAGGCAAAAGGGGGCAGAATAAGGTGAATACCTCTGTAAAAACTCAAAAACAATGATGTAGTATAGTCTGTCTCCTATGAGTGGTCATCTGTTATTATGCCTGTATTATGCTCATTTGTGATGTATGTTATGTTTCCTAATCAAAATACCTGGAGTTGTTTTCAGTTTCGTCCACACTTGTGTAAGACAGAAATCTTGCATATCTAGGCTGTGTTCTTCTCCTGAACTGAGAACACTCTGTTCCATCTTGTGATGTCATTGAGTGACAGGAAGCGCTCCTAAACTCACACCTTCACCAGAATCATTTATAACCTAAATTTGAACCTACTGACAGCTAGTGTTTTAGCCCTTCACTTCTTGACTTCTGGGCAGATGGCACTGATGATGATCCACTAAATCCCCAATTTTCACTCACACACCCAAAACCAAGGACGCAGTAATGAATGGCTGATTTGAAAAAGACAGTGAAAGGACAGAGTAATTCAACAACCAGAAGTTGACAGAGTGCATCCTCCGAGGCAGCCTCCCAAGTGAGTGATGCATGGCTGTTACCACCCCCCAAGGTAAGGGACATGCAGGAGGGGTCCCCAACAGAAGGTCGAGGGAGAAGACGGACCAAGGGACACAAAGCTTGACCAATGAAAGGCTAAACTAAAGATGGAAAGATGGAAGCCACATAGGTGATTTGATCTAAATACTTGACTCTCTGTCATTAGCACCCGGCCAAGTGCCTGGGGTTGGTTGTGAATCTGTATTGCCTGGCCAGTGTTTTGTTGTCATGGCTGTAACACTGAACTATGGAAAGTATCTACATAGATGTACTTGCCCTGTACTGGTACCCTGATACCCTGATTTCTAAGTCACATGTTTGGTGGTGGGGTTGTGCTCCCTGGATTAATATGGGAGCTACATAAAATACTTTTTGCGTTTGATGCACTTACTCTATTCGTGGTTTCATGCACTTGGTACCTTTCCTTTTAGAAATGGTTTTCTCTCCAACTTTGATCTTTTTTTTAGGTCAGGATGTGGGTTACTCTTTCTTTTGCTGTTGTTTTTTTTATTTTGTTTCATGTTTCTACAGGATATGTTCGACCAGAGAGTTGTAGAAATGCCCCATTTGTAAGGGCAATAATAACAATACAGATAATCCAATGGCATTTGAAAAAAAGAGTAGCATCCATTAACATCCATTAAAATCCAATTAAACGGTCAAAGACACTAACAAAAATGAGAAAAGAAAAAAACAGATTTTATATAACTACAAGAAACACATTTAAATGACTGATTTCAAGCTGAATAGCATTTTAACAGTATTTTGAAGAATCGCGGATTTATATTGGTTCAAGGAGCTATTAATGGGTTGGTGTGAGTTCTCTCCAGGTTCTCCGGGTTTCTCCCACCCGTGTTTGGACACACATGCATGGGGTACATGGGTACATTTGCAACTCTAAATTGCCCAAGTGAATGAATGGGAGAGTGAATGTTTGTCCATGTCTCTGTGTTAATCCTGTGATGAACTGGCGCACTGGGCTGTGCAGACTTCAAGTGTTCAGCTTTGAGTAGAATGTCCATTTTGGGGACCAGATAAATCCCTACCATCTCCATCAACATTAACGCAAAATCTGTCTTATCTGCACAAAACTGACACTGACAGCTCAACAACACCTAATCAGACTTCACTCGGCTCTGACAGTGCTTTAGTGTAGTGTGTAGTGTTGCTCCCTGTCATATGGCCATCCTTCGTCTGGCCTTGATGCCATATCTGTGAGGATTGTCCCACGAGTGGAGGACACCCATTGAAACTCCTGCACTGCTCTTCAACTACAGCTTGGGTTTTATGGACTTTATATCATTACATTTCTAATGATATCCACCCGTCTTGCTGGAGTTTGGGTTAGGTGCTGGTGCCACCGCAGGCTGAAGTGGGTTGGTACGATCGTAAACTGCACTGTATTGTCGTAAAGTCAACCAACTTATGCAAGTGGATACATTCAGTCATAAAAACTATGAAAACATATTCTGATAAATATCTGACATTAGTAGACATTAGACATTTATACTTGAAATTGAACACTTTTTGACAAATTGAATGCTTTTAAAGCTTTAAAATTGGCACTATTAAATTCAATAGCTTTTAATACTTTTCAGACCCTGTGGCTGCCTTGATTTTGTGTAATATAGGACACTGAAGTCTGCAGACTCACTCTTGGCCATCTTCTTGCGGTACTCCACGGGTTTGAAGTGGATGGTGGGGATGGGACACACCATCTGCATGGGCTCAGGCTCCACCAAACATGAGTTAGTCTTGTCCCAGCCAGCGCCCTCCAGGTACAGGCCGTGGATGTACACTCCATCCTGAGGAGCACAGAGGAGGGAGGATTAGCTTTCAAATAGGTACACTCTTTTTATTTTGTTAGGAGGCAGCAGCAGCTTTGCACTTTTCTTGTTGGAAGAAAAATATTAGTTTAGACCAGTGATTCTCAAATTTTAAAATAACATAACATTTTATTTAATTGTTCCTTAAATTAATACTTTTTACATTTTGTAGAACTTTAGTTAACCTACACATATTGTACGGAAAATAATTCTAGTCAGTTCAGTTCTTATTTAATCTGTTTCTCTGTACAACACGACACAAGCAGGATATTCCGCTCTAAAAGTGACTGTGCAGCAAGAGCGCTGCTCTAACTTTGATCCTTGATCTTCTGATTGTATTTGACTGACGCACAAAACCAACCATTTGATAAACATCGGACTTGGGAGGCCATAGAAAGTTAAAACCGCGGGTCAAAATCCAAACAGCGAGCAGCGGGAAAAAGCGAAACTACCCCTGCACCAGGACCACGGTGCGCAATGGCAGCTGTGTTTTCACTCAGAGCACCGTCAGCGCATGTACGGGATGATACAAAAGAGCACGGAGACAGGCACGGAGGTGCGGAGCGGAGGAACTCACGGCGGCACCAGGAGCACAGAGGAGGGAGAGGAGCAGGAGGAAGAGCAAGTGAGACACAGAGGAGGTAGAGGAGCAGGAGGAAGAGCAAGTGAGACACAGAGGAGGTAGAGGAGCAGGAGGAAGAGCAAGTGAGACACAGAGGAGGTAGAGGAGCAGGTGAGACACAGGGGAGGGAGAGGATCAGGAGGAGGAGCAGGTGAGACAGATAAGCAGGAGGAAGAGCAAGTGAGACACAGAGGAGGTAGAGGAGCAGGTGAGACACAGATGGGTAGAGGAGCAGGTGAGACACAGAGGAGGTAGAGGAGCAGGTGAGACACAGAGGAGATAGAGGAGCAGGTGAGACACAGAGGAGATAGAGGAGCAGGTGAGACACAGAGGAGGTAGAGGAGCAGGTGAGACACAGAGGAGGTAGAGGAGCAGGTGAGACACAGAGGAGGGAGAGGAGCAGGTGAGACACAGATGGGTAGAGGAGCAGGTGAGACACAGAGGAGGTAGAGGAGCAGGTGAGACACAGATGGGTAGAGGAGCAGGTGAGACACAGAGGAGGTAGAGGAGCAGGTGAGACACAGAGGAGGTAGAGGAGCAGGTGAGACACAGATGGGTAGAGGAGCAGGTGAGACACAGAGGAGATAGAGGAGCAGGTGAGACACAGAGGAGGTAGAGGAGCAGGTGAGACACAGATGGGTAGAGGAGCAGGTGAGACACAGAGGAGGTAGAGGAGCAGGTGAGACACAGAGGAGGTAGAGGAGCAGGTGAGACACAGATGGGTAGAGGAGCAGGTGAGACACAGAGGAGATAGAGGAGCAGGTGAGACACAGAGGAGGTAGAGGAGCAGGTGAGACACAGAGGAGGTAGAGGAGCAGGTGAGACACAGAGGAGGTAGAGGAGCAGGTGAGACACAGAGGAGGTAGAGGAGCAGGTGTGATACAGAGGAGGGAGAGGAGCAGGTGAGACACAGAGGAGATAGAGGAGCAGGTGAGACACAGAGGAGATAGAGGAGCAGGTGAGACACAGAGGAGGTAGAGGAGCAGGTGAGACACAGAGGAGGTAGAGGAGCAGGTGAGACACAGAGGAGATAGAGGAGCAGGTGAGACACAGAGGAGGTAGAGGAGCAGGTGAGACACAGAGGAGGTAGAGGAGCAGGTGAGACACAGAGGAGGTAGAGGAGCAGGTGAGACACAGAGGAGGGAGAGGAGCAGGTGAGACACAGAGGAGGTAGAGGAGCAGGTGAGACACAGAGGAGGTAGAGGAGCAGGTGTGATACAGAGGAGGGAGAGGAGCAGGTGAGACACAGAGGAGGTAGAGGAGCAGGTGTGATACAGAGGAGGGAGAGGAGCAGGTGAGACACAGAGGAGATAGAGGAGCAGGTGAGACACAGAGGAGATAGAGGAGCAGGTGAGACACAGAGGAGATAGAGGAGCAGGTGAGACACAGAGGAGGTAGAGGAGCAGGTGAGACACAGAGGAGATAGAGGAGCAGGTGAGACACAGAGGAGATAGAGGAGCAGGTGAGACACAGAGGAGGTAGAGGAGCAGGTGAGACACAGAGGAGGTAGAGGAGCAGGTGAGACACAGAGGAGGGAGAGGAGCAGGTGAGACACAGAGGAGGTAGAGGAGCAGGTGAGACACAGAGGAGGTAGAGGAGCAGGTGTGATACAGAGGAGGGAGAGGAGCAGGTGAGACACAGAGGAGGTAGAGGAGCAGGTGTGATACAGAGGAGGGAGAGGAGCAGGTGAGACACAGGGTGTGATGTCTCCTCCAGTGTTAGCTCTGTTTTTGTCTTTCAATAAGTAAATTATTGACCAACAACTTGAATGTAAGAGGAGAGGATCGCTGCACTGATGAGCCAGCTGCATTTTATATGATCAAAATACAACCCTATTGCAGTAATCTATTTGTAACAGATTAACCTAATAAATTCATAATTAAACACAAAATATCCTAATCTAAATCTCAATTTTAATTTTTTGTTAAAGGTGGGGGCGTGTTTGCAGGATAGGTGGTCCCCAGATTTGGTTTCAACAGCAAAGTGGTCCTTGGTCTGAAAAAGTTTGAGAAACACTGGTTTAGACAAATGCAATTTTTTTTTCAGCATTATAATTATACAAATTATTGGCTCTCGGGTCATTCTTTAGAGGTACCAACAAATGTATGTATTCAAGTTTCAGAGGTGGTAGAGTAGCCAAAATATGTACTAAGAGTAACATTACAGATTTCAGATAAAATCACTCAAGTAGAAGTAAAAAGTAATGGCCCTAATAATAAGTGAGAATAAAAAAAGTATTTGGAAAAAGTAATACTTGAGTGCTGAGTAACAGTTTTGACATAAAATGTATTTAATTGAAATAAATATAAATGTATTATTTATCATATCTGAAGGTAAGGTGAAAAAGTTCAAAGCCGTTAATGTGGTTCATATAAAGCTTTTGTCAGTATTGAATTGCTCACAGTGGGAAGAGGAACCAAAACTTATAAACCATATTCAATGAAGTCACATTCTTTGTTTTTGCTGACTGACTGGTGGCAAATAAAGTTTCTCTCGTTTTGAGCTGAGGGCACATTTTTAGCCCAATTTTCCTCGAGCTTAGACACTCTCAGTCACCTCTAGTTGAAAACAGTCGCAGCTGCTTCAGTCTCGTGTGGCGCTGTTACGACTGGACTTACATCTGAATCGCAGTGTGTGGACCATGAAAAGACACGTCTAGACCCCAGTATTCAAACATGTTTGAATTATAAAGCCGATTTTGCACATGCCCTGGTGCACAATACATAGGATGAATAAATATAACAAATACACAAATTAAATATTAATCAAAAGCTAAGCTAAAAAGGTGGGTCTTGAGCCTGCTCTTAAACACCTGAACGTTCTCTGCGGCCCTGAGCTCCTCCTCAGGCCGTTCCACAGACGAGGGCCGTAGTACTGGAAAGATGCCTCGCCGTGAATGTGTGTCCTGACTTTGAGAATGACTAGGAGCCGGCTGCAGGGGAGCAGGGGCCCGAGGAGGAGCGCAGGGGCCGTGAGTGTTCATGTGTCATGAGCTTAGTGCCTCCTCCCTCCTGTGTGTGTGTGTGTTTCCTCCTCCCCTCCTGTGGTGTCCTTGTTTGGAGCTTCCTGGGCATGACTGATTGGCACACCTGGAACCCATCTGCAATCAAGCATACACCCTCTGCAGTACAAAAGCTTGGCTCATTCATCCACACCCTGCCAGATCGTTCAGTCTACTTCCGTGGTGAACTCCTTGGCTTTTTGTATCTCTCGTTAGTTGTCTCTTGTGGATTTTTGCTTACCAAGGACTTTTTTTCCTCCAGCCTGCTCCTGCCTGCTATCCTGGTTCTCACCTGTGCTCCTCGGTCCTTCCTGCTCCCGCCCGCTGTCCTGGTACTCACCTGTGCTCCTCGGTCCAGCCTGCTCCTGCCTGCTATCCCGGTACTCACCTGTGCTCCTCGGTCCAGCCTGCTCCCGCCTGCCGTCCCGGTCCTCACCCGTGCTTCCTGGTCCAGCCACCCCCCCTCAGCCAACTCTCAATAAATAATTCTGTATTGATCCATATCTCTGGTCTGCTTCATTGGGTCCGCCTGTCGTTACCTCCTAACAGAACGATCTGGCCAAACAATGGACCCAGCAGATCCAGATGCGCTACAGAAAATGATCGCCACTCAGGGGAATCTCCTCGGCCAACACCACACATCGTTGCAGGAGTTGAAGGAATCTAATCAGTCTCTCGGAGCCCAAGTCACAAATCTAACCAGGTTGGTGGAGCACATTTCTCATCAATTATCTGCCCAGTCTGTCTGCCAGCCCACACACCCTACTCCTGTCTCCTCGGCTGTGAATCCTCCCCGTGAAACTCCTGTTCCTCATCCTGAGCCATATAACGGGGACCTGGGTAAAAGTAAAGGCTTCCTCTTACAATGTGCCACCGTCTTCACCTGCCAACCTCTGACATTTTCTACAGACCATTCCAAGGTAGCTTTTGTTACTGGATTGTTGCGTGGAAGAGCACTTGATTGGGCTGAAGCTATGTTGGGTGGTAGAGGCGTTGAAGATATCAGTTATTCTGAATTCATTGATGACTTCAAAGAGTTTTGCACACCCTGATTGTGAGGCTAATGCTGCTAAGGGGCTTCTAGATCTCCACCAGGGGAACAAGAGTGTGGCTGATTACGCTATTCAGTTTCGGATCTTGGCCGAAGAGTCTGGGTGGAACGAGGCAGCATTAAAGGGTGTATATTGGCGGGGTTTAAATGACACCTTAAAAGATGAGTTGTCTCTTCGTGATGACCCTGGTTCTTTGGAGGAACTAATCTCTCTCTCTATCCGCTTTGATAACAGACTGCGAGAGCGCAAACGTGAGAGGGTGTCCCGTACAACTTCTTCTCCTACGCCTCGTTCCTTGCCTCCAGCCCTAGTTCAGCCTGCCACCAATTTAACCGCGTTGCCCTCCACCTCTCAATCCCCTGACATTCCTATGCAAATTGACCGGACCAGATTGACAATTGAGGAGAGGTCCCGGAGAATTCGAGCAGGCGAGTGTTTGTACTGCGGTCAGGGAGGCCATTTCCTCAATCAATGTCCAGTTCGTCCAAAAGACCCCGCTCATCAGTAAATATGGGGGTACTGATGGGCAAGGTATCTAAAATCCCCAATGACTCCCCTAGACTCCTGTTACCTGCTACCCTCTGTCATAACCACCAGTCACTTCCTCTTCAAGCCCTAATAGACTCGGGGGCTGAACAAAACTTCATGGACTCTACTTTAATTTTACAAGCAGGGATCTCCACTGAACCTCTTCCAGAACCAGTCCAGGTCAGTGCTTTAAATGGTTCTTTTCTTGCTCAAATCACTCACCATACTGTTCCCCTCCATTTGATTTTGTCTGGTAACCATCATGAAGACATTAGTTTCTTTGTTTTTTCTGCACCCCAGACTCCAATTGTTTTAGGCTACCCCTGGCTTAAGATTCATAACCCTGTTGTTGACTGGTCTCTTAATAAAATCATTAGTTGGAGTTTGTTTTGCCATCAGTCTTGTTTGCAGTCAGCTCTCCCTTCATCAGGGGAGGTTTTACCTCAACAGCCTGTGACCGCTCCAGATCTGACTGCAATTCCATTGGAATACCATGACCTGGGGGAGGTCTTTAGTAAGGAGAAGGCACTGTCTTTGCCGCCGCATAGACCCTATGACTGTGCAATAGACCTCCTTCCAGGAGCCACTCTTCCTCCTGCTCGCCTCTACAACCTGTCCCGACCTGAGAGGGAGGCCATGGAGACATATATAAAGAACTCTCTCGCAGCAGGTATAATCCGCCCATCTTCCTCTCCTGTTGGTGCCGGGTTTTTCTTTGTTTCTAAGAAAGACATGACTTTAAGACCATGCATAGATTACAGAGGTTTGAACAATATTATAGTTAAGAACAAATACCCCTTGCCTCTGATCTCCTCTGCCTTTGAGCCATTGCAGGGTGCCACCATCTTCACCAAACTGGATTTGCGAAATGCGTACCATCTTGTCAGAATCAAGGAAGGTGACGAATGGAAGACGGCATTCAACACGCCCTTGGGACATTTTGAATACTGTGTCATGCCATTTGGACTCACCAATGCTCCTGCAGTGTTCCAAGCTCTGGTAAACGACGTCCTTCGGGACTTTCTTAATCGTTTTGTTTTTGTCTACCTGGACGATATCCTTATATTTTCCAGAGACCCGCTTGAACATCGCCTTCATGTCCGCCTAGTCCTGCAAAGACTGTTAGAAAATAAACTGTTTGTGAAGGCAGAGAAATGTGAATTCCACGTCAGCTCCATCTCCTTTCTGGGTTTTATCATTGAGAGTGGACAAGTTAAAGCAGATCCCGTGAAGATCAAGGCTGTCTCTGATTGGCCCCTCCTTCCAATAGGAAACAACTGCAAAGATTCCTAGTCATAGCCAAATATTACATACGTTTCATTAGAGATTACAGCAAGGTTGCCCTACCCTCACCAGACTCACATCTGCAAAACTCCCATTTCAGTGGACTGCGAAGCAGATTTCGCTTTTAATAAGCTCAAGAGGTTATTCACTACAGCACCGGTATTGACCCAACCTGATCCGTCCAAACAGTTTATTGTTGAGGTTGACGCCTCGGATGTAGGAGTTGGCGCAGTTCTCTCCCAGCGTTCTGACACAGATTCTCGTCTCCACCCTTGTGCCTTCTTTTTCCAGGAGGTTGGCTCCTGCCGAGTGCAACTACGATGTGGGCAATAGAGAACTTCTGGCAGTAAAGCTTGCACTAGAGGAGTGGAGGCATTGGCTAGAAGGAGCAGAACAACCCTTCGTGGTATGGACGGACCACAAGAATCTAGCCTATATTCAATCAGCAAAGAGATTAAACTCTCGGCAAGCCAGGTGGGCCTTGTTCTTTGGGAGGTTCCAGTTTACCATCACTTACCGTCCAGGTTCAAAGAACGTTAAGCCCGATGCACTGTCCCGTCAGTTTGACCCATCGGAGCAGTCAAATTCAGAGACTATTCTTCCTAGTAACTGTGTCCTTGGTTCTCTCCACTGGCAGGTAGAAGCAAATGTAAAGAAAGCGCAGGAGGCTGAGCCTGATCCGGGAGGTGGGCGTCCAATAGACTCTATGTTCCATCATCTGTACGCAGTGAGGTCTTACAATGGTCGCACAACTCCAAATTTGCATGCCATCCAGGTATAAATCGCACCTTGTCTAGTCTCCGGCGTAATTTCTGGTGGCCAACTATGGAGGCAGACACTCGGAGTTTCGTGTCTGCCTGCACAGTATGTTCCCAGAATAAATCCTCCCATGCTTCCCCCTCTGGTCATCTGAGACCTTTACCCATTGCCAACCGCCCCTGGTCACACATTGCAGTAGATTTTGTGACAGGCCTTCCCCTCTCAAATGGGCAATCTGTCATTCTAACAATCGTTGACAGATTTTCTAAGGCTGCTCACTTTGTAGCCCTCCCTAAATTACCCTCAGCTCGTGAAACCGCAGACCTCATGGTGGAACATGTTTTTCGTCTCCATGGCATCCCAGCTGATATCGTTTCTGACCGAGGCCCCCAATTCATCTCCCAAGTTTGGAAAGCATTCTGTCAATCTCTAGGTACCACTGTCAGTCTATCTTCAGGTTTCCATCCACAGACAAACGGTCAGACTGAAAGAACCAACCAAGACCTGGAGTCTGCTCTCCGCTGTGTGGCTGGTCGCAACCCCTCATCCTGGAGTTCACACTTACCTTGGGTAGAGTACGCACACAACTCTCTAACCTCCTCCGCTACGGGTCTCTCCCCTTTTCAGTCCTCCCTGGGCTACCAACCGCCACTCCTTTCTATGGAGGAGATTGAGGTCTCCGTGCCTTCGGTCCAGGTCCATATGCGGAGGTGTCGTAAGATCTGGAGGGAGACCAGGAAGGCCCTGTTACGGACTTCTTCCCAGTGAGTGCAAGACCCTTGCTGACCGCCATCGCCGTCCAGCACCAAAGTACGCCCCAGGTCAGAAAGTCTGGTTATCTTCCAAAAATATCCCTTTGAAGGCTGTTTCTAAAAAACTGTCACCTCGTTTCATTGGACCATATGAAATCGAAAGAATCATTAATCCGGTTTCTGTCCGTCTCAAACTTCCTCAAGCTCTCCGTGTCCATCCTACTTTTCACGTATCCCAAGTTAAGCCGGTACGATCCAGTTCTCTGTGCCCTCCATCCGAGCCCCCTCCACCCCCCCAAATGGTTGACGACCATCCCGCTTATACTGTGCGGCGGATCTTGGATGTCCGTAGGCGTGGCGTGGGCTCCAGTACCTTGTCGATTGGGAGGGGTATGGTCCTGAGGAGCGGTCGTGGATTGGTCGTGCCCTGATCCTGGACCCTGACCTGTTGCGGGAGTTTCATCGTGCTCACCCTGAGAAGCCTGGTGGTGCGCCAAGGGGCGCCCGTTGAGGGGGGGGTACTGTCATGAGCTTAGTGCCTCCTCCCTCCTGTGTGTGTGTGTGTGTGTTTCCTCCTCCCCTCCTGTGGTGTCCTTGTTTGGAGCTTCCTGGGCATGACTGATTGGCACACCTGGAACCCATCTGCAATCAAGCATACACCCTCTGCAGTACAAAAGCTTGGCTCATTCATCCACACCCTGCCAGATCGTTCAGTCTACTTCCGTGGTGAACTCCTTGGCTTTTGTATCTCTCGTTAGTTGTCTCTTGTGGATTTTTGCTTACCAAGGACTTTTTTTCCTCCAGCCTGCTCCTGCCTGCTATCCTGGTTCTCACCTGTGCTCCTCGGTCCTTCCTGCTCCCGCCTGCTGTCCTGGTACTCACCTGTGCTCCTCGGTCCAGCCTGCTCCTGCCTGCTATCCCGGTACTCACCTGTGCTCCTCGGTCCAGCCTGCTCCCGCCTGCCGTCCCGGTCCTCACCCGTGCTTCCTGGTCCAGCCACCCCCCCTCAGCCAACTCTCAATAAATAATTCTGTATTGATCCATATCTCTGGTCTGCTTCATTGGGTCCGCCTGTCGTTACCTCCTAACATCATGTGGTAAAAGCATAGGCCCAAGACCATTAAGACATTTAAAAATCAGTAAAAGAACCTTAAAATCGATCCCGAAACACACGGGGAGCCAATGCAGTGATTTTAAAAGCAGTGTAATGTGGTCCCGCCCCCTGGTCTTAGTCAGGACACGTGCTGCTGAATTTTGTAATAATTGCAAACCTGCAATACTCTTTTTGGGAAGACCAGAGAGCAGGGCATTACAGTAGTCTATACCAGGGGTTCCCAAACTTTTAAGGTCAGGACCCCCAAAATAGCCATGCAATCAACTCGGGACCCCCAAAGCGAAATGAAAAATAATTCTAAGTGTCAAATCAGGTTTAATCAGGTTTAATGTTTGTTATTTGAATAGTTTATTGTCTTATTAGACCAGGGGTGGGCAATTATTTTGACGCAAGGGCCACATTGGATTTTTACACTTGCCTGGGGGCCGGACCAATTTACACACATACTATTATACTACTACACATAGACTTAATGCCTAAAATACACAAATGACTACAGAATAGCAAAAATCATTACCTTTATTTAGAGGGAACAGTGCAGTTGATCACTCCTTTTATCCAATGCATCAAAGTTTGGTGTTATTCTAGTGGTGGCTGTTCTCAAAACTGATTTTTAATGAACAAGCAGCTGCTCAGGAAACTATAAAATGACAAATGCACCACACCTAACTCATACAATTTTTTATTGAATGCTTTGCGGGCCGGATCAAAATGCCAAAAGGGCCGCATGTGGCCCCCGGGCCTTAGTTTGCCCCCCTCTGTATTAGACCCTATTTCACTAAATTATACTGTATTTAATTAGAAAAATAGAGCAAATACAGTCTCATATTTCTTCAAATTAGATCTTGAAATCACGACCCCCAGCTCATCCCTCGCGACCCCCTGGGGGTTCCGACCCCCACTTTGGGAACCACTGGTCTATACGACTGGAGATAAAAGCATGCATCTGCGTCTCCGTGTTGGCCCCAGAGAGAATGGGGCGAACTCTGGCTGTTCTTTAAGTGATAAAAAAATATTTTTGTGATGAATGTGTGGGATAAATGTCAGCTCAGAGTCATAAATGATGCCCAGGTTTTTTACTTGTGATGATTAAATGGATTAAAAGACTGTGCTTGTAGTTTTGGTAAAAGTTTCTCTCTCTGGGCCTCAGGACCGATGACTAAAACCTCAGTTTTGTCCTGGTTAAGCTGGAGAAAGTTTTCTGCCATCCAGGATTTGATTCTAAAATGCAGTTAAAAAGAGCATCCTTTGGCCTGGTGTCATCAGGAGACACGGAGATGTAAAGCTGTGTATCATAAGCATAACTGTGGAAGTTGACTCCATGTCTCCTGATGACACCAGCAGAGGGTGCATGAACAGGTAAAAAGCAAAGCACAGGACCTAAAATGGAACCCTGGGGCACACCACATGTGATTTTATGAGCTCTTTAGGAGCAGGTATCTAAACTTACCATGAATGTTCTGTCTGTGAGGATGCAAACCATTTGTGTGCAGTACCAGAGAGGCCCACCAGGGGTTTGAGTCTGTTTAAAAGAATAGTGTGGTCTACTGTGTCAAAGGCAGCGCTTAGATCCAGTAGAACCAACACTGTCACCTTTTTTGAATCATAATTTAATCTAAAATCATTTAACAGTGAGGCACATGGTGATTTTCTGCCTAAACATCAAATGCATAATGCAAAAAACGCAGACACTCTACTTTTACACTCACAGCTGAAGCTGAAGCGCATTAAACATAAATCATGGCACTCACTGTGTTATTCACCTCCTTTTCCTCTGTGTCTGACTCATCAGTTTGGACACAGCTCCAAATGACACAGGTTTCCTCTGATAAAAACCACAGGAAATATGTTTTTTATGTCTATTTGAGAAAATCATGAAAGAGCTAGCATGCTTGTACGATAGCTTTCTGTTTTAATCTACAGGTGATCACATGTTGCTGTTTAACCAATGAAAAGTCAGTAAAAACAGACCCAGCCTCGTGTGTTTTCTGTTGTAAATGCACAGTGGCACTTCACAGGAGCAGACAAGACTGTTTCAGGTGAAAAAGTGACCTGTAGCAGCCGAGCGGACGTTGTCGTAGCACTGCACTCTACCGTTTTGCCACCAGCGAATGTTACATGCAAGTAATCTAATCAGTGATGACAGTTGAGAATGGTCTGTACCAGAGGGGGGCAAACTAAGGCTCAGGGGGCAAGTGCGGCCTTTTTGGCATTTTGATCCCACCCACAAAGCATATCATAAAAACTTGTACGAGTTAAGTATGGCGCATTTGGCATTTTATAGTTGTCTGAGACTACAGTTGCTTGTTCATTTAAGATTAGTTTTGAGAATAGCCACCACTAGAATAACATCAAACTTTGCACTGGATAAAAAGAGTGACCAACGGCACTGTTTCCACTTAATAAAGGTAATGATTTTTGCTATTCTGTACTTTTTTGTGTGTTTTAGGCATTAAGTCTATGTGTAATAGTTAACAACATCCAACCTGTAAATGGTCCGGCCCCCGGGCAAGTGTAAAATCCAGTGTGGCCCTTGAGTCAAAAAGTTTCCCAGACCTGGTCTTTACTCAAGTAAGAGAACTGTCACTTCCAACAAAATACTCAGATAGGAGTAAAAGCATGGTGTCAGAAAACTATTACTCAGAAAGTTCTCAAGTAAATGTAACTGAGTACTACCTACCTCTGTCAAGTGTCAATAAACATGGGACTGGATTCTATGTATTGTATTTGTAATGCCATCTATCATGTTGATCCTTGACCAGAGTATGTGAGGAGGGGTGGCTGTACCTTGGGCGGCTGCAGAAGGTGGCTGTCTTCCACTGTGGACACGATGAACTCCCAGGACAGAGTGTCCACAGAGATCTGTCACACACATAATGCCATGTTAAAGTAGACATATCATGCTTTTTTCAGGTATAGAACTATAACAGAAGTAGATCATCATTTTACATTTGTTTATTGTATAATGCAATATTGATCTAAACAGCTCAGTAACAGAAACAGGTCCATATACTTCCTGTTTCAAACTGCAGAACTGATAAGCCCCGCCTCTTCATAGTGACATTTCACTGTAACAAGCAGCAGATTGTTATTAGGCCCAAGTGCCACAAGCTGGCGAGAGGCCTCTTTGTTTCGTAGTGCCCTGTGAAGCATAGCTGCGAAAGTGCCCACGAAATCGAGCGCAAATCGCTCGCCCGCTTCCAAACCCTCACTAACACACATCCCAACTCATGCATGTCCCGTGCATACCAATTAGTAGTGGGAACATAATGTAATGTAGTTGAACATTATCGTTGTAAACAGGCGAAGCCCGTGTGAAAGTGCTCACGAAGTGCGCAGTAAACAATCGCTTTACGTGGGGATGATGTAGGAAAGCGCGTGCCCAGAATTTTACAAATGACAGAAACATCCTGTTTCCAATGGGAAAATGGATAAAGCTATCAAATTTACACTATGCACTTTTACGAACTAAGCATAAGCCCGACCATTCTAAAATTTGGTGAAAATTATCTTGAGGAGTGGGACATCAAAAGTCCAAGTCCAAGATTTTAGCACAAGTATTATGGTCTTTGTGCAGCACAGTCGCAAACTTTGACCAAATTTGAGACATTTTCAGTTAAATATGAGAAGTAGGAGGCACGTTAGCGTGTAGGTGATACTATACTGTAGGTGATCATGGACGTTTCCAGAGTCAAGCTGTTTTGAATTTGTTTGAAGGAGATATTGTATTTGACAGAGTTGGACACTTTCTTTATGTGTTTTTGAACCTCAGTGTTTGGTCCAAGTGGAAGATATTTCATTTCAGTTACAATGTTTAATTTTATTTCATTTACATAGCTATTTGATAAAAAAAAAAAAATACAGGTTTTGGCCAGGAAGAGTATAGCAGCTGATGTGTGAGTTATTTTTCTACGTGGGAAAAATGGGTTCGAAACCCACCCACTTATTTCTTGTTGATCAGTCTAAAGTGTTGTCATAAACGAGGCAACTCATGATCATGTACACTTTTAAGCCTTTGATTTACTTAAGTATCAGTTGCCAGTGGATTGATCTTTATCATGTCACACACAAGTTTGATTGGAGTCAGAATGGCCCTTGTCAAATTTGCAAAGGAAATTAGCACATCAGTTACAGGATAAAATATCTTGACGTGCATACGCCTGATGCATCCTGATGATGGCGCAAAATGTGTTTACAAATCACAAGCTGAGGTGATCACACCGAGAACTGAAACACCTGTGTTATGGATCTATTTGGGGCGTGGTGTCAACATGACCCTGCTTAAATAAACGTAATATTTCGTTTTTAACACTACACTGTTCCAAATGATTATGCAAATTGTGTTTAAGTGTCAAAAAGATACTGTACACAAGGATTCGTGCATTTAAAGGCACAATGAGGACTGTTTCTGCCAGACAAATACATCGGATTAAGAGAGCAGCTGGCAAAATGCCATTACAAACAGCAAACAAGTATTTGAAGCTGGTGCCTCTGGAGTCCAGAACATCAAGGTGTAGATCCTCCAGAGGCTGCAGTTATGCAGAAACCTTCTATTGGGCCACCCTTAACCAGTACTCACAAGCAGAAATGGCCCTTTAGCCCAGAAATACATGAAGACTCATGTTCAAACTGTCTTGTTCACTGATGAGTGCCGTGCAGCCCTGGATGGTCCAGATGGATGGACTGGTGGACGGCCACCAGGTCCCAACAAGGCTGCAGCGTCTGCAAGGAGGGGGCGGAGTCATGTTTTGGGCCGGAATCATGGAGAGAGAGGTGGTGGGCCCCTTTAGGGTCCTTGAAGGTGAGAAAATGACCTCTGTAAAGTATGTGGAGGGTCTGACTGACCACTTACTTCCATGATACAAAAAGAAGAACCGTGCTTTCTGTAACAGAATCCTCGTCATGCAGACAGTGCACCATCTCATGCTGCAGGAACACCTCTGCATCACTGGCTGCTCTGAGCATAAAAGAAGAGAAACTCATGGTGTGGCCCCCATCCTCCCTCGACCTCAACGCTATTGAGAACCTTTGTAGAATCTTCAAACTAAAGATCTATGAGAGCGGGAGGCAGTTCACCTCCAAACAGCAGCTATTCTGACATCCTGCAAAGAAATTCAAGCAGAAACTCTCCACAAACCCACAAGTTCAAAGGATGTAGAATTGTGAAGCTCCATAAAATAAGGTCCTATGTTCAAATGTAACTTGACCTGTTCAGATGTTTAGCTTGAAATAGCTTTTGATTTCAGTAAATATGACCTGCTAATGCTTCTAATTTAACAAATGACCATTTTCAGTTTTTTACAACAATAACATGGTTTGAAACTGTGATGTGCAGAATAATTTGGAACAATGCATTTTAGGTTTTTAATGTTTGAAAAAAATACCGTTTTCTTTGGGAGGTTTGTAAAATAACTTTAGAATGTTACTGTAAAAGCTGATAACTTGAAAATTATGATGACTGTCATTAATATTGACTATATGGCAAAATCAGAGAAAAATATAATTTGCATAATAATTTGGAACACGGTGTATATCCATGTTTCTCCCAAATGCTTATCAGTCGAATTCAACACCCCAGAGCATCGATGAGGTAAAGTGTACGTGTAAGCTATTTTGATTTAAAATGCAGCAAATAGTGCGCATTGTCCTGGGTCAACACGATCAACGCGATCCATTTGCATTGGTTCCAATGGAGGCATGAAATAAGCGTCTGTGCCATCGACAGAGACAAACCTTTGTTTGGCCGATCTCATTCAGTGTAGACGAGAACATCAATCCACACAGCCAAAAGAGGACACCACGTAAGAACTTTTACATTTTATTTAGACATCTGATCTACTGGGATAGGTGGCAGTGTCGATGCCTGCGCGTTTGTCCGAGTGAAAAAAAATACTATGAAACCTCAGCTGCGCATGAATTTCGAAATGAAAGCTGAAGTAACAAATTTCTACACATCACACATATTTCACATGCAAAAATCCTCACCATCTGGAAAGATTTTGTGATTTTTACTAGCATGTGCATTAGAATCTGACATGACATCGCAGTATAGGTGGATCTGCTTGTCGTGCCAGTAACGTTGGAAACAATCATGACCATCAAGGTTACATTTTTTCTCATCAGAGAATAAAACTTCCTTCCACCTTTCAATGTCCCATATGTCTCTTATAAAGTCCAAGCTGCAGTTCTATGGTGTTCAAGGACATGACGCCTTTGAAGGCATTTTCTGTTCTATTCTGTTTGAAGCCCTTCAGTGTCAGATGTGTCTGATATTATTGGGCTGCAGTCAGCACCAGTAATGGCCTTAATCTGGGTTGAGGATCGTCCAACGTGTTGACGGGAAGCCAATCGGATCCTTTGGCTCAGAGTTGGGGTAATTTTACTGCCAAGGCAAGGGAATGCAAGGCAAGTTTATTTGTAGAGCACAAGTCGTAAACAATTCAAAGTGCTTTACATGATTTAAATGAGAAGAGTGCAGATAGACCTTTCAGTCGTATGCAAATCTGAACAAGACTGTTTTAAAGTCTGGATTTGAACAGAATGGAGGCCTGTCTCACATCTTCAGGAAGAAGGCTGTTCCAGATTATAGCTGCATAAAACTGAAATGCTGATTCCTCATGTTTAGTCCTGACTCTGGCACCAGCAGGAGGCCGGTCCATGTTTAGTTATGACTCTGGCACCAACAGGAGGTCCGTCCCTGAGGTCCTCAGAGTCTGAGATGGTTCTTTTGGCACTAACATGTCAGAGATGTACTTTGGTGTTTTGGAGAGACTTGAACACAAGCAGAGCTGCTTTAAAGTCTGTTCTCTGAGCCTGAAGCCAGTGCAGAGACCTGAGCACAGACCAATGTGCTCGTACTTCCTGGTTCTAGTCAGGACCCGAGCAGCAGTGTTTGGATGGATGTTCTGGATGTACTGCAGCTGTTTTACAGCTCATTTGGAGAGGCCAGTGAGCAGCCGTTACAGTAGTCTAACCTACTGGAGACAAATGCATGGATAAGTCTCTCCAAGTCTGGTTTAGACACTATACCTTTAATTTTAGCAATGTTTTTTAGATAGCAAAAGGCTGTTGATGTTATTGGTTTGATGTGGTTGTCAAAGTTCAAGTCTGAGTCCATTATTACACCCAGATTTCTAACTTGATTTGTAGGTTTTAGAGCGAGAGACTGAAGGTGACTGCTGACACATTCTCTCTGTTTCTGCCAAAGATGATGATTTCAGTCTTGTCTGGGTTTAGCTGGAGAAAGTTGTTTTGCATCCACCACTGATCTGTTGGATGCAGTGACAGAATGGGATTCACTCTGTCACTGAAAAATCCCACTCTGGACCTTAGTGACCCACTGGACCAGTGGATTACTGGTCCATATTCACCTGCCGTCAGTGAGACATAGATCTGAGTGTCGTCTGCAGAGTTGTGATAAGACCTAACGGCAGCATGTAGAGGTTGAACAGGAGTCCCAGGATTGACTCTTGGGGCACCCCACAGGTCATGCCCATGTGGTCTGAGACACAGTTACCAGTCTTAACAAAGTAATTTCTGTCTTCCAGATAGGACTTCAACCAATTTAGGGCGGTGCCAGTGATGCCCACCCAGTCCTTTAGTCTCTGTAGGATCTAACAGAATTAAGACTGAGGCTTTGCCTGCGTCAGTGTTCAGGCGGATGTCATTTTTCACCTTCATAAGAGCAGTCTCAGTGCTGTGATGAGGTCTAAAACCTGACTGGAAAGCATCAAATGAGTTGTTTATCAAGAGGAAGTCAGTGAGCTGTTGTCAACAACCTTTTCAAGGACTAAAAATGGCAGATTTGAAATGGGCAAGTAATTTTTCAGGACTGAGGCATCAAGACTGCTCTCCTTTAGGAGAGGCTTAATGGCCTCAGTTTTCAAGGCCCTTGGGAATGTTCCAGATTGAAGCGACATGTTAACTATGCGAGTGAGTGGTGTTAACAAACTGTTCAAAACAGACTTTTGTTATCTGGTGGATTCACATGGAGGCAGCATGTAGAAGAACTCAGACTGGTGATAATGTCTTGGACAGTTTTGTCAGTTACAGGTGCAAAGTGCGTCAGCTCTAAATGTGTAGGTGGTTTTAGGGTTATTATTTGAACTGTGGAATTTATAACATTTTTAATGCCCTGAACCTTGTCATTAAAGAATACTGCAAACTCATTGCACTTAGCTGTGGAAATTAGTTCTAACTGCAGCTGAACTGGAGGGTTTGTTAATCTGTTTACTGTAGCAAACAAGACATATGAGTAATTACTGCAACTTCCAATTATTTCAGAAAAAAAATCTTTCCCTTGTTTTACGTAAAATTAGGTTGTACATGTACAACCTTTCTCTATAGGTCTCTTTTTCAATCTGGAGCTTTGAGTTGAGCTTTGCCTTCTGCATATTTTTAACCATTTTAACCTTCATAGGAGCAATGGTGTCCAGAACATTCAAGACATTAGATATAACAGTATTTTCATCAACACTTGAACATGATGGATTTTCAAAGTTTATCAATGTCACAAAGAGTGCACTTGTGCTGTCATTTATGTGTCTCCTCTGAACAACTGTAGGAGCAGCCGGTGATTTGGGAATAACAGACAGGTCAAAGAAGACACAGAAATGATCAGATAGTACCACATCGACCACACTGATGTTTGAAATATTGACCCCTTTTGTAATTAGCAGGTCCAGAGTGTGTCCTCTGTTGTGGCTGTTCTCTCTTGGACAATCATCTTGTGATAAAGTGCTCCACGGACATTAAGCGAGCCAGTACCCTCTGGGAGCTAGTACCTCTCACGGCCCCCCTTGAGCCCCACCCCGCCACTCACCGTTGCACTCCTTTGACCCTAATCAATTGTCTCTGACACTATTTAAATGCCTCAACAAACACTTTTACATTCTGTATAAGATCCTCATCCACAGAGGCACTGGACAAGTCCTTAAAGCATTCAAGGGCAGGGACTTTGTGTCTGGGTCAGTGACTGTCTAATCAAAAATTATAACACATGAACAGTTGTAAATTACATAAAATACATTAGGACTGTCTGCATGTAGGCTAATAACGTCTATTGGCATAGCCACACAATTATCGTGGTAGTTTAATGTGTAAACTAGCGTTAGCTAGCTGCTAACTTGCTGAAACAGTTCTCATTGAACAATCTGCCGTGATTTCTTTGAGTCTATTGGTCTCTTTTGATGGCATAATCAATGTTTGTGACATACGGGGTCTTTTGGGATGTTGTAGAAGATTAATTCCTTCTTTTGAGACATGTTGGAAGGGTCCACAATGCAGCAGCAGCTTCGGTCCTCAAGATGGCAGTAGAAACGAGAGTGTCAGTCACTTCGGACCCATGAATAATGTGTGTATCGTGTCACCATGATAACTATAGACGGGCACTCACATTGTGTTGGCGGGCGGCGGACTGCAGCACAGCGGTCAGAAAGCTGTTGGGGAATGTGAAGCCGGACAGCCAGAACAGGGTTGGGGGAATGGTGGTCTCTGCCCAGGAGGCAAACTGAGCTACGCGCTGGCACAGGTCCCTGGTCCATGCTGCTAGGGGCTTGAGGGACGGGTACACCTGGGGACATCCCATAAGAGACAGGTATGAAAAAACGTAATCATAGTGGGGACGTACGGTAATCGTCACCAAATCAGAGTGTGTTTGAGGAAAATACTTCAGATGGAAACATAGGTCAGAAATGAAAGGCCCAAGTGGTGAGCTCAGACTTAATGATAGGCTGCCATTCTGAAAGGAAGAGGGGAGGGATGAAAAAAGGAAAAAGGAGGAAGAAGAAGCAAGGAGGAGAGAAGAGAGACGTGACAATGAGAGGAGAGGGTAGAAGACGAAAAAGGAGAAGAAAGGAGAAAAGTGGAGGCATGAGGAGAGCAGGCGAGAGGGGGGGAAGAGAGAAGAGGTAGAAGGTGAAAGGACGAAGAGGGATGAGGAGAGGGATTAAAAGTGTAGGTCGGAGGAAGGTAGGAGAGTGAGGTGGAGAGGTGAAGAGGAAATAAAACGAGGAGAAAGTGGATACAGGAGGAGTAGGACCGAGAGGAATGAGGAGGTGGGGAAGGAAACGAGCAAGGAGGACAGAGGAGGAGCTAAATGGAGCGAGGAATGAGGGAAAGAGGGAAAGAGAGGGCTGAAGAGGAGGAGGATTGATTAGGTAAGCAAAGAGGAGCCGGGGAGATAAGAGGAGAGCAAAGGAGAAGAGCAGAGAGGAGGCCATGTGATGAACTCAGACAGAATAGGAGTAAAGACGAAGTTAGCAGAAGTGAAGTGAAGTAGAGTAATAAAGCCCAGAAGCTTCCATAAAAGGAGATAGCTCCATGTGCAGCAGCTGAACCCAGGAGGGAGCAGGGCCATCACCAAACTCCTCCTCCTGAGAGTAGAACCACCTCCAGATCTCAGTGGAAAAAGAAAGGGTTGAGGGGCATAGGGAGGTTAAATCATCGTCATTGGATTTTTTATACCATGCCTTTCAAAACACTCAAAGAATTTTACAGTGTGTTATTTTTCTTTATAAACAGAATCATAAAACCTGTCCCTGAGTTAAGTTTAAGCGAAAAGGAAATGATACAATAATGTGGCATAATTTTAGATTAAACACTAACATTTAAGAACCATATATAAAAAGGTTTGTTGTACACTAAATATAAAATGTTTAATTTCAGGTACAATTCAGAGTCAACCCAGGGGAGCCAAAACGTATATGAATGCAGTGATACGGTGTCATTTAACTTTTGGAATTTCATGTTGGTCACAAGCAAAGAAGACAACAACAAAACCCTGGAGTCTAGAAACAAGAATTTGAAAACATTATCCAATCAGTTGCTGTTCGAGATTATTAAAAATCTGGAAGCAGCGCAATTATTTTAAAAAGAGAATACATTTAAAAAATGGCCAAATTTAGTAAATTTGTAGCATTTAAAATGTAAAATGAACTTAACTTGATTACATTCACAGTGGGCAGTGGGGTGGGAAGGAGACAGAGATCTTGATCTATTTTTATAGTTTGTTTTATCATGAAATGAATGAATTTATGAATGTACTTTTTATGTATATGCTTTACATTGTCTTATGCTGTTTGTACATTGTTTGTATTTTATGTCTCAGGGACTGCAGGGACTGAAATTAGCTCTGAGAACGCTGCTATAATTTTTTCGATGTTTTCTTTGATTAACGCTCCTGTATATGGTCCCTCTGAAAAAAAACCGAAATAAACTAAAATAAACTAAGCAGCTGCCCTGGGGCAGAAGTGAGGCTGACAATCTGAGTCGTCAGTGACTGACTAATACTGCAGACCAAAATATCCTTATACCTCGAGCTGTTTGATTGTTTTGTTCTAAGATGGTCTCTTTGAATCTTAAAGTTGGAGTTTTTGGAAATCTTTTTTTTTTTTAATGATGTTCAGGATTAGCATGTAATGTTCTCTCCTGCCAAGTCAATATTGAATCATACTAAATTTAAACTGACTCTAAACAGCAATGTCTAAAGCTAAATGTGGACATGGCCCCCTTTTTACATACATTTTCAGTCATGTCCTCCAGTTGTTTCTAGTGCACCTTCATTCAGTCATAAGACTTTGAAGTTTAAGGCTTACTGTGTGTTAATGGTCTTATATTATACTTTAAGTGTGGAATGATAAATCTACAGGCACATGTTATTTAACTAATGGAAGCCAGCAAGTATTTTGCAACGGCTCCTTGTAAGAGGAGGTGTCCACTGTGGCCTCTCTCAGGGCAACTGTTTCGGCCCGCTCCTTTATTCAGTTTATACAAATGACTTGCCTTATGTTTTGAACGAGTCATCAGTGGTCATGTACGCTGATGCATCACTATCAATCAGGACCCCAGGAAGATTAGCAACCATCATGGTGGAAGTTAATGAGGTTTCCAATAATTAGTGTGTCGTGCAGTACCTTCTCCCACAGTGGGGGCACACGAGCGTCGTAAATGCAGTTGAAGGTTTCCTCCAGACTGGGAGACATCACCACTAAGCCCTTGATGCCTTTCTGTAGTTTGGCGATGGATGAACTAAAACAGAACAATAGCATTGTCAAGTCTACAGCATCATCAATATATCACTGCATTATAGATGTTTTACTACCAGCTAAAGGGGCTCAACAATCTCACCCACTTCAAAGCCCTCTCTAAGTACATTTTCCATGTATTTTCTCCATAGGTTTTAAAAAATGTTAAAGGAAAGATATTATGCATTTTTCATATAGTTAAATATGCCATCTCATGTTTTGAAACAAAAAAAGTTTATTATAGCCTTAATGACATGCTGCTGTATACAATGAGTGCATCCAGCCAGCAGATGGCGACTACCACTTAAACTGGAAACTGTTAAATGTTAGCACTTTTAAGACATAAAAAGCGCTAGCCAAGCAGTGGCAGTGATCGTGGTTAGAGACAGAAATGCTCAGAACAAGTCTGACAATGATTTAAGGACTTTAAACAGCAAAAGATTCTGAGATAAGTTACGTATGAAATCTGAAAAGTGATGTACGAAATCAGAGGGTGATGATGATGATGATTATTATTTATAGAGCGCTTTTCCACCTAACAGGCGCTCAAAGCGCTTAACAAACCGTTGAAACTGCAGTTGCTGTTACAACATAACATATACAATTACATTTAAAGACAATAAACAGACACAACATACAGTTGTAACTACAGTTGGTATCAAAACAAACACAATAAACAATAAACGGTCGACATACATAGTATTCTGTAGGTAATCCATGCAAAAGATGCAAGTAGCTGTTTTAGAAACGAAAAGTTGGAAAAGTTCAGACTGATGTTAAATGGCAGACGGGGGGTTGGGGTTGGAAGGCGTCTGAGATGTTTTGGTGAAACTGTTTCTGATGTTTCTGAGTTCCGTGGCCTTGTCCTTGGGGGCAGGAATGAGGATAAGATAAGGGCACAGCTGCTGGCAAGACTTCTAGGCGGGAGGGGGAGAAAATTTCTAATAATCAATTTTTGATCTTTGGCAATTTGTCCGGATTGTAATCAATCAGTTCTGGTTCTCAACGTCACTTACGAGCCTCTGTTTCATGTAGTACCCTTGACAGTTCCTGCATTCTTGTGGTCAGACGCGTCATACCCCGTAGCAGCTCGCTGGTCACCTCTCGGTGTTGTCCACTCGTTTCTGCACGTGTTCAGACCGGGATGAGATGTTGCGAATCAGCTCCTCAATCTGTGCGTCTCTTTGTTGTAACCCCTTCACATCAGCTCTACTGCGTAGAAGTTCACTGGTCTGACTCTCGATGTTGTCCACATGTTCTTGCATGTCCACCGTCCGTGCTGAGACGGTGTGGACCAGCTCTCCGGTGTTTGCATCTCTCTCTTCTAATCCCTTCAGCCTGCTACTCACGTCACAGAAGTGCTCTTTAATTTCACCAGACAGCAGCTGGGTTGCTTTGAAGGCAACTGTCTTACAAATTTTGCGATAGTTTAAGGCAGTACCCAGTCCAATAAGCAGGAGCCCCAATATCAAGGGTGAGGATTTTCTAAAGAACCTTCCTCAAAACAGTGTGAATGCAGCTGAATGCTTTTTTAGGTGTGTTTTTGATGACAGAACATTATTAGAGCAGGGTTAAAAGCTCAAAAAAGTCACTGTAGCAGAATATTTGTCCTTTAAATATGAAAAGTTTAAAGGCACAATGGCTGTTTTCAGCTTAAAATTCTAATAACTTAGTGTTTTATAAATGTTTTTAATTAATTAAATGAATGAATGAATTGAATAAAACATAGGTTTAGTGATATGTGGCCAGCCAGCTGTCAAACTTTTAATATAAATATTTTTTTCTGAAAATCAATGGGAAAAATAATGTCCTTCCAGAACCTTGTGTGGAGAGGTCAGCAATAGGTCTGGAAGTAAGGATTACTTTAGTAGTCGACTAGTCAGTGGTTATTTTTCAAGTAGTTGACAAGTCAAAAAATGATTTCCACTGAACTGAAACTTTTAAAATACATTAACAACCAAATAAAATAAAGGTTGAAATCTGGTGATTGAAGGCTTTTACAGAGAGAATATTTACCAATAAAATGTGACATTGATGAAAATAAGAAATAGTTTCTTGTTTTTTGACATTTTGAAACATTACCATTATAAAAATATGACTGATTATTTTTTATAGTTGATTATGATTAGTTGATTCAATTGCAATCAGCCATCAATCAGTTGCATTAGTTGCAGCCCTAGTGAACAATATATGTATAATCATTAACATTGTGATTGCTGTTTTGAAGATATTATAGATTTGAATATAGCGTATGTCATTTGTGGATAGTTTCAAGATTCAAAGTTTCTTTTCTCTTGGGAGAAATTTAGTTTGGACTGATGGGCCCGCTGTACACAAACAGACAAATAGACACAACACAAAAGACAACACAAAAGGCACATATAAAAGGATACATACAGAAGAGCTTTCAGTGCTCTCTCTCCATGCAAACATTCCCACACATCATTTTTCACTGTTCAACAGCTTTACAGAAACAAGTATGAATGAATGTTTGTGTCCATTATGCTGACACAGTGAAACCCCGTACCTCCTCCCTGAGCTCAGTCATTCATATTCAGGGGGCAGCACAAGTGTGGGGTCGGAGAGGATGTACTGGTCTGTCTCCTCATGGCCTGTTCGCAAAGCTCCTACATGCCAAGAGGGACATGAGGGCCCGGAATTTTTACCACTGTCCAACCAAATTTTGCATTTGTGCTTTGGATTTGACCAGTAATTTCACATTTATCTGATGCTTAAACTTTTAGCACATTTCTGTTACAGTTGTCAGGATTTTTGTCAATATTTCCCACTCCTACAGATAAGAAAAACTGAAAAATATATGATAGAGATTCTTTTCTTTACAGAGATTGAAGTCCCAAATTACAGTTTTAACCATGATGTTGTTTTGGTCCTGGTTGAATACATTTTTTGCAGCTCATGTTATAATCATAATGTGGACAGAGCGGACTTTTGAAGCAGTTTTATTTATTGACCGTTATTTAACCAGGAAAGTCCCTTGAGATTTAGCATCTCTTTTTCAGTGAAGTCCTGGTCACCCTTAGCCTGTTTTGTTTCATGTGGATAGTCACAGAAATCCTCGAGATATTAACCTTAAACCTACAGATTCTACCACAAAATTTGGACCTGACGTTCACCTCCAAATGAAAGCTCTCGATATAAATGCGAGTAGTTACTTGATGGAGTCAAGCAGTGCGTTGTATCTCTGGATCTCCTGCAGCAGCACCACATTCAGAGGCGTGGGGTTGTCCTTCAGCACGGCTCTGGTGTGCTCGTAGTCCACTGAGGCTGGGATCTTTGTGCTCACGTCAGCCAGCAGCTCCAACACCTGACCACAGAGTCACATGGGGAAGCTTTAACATATGAACTGTTCTTCAGACTATATGGAAAATCTTTTGGATTTATCAATTGGCTAATGGACTATTCGTTCTCCCAAACACTCTCATTCTTACACAAGCAGAGTTCAACACTGGACACAGGAAAAAAATACTAAGGATGGATTCTCAAAAACAGTATTGAATAGTTCGATACTGGTTTTTCAATCAGGCGTGTTCCTCCATACGCACCATACACATTTTTATTCTATGTAAATATACCAAGAAACCAAAACTATCAACTTTAATACACCCCACTTTTAGCTTTATGTGTCAAAAATCAAAGGTGGTCATAATTCACAAGTGTTGTAATCCACAGTAAAACCATCTTTTTATCTCCAAAGTTTTACCTGAATAACCCGTTTAGACTTCTTATAACTAGTGGCAGAAAAGAAAAGAGTAGTGAGCGTTTTCAGGGGCAGAAGGAGGGGAGGTGGCTGCTGGGGACAAGGCAGAGAAGCAGAGATCCACAGACATAAGAGAGTCAGGAGGAGCAGGGACTTTTAGTCAAATAAATCATCAAAATAAAATGCACAAAATAGAAAAGTCTGATGGTGATTTTTGTCTATTAAAAGATAAGTAGCACATATCATAAACACACATTGCTAATGAGGCACGGTCATTTTTTTCCATGATTAATTCAGAGCTGTAACCAAAACCAAAATATTGTAATTTTTTAGAAATTACAAACAATGTACAATGTAAAAATTCAGTCACGGTGGACATAGAAATTTAAAAATACATTCTCAGTAATACTGTATTGTAATCTATTAAAACATTCTGCTATATTTAGCAAATCAACGTTTTTGTTCTCACCCTGTCTTCTCGGCTGGTCCCTGTGGCACTGGCCCCTGGACTGGCCCCTGTCGTGCTGCTGACCTGAGGCTGCAGGGACAGTAGGGTGTCGAAGAGGTTGCGCGTCTCTGCGATCTGACTGGCGATGTCCGCATTGGGGTGCTGTCCGAACACCTCGGGGTGCTCCGTGGGGGGGAGGTCACTGATGAACTTAACACAGGAAGCTCGAGAGCAGTCCTGAGGGATGCAGTAGAAAGGCAGCGACGATAACCTGAAAGAGTGGAACAGAAGAGCAATCAACCCCCACGGACACACTGTCACCAGAGAAAAAAGATTGAGATAGACTTCACTGGGTCAAAAAAATCATCATGTCATGTGGACGCTCTTTGAGTAAGATTAAAAGTCCTTTATTAAGCAGGACGCCAATGCGTTTGGACCAACAAGTTGGTCTTTGTCAGGGAAACACACACGCTATCACCCTTTTACAACAAAATGTCTAGGTTGGAAAGGCTCCAGTCACCCATGACCCCTAATGGGAACAAGCAGCAGAAAATGAATGAATGAACAACATTTCCATGGAAACAAGCAGGGGGAAGCTCCTACTCCAGGCCAATAACACACAAGTCCACTCACAGTAAGGAAAGTGCAAAAAAAGCAGAAGCTTTTATTTTTTAGATAAAAGTTACATGGTGGGGCTTTAATGTAATTTACACAGATATCAAAGTCTAACAAATCAAATCATAGCTAAACTCATAATTACATTATGTTGAAATTGATCAAAAAGAATGTGAAACTAAATCAAGTAATGGCTGATAATTGTTATAAGTAACTTGAACCACTGTAACTGTTTTCTTAACTTGCTTTAAAGGGGACATATCATGCAAAATCTACTTTTTTGGCCCTTAGATACCTTTTATTGTGTACTGTGGGTGTCTGGTAGTGGCTAAAAGTTGAAATTAATCACTTAAGTAGCTGCAGAGATATATTTATATACATTTTTCAACATATTTCTCAGTTCGTTCGAATATCCGCATTATCTGTTACGTATTTTTATCTATCACGTCACAGCGGAACTACTAAACAAGGTCAAGAGCTTCCGGCAGAGACCGCCATCTTTATTTTCCTCGTAGCGATTTTGTAGTCCAAGCGCAAAGATGTCAAAGGTGCGAGTAGACAAGTTAAAATGCTCTGTTCTTGGTTGTGTTACCAGCACAACTCATTACACCGACCGCCTGCATCCGAACAACTGAGATCGGCTGGTTACGTTTTATTTTTCGTGGTAATGTACCGACAGTGGGGAAAGTTCAGTTTGTGTGCGCTAAGCACTTCAAGAAGAGTGCTTCAGTAACCTCCGCCAGTACAACGAGGATTTGCTCAAATATTGCATTTGATCGAAGGGTCAGTTCCTTCGGTCTATGGAGATGACGATATAAGCGGAGCGGTAAGTCAAGAAACGCTGAAACACTGTTTATTAGACCTATTTTTATCCAGTCATTCTTTACCTGTGTGCTGGCCATTTGTGAGGGATTAGCATTACACCTGGAGCTGCCCATCTTTTACTCGGCTGTTTTCCAGCTGCTTAGGGCACATGTCTTTATATATACATAGAATACATTTATTTTTGAGGTTTTCATAAGGCAGAACTCACATCAGACTGCTCGTAGCTGACGTTAGCATGTCGCTAGCATTAGCGCAGCAAGCGTAGCCCGCAGCACCATAACTCGCTGACTGACTTGACGGTAGCCTTTTCCCCGGACTGTTGTTGTAGTAAGATGGTAAAGTGAGGTCCATTAGACAACCTGTTAACATCTTTCACACACAGTTAAGCTAACGGAGCGCGTAGCGAATTACATAGTAGTAAACAAACCATTGAGATGCAGCCATTTGAAGTCTGTGCTGCGGAGGATCGTCGTCTTCGATTTCCTCTTGGTCTGTGTCAGACTCTGGCTTGTACATGTAAGGCTGGATGTTGATGTCATCGCTTGTTTCAATTTTTCGATTGTCATTACGTTTTTTTCTAACTTTGGAGAAGTTTTGGATCCGACAGACGGACTGTGTTTGGGACTACAACAATGGCTGAACGGGGCGGAGCATGCATGCAATGCGCATGGGAGGGGGTGGGGTGCGAACTAACTCATTTGCATTTAAAGAGACAGTGCCAAAACAAGGCGCTCAAAAGCGCTCCTTACAAAAGGGGTAAAAGAGAGGCATGTAGAAAGAAAATTAGGAGGAATTCAGACTGTAGATTGCAGGTATAGTTTATTTAGACCCCAGGTAAATGTTTTAAATGTTCAAAAGGTGAAAATAAAAGCATGATATGTCCACTTTAATGTGCCATTGGTAGTGTGATAATGTGTCTGCCCACTAGGTGGTGCTATAATTCTATGTTGCAAGGGAATTGATGGGCGAGAAGGTGAATCAGAATCAGAATCAGAAACGGTTTATTGCCATTGTCAGTGATCAAAAATTCACAAACATAGGAACTTGCTTCGGCGTAAGGTGCAACATAAAACAATGAATTAAATATGATAAAATATATAAAAGAGGCATGCATAAAATTAAGAATAAAATAGACGAAGATAGATAGACTAAGACTATATACAGAAATGTACAGGTGGCAGAAGTAGGTTGTTTTAAAGCAAGCCTTTAATTGACTGGAATTGTTATAATGTGTTTGCATTTCATAATTGTTTGTTCTGTTGTTGTTTAAATGTGTGAAGTGCTCTGTGAAAGGTACGCTACAGATAAACTGACTTACTTTCTTTGAAGGACTTTGAGCTTCGTTTATCAAAGGTAAAGTGCTAAACAAATAGCGCAATTGTTGTGACTCACTGGAAGAACGGCTGCTCCACGGCGGCCTCACAGAAGTAGTCGTTGATGTAGGTGGTCAGCAGGCGCCGGTCCCATTCGTCTGTCACATGGCCTCCATAGTTAACTCCTGCTATGAGGTACTTAAGTGCATCCCAGGGAATCTCCTCGTACTTGTCCAGGTACAGACTCAGTAAGCTCTCACTCACCTGAAAACAACAGCACCACATTTAAAAAGGGAGAATATATATGTTGAACTCAAAGAGTTCATAAACAACACTCATCACTGTCCTCAGATATTAAGAAAACATGTTTAAATTAAATAACGGTTTGACTGACAAGAAGTGCTAGATTATTCACACTTACAAAATGCAGTTGGTTGCAGTAACCAATAGGAGCACATGTTACATTTTTAACAGACATACAATACGACAAGGGATTTCTCAGCCTGTATGTGATTTCATTTGTGTTATATATAATATTACCTCAAAGTCGGAGTCATTAAAGCCATAAACGATGTTCCACCCAAGCTGCAGAAACTTCTTTCTCTCCAGCAGGATACTGTGGAAGAAGCAGAGACAGAAGAGCAGCTTCCTGTAGAACGCTGGTCTGGAGCAGCGGCTGAACTGGGCCTCTGTCACCAGCTGGTACAGACGCTTCATGTTAGCCTTCACGCCCTGCACACAAACAACACACTTACAGTTCTACAGCATCAAAGAGAAATGAGAATAAAAAAGAAATCATGAACAAATGGGAGAATGAAATGAAGGAAAGGCAAGATAAGTTTAGAGCACAAGTCTTACACAGGCAATTCAAAGTGCATTAAAAACAGATACAAAATCATTATAAAAATTCTTTCAGAACTGGATTTGAACATTGTCAGAGCACAGGCGTGTCTCACGTCTTAAGGAAGAACATATCGACAGAACAGTGGGATGATATTTGTGAAACTTCAATGTGGCCACTACTCATCCTCTTGCCGTGGTTCTTCAGGAATCCTCAGGCTCTTCTAAGTAAGGTATGTACTCGGGATTCTTCGTAACGTAGCTCGTATTAGTCATTAAGTGCTTATGCACTGTCTCTGGCGGTCAGACGGTCACAGATGTGACACTATTGAACTGCGCATGTGCGAAGGGAACATTCAGTGCTCTCTGGCGGTTATCTGGGATTCATAGAACTGTAGTTACATATGTAAGTCTCATTTTGGTTTGAACATGTTGTTTAGGTATATTTTTGGTTCCTTTTCAGTTAAGGAAAAAAGCAAAAGAAACGCATTGCAAAATGTATTTGAACAATTATAAAACATATTGAGTTGGCTAACACTGCTTGCATTTTATTTTTGAAAATTAGGCTATTTATTTACTGTTTTGAAGGATCTTTTTGCCTGTAGGCTTTATTTGTCAGGACAGTACAGTATGAAGTGGAGACTTGTCATGAGTTGGATTTGAACCCGCGAGACTGCGAATCAGCCCCACTCTGCAGGCATGTGTGCCACTCACGGATAAAATTCCGAATGTTGTGATGTGTTTCTGCATTACCTCAATACACAAAAATGGTTACTTGCAAGATTGAGCACATTCAAATACTTCATTTTGAAGACATTAGTTTCTATTTTTGACTGGTCTTTAAACATGTAAAGAAATCTGCTGTTTGTTGGTGTGAGCTGACCTTTGGCGGCTCTGTGGTCATCTTGATGCCTGCCTGCAGAATAGTGATGGGGAAGTCCGGGTGAGGTGAGGAGCTGAGCCACAGCCTGAAGTCTGGGTGAGGTTCTTCCACCTGCAGCTGCTCCACCAGCTTGTCCAGCTCCGGCATCCACGACAGAGACAGGTGGCAGTTGGCCAGAAACACCCAGTGACCTAGAGACCCAGTGACAGGAGAAGGGGAGTCAAAGATTTATCTGTTGTATTTAGTTAACCAGAGGAGTTTTCTTAAATTAAAAATCAGTTAACAAAATAACAGATACTATTATTATTAATTATGTTGTCCCTAAGGATCTCAACATAAGAATCCCTTTCTACTGCAGTTGCCCAAAGATTTGTAGCAAAAATGTAAAAAAAAAAAAAAAAAAAATTAAGAATCAGTTTACAATCAATACTAAAATATGATTTTATAGAATTCCATGTAGGGCTGTGAATGATGGAAAAAAAATATTATTAGGATCATGACTTTCATACTTTCAAAAGTCAAATGTATAGACTTATAATGAGTAATGTTTTGTGATTAATGTGGCTTTACTACAGGTTTTGTGGGGCAGATAGAGATAATACAATTTCTGTAATTGTTTGGAGTAATAATTGCACAGCCCTTATCTCATGCATTTGTCATGGCCAAAACCCTTGATTTAGTGTACCAGGAAACATTAGACATTAAATTGAGATAATGCCATCTTGAGTTCACGGATTCACTCATGGATTTAATTGACTAATTTACCATTTTGAGCATCCTGAACATACTGTACCAAAAACGAAAGCAAAACAATCATCATCCAAATTTAAAGAACCAGACACGGATATTATTCACCATCTTGTATACAGGGATTCATATATATACATTCTTTGTTTAATTGTAAATCATGGTTATTCACCTTATTCCGCCCCGCCCACTTTTGCCTCTTTTTATGTTTATGATTTGCTCTCTTGTAGTAAAGGGACTTCAGGTTTGACGCTAATGGTATTCGTGCAAATGGCAATCGAGGGAAAAGTCTCTCACTAAAACATTATATGAAGTAGATTGATTTGTGTAAAATGCTTAATGAACACGAGCAAAAACAAGTCAGCAACGCACTGATTTGTTGGGCGGCCTGAAAACGTGTAGAACTTTTTTTCTTATTTTGCTCCATGTAAACTACAACAGAAAAAGATGGCAGCGCATACGGCAACTTCGGGAACAAGGTAATACAGGTGAAAAAAAGAGTAATGTCATTGTTGTTTGGTGTTGGTGTCGATAATCGTGAATAATTGTTAAATCTTGATGTTTCTTCTCACAATAACCGTAAAACTAAATTTTGATATTGTGAATCCCTACTTATAAACATATTTTGTTACCGAAATGTCTGATTTGACTATGATTTAACAGATGGTGTGCTGAATAATCCTTTTAGCCAAAAAAATATGCTGGGGCTCAAAAATGGTTGAAAATACCAGTCTAAAGCAGTGGCAGCAGCAACCTTTTTTTTCAAGTGACCCACTTTTTCTAACTGGTAACCCTATTGCTTGGTTGAAACCCACCCAGGTTTATATCAGTCATTTACTGACAAGACTCCTAATATTTTACTTAAAGGCTCACCAAAGGGTGCGCAAAAGAGAGAGCGAGAGAGGAGACAGGGCCTCATCACTTAAAAAAAAGACTTTCAATGTGAACAGTTTTGAGAATAAGCAGTTGTTTCTTGTGGAGGAGCAGGACGGTCTTGGAAGCAGGCAGCCTCCTCTGTATTGCACTGCAGTGAAGAGCTGCATCCAGACTCACATTCAGTTGGTCACTTCAACAAAAAACCCAAGTCTGTGAACTAATGGTCTAAAACTATAGGGTTATCCGGTTTATCTGTTGTAAAGCTCCATAGAGGGAGTTTTTCAATAGAGAATCTATTGAATAAATAATTGCGGCCGTTGACAACAATTAACCTCGTAGCTCTGCAGGAGGCTGGAGGTCAGGACGTCTTATGAGCCAGGCCTCTTGAAAAGACTGGGCACACAGCCTGATCAAAACTCATACCATTCTTGACACCATCTGTGATCATCCTTTTGGCAATGGGAGCCTGTCCTTGACCCAGGGACAGAGCGTGAAACTGGCTGCTTTTGCCAGAGGACTCGGCCAACTGCAGCAGTGCTCCTGTGGGGTCCACTCCAGGAGACAGGACGAAGATCAGAGGAGTCCTGCACGTGGATTCTTCAACCACCTGGAGAGAGCAAAGTGTGGAGGAAAAGTACAATACAATATAGTACAACATTCACGGTGAGGTGTATCTGAGAGGGGGCACTCGAGTGGAGACGTGGAAAAGTGATTGTAGTTGCATTTTGATAATGGTAATGTTTCTCTGGACTATAGTCTAAAACACAAACAAAAAGACCTTTCTTAACAAAGACAGCAGCATTCTTAAATCATAATGTCAAAAAATAATAAACTATTTCTAATTTTTACCAATATTACACTTAATTCGTAAATTCTAGTCAACTTATAAAAACTACTAGTCGACTACTAGTTGCAGCCCTAACAAATGTTTAGTCATTTCAGTTATCCGACTCTATATGTTTAATGTTTTCATCACTCCAAAGTCTATTGTTCAGTCTAATTACACCTGTTCCCCTTTGTCCAGTTTTAATTAGGAGAGAAAAATGTTGTCAGATAAACTGATATTGTATTTAGTCAATTAAAACATTTAGAACTGAATTGTATATGGTCTGGTATGGAGTTCTGTGGTTGAAAAGAATTGAAATTATTATTATTATTTTTTTCAGGGCTTAAATCTTGTTCCCTGTTTCCTCTGGTTTAGTTTGTATTATCTGATGAAATATTGAAACATCTAACAACATATTGAAACAAAAACTATGGTAAATTGTATTAACAAAATGAATAAAAAATAGATTAGCCCAACTGACCGCCTTCATGTCCAGGACCGGTGGCTCCACAAAACGAGAGCCCAGGTTTTTACAGACAAAGGAGGTTACGCAGAAGGACACACGGTCCTGACGTAAAGAGCGCACAATCAACATCTTCTGGAACTCATTACAGTTCCTCTGCCAGTCCTCTGTCACAACACAACATAGACACACTTGTGGTATTACTACATTACACATGTTGATCATTTGTGAACATTTGTGTTTCTTGCTTGCTCAGATATACATTTATTTTCCTCATTTTTGTGTAAATCTTGAAAATTAAATCAATTTCAAATGATAAATTAGCTGTTACATTCAGACTGTTACGCTACTACTTTCCAAGAATACTTGGCTGGTGCACACTACAGGATTTTAGAGTGTTACAACAACTTGGAAATGTAAGATAAAAAAAAAGTGCAAACATGAGGAGAGGAGTACTTCCGCCTTTTTCTCACTTTTTACTTAAAAAAAAAAAAAAATAATGCTTTAAAGATTATGTTGTGTCGGCTGAGTGTCATTAATTTGCTGAAAAATGGATGAGAATGCCACAGTTTAACTTAGCTTTACTAACTTTAACTACTAACCTTACTACTAGCTTTACGGTAGATATGTAATAAAGTCATTGTTCTTTTGTGTGTCATCTCTGTGCGGTCATTCGTCTGCTGCTGACGCTCTGCTCTATCGGCTGATGCATGACGTGACAGTAGTTGAGTCACACTGGCTCCACACACATTTGTACAGGTGGGCACACACACATAACTGACTGCACTGCCTGTGAGACGTCCTCTGTGCATTCACACACATCACACGTCTATTGTAAAGATTACAAACCCGGCAGTGGAGCATTCTCAGGCTCTGTGCTGGTGAACCACTCGTGCCACTCTTTGGGCTTCTGCTCAAAAGAGGCTGTGATGCCGTGGAAGTTTGGCAGCTTGTCCAGCGTGGTGATGTTGTCCCAGGCCGAGTCCTGCAGCCAACTGGTACATGGATTATACATCTGATCCTTTTTATCGAGGACCTATGGGAGTACATTCAAGAACAAAGACTTAACATGAAAAAGAGATCAAGACTATTGTGCTGTATCCCTGTGGTAGAGCTCAAATGTAAATGTGTTCTAACGCTTGTGTTGTTGGCTGTTAAAAGCACAGTTTGGAGTCTTTGTGAGCAGTTACCAGGCCTCCTCTGAGGAAGAAGCTGTACTCGTCCATGTTGAGTTTGCCAGACACCTCCAGGATCTTGGCACACATCTGGAAGCTGAAGAGCAGCTTGTGTGGCTCAAACAGACCCCGGCACGTGTTCCTAAAGGGGATTACACTCTATTAGTTGCATCCACAGACATAATGCATATATCCAGAAAATGTTATGAGTTCAGATGGAGAGCAGGGGCCAATATAACTTTATGGGCAATTACATATTTTTTTGAAGAAATAACTAAACATGAAAACATGAATAACTATAAATGGTGAACTATATTTTTGTTAGGGTCTGGGACAAGAAATTTGTCCTATCAGTCATTTTCTAAAAGACCTTCAAACGACAACAATCGAGGCTGTGTTTTTGAATAAAGTCACCACTTTCATTATTTCATTTGTGAAGACAGAGGATGATTTCACCTGTACACTGCATATGTGTGGTAGTCATTGAGGTTGGCAATTCTCTCCTCTAGTTTGTGGCAGCGCTTGCTCTTCTCTATGCTGATGTTGAACAGGCTGATGTAGGCATCCAGAGCAAACTGGTACATGGGGTCAATACGACCCAAGTCGTTTAGAATGAAGAACAGGATGGAGGCTCGCTGTGCACATGGTCGATAGGCCTGGGGAGAACAATACACAGACATTAAAGTAAAAGTATTCCTACACATCTGTGTTTGAACATGTCATTATTTTGCTCCACTCCAAGGACAGACCTCTCTGGCAGAATCGATGGCAACCTCAGTGGTCTCACTGGTGACCAGCTGCTCGGAGACCTCAGTGGCGGTCACTTTAGACGTCTGCAGTGTGTTGACCAGCTGGACGTCGTCCAGCAGAGAGCCAGACGCCTCGTTCAGCAGCCTGACACAGAAAGGGGAGAGAGGCATTTAGGGATCAGTCTACTCGAGCTAATCCAGAGTGAATTTAATCAAAACAAACGTTGAGCTTGTTTTTGTTTTTGATTTTTTTTATGCCAAAATGTCTTTCTAAATGCTTTTGTAAATCACTTTTAAAAGCTATATAAAAGGTTGTCCACAGAACCTGAGGATCTCGTCCTCCAGGTCCTGCAGGCTGCGTTTGCCTGAGGCGATGCTGATCACTAAAGAGTCCTTCTGCTCCTCCAGCTCTGGACGCTCTTTTCGAACCACAATCCCCAGAAGTTGGGCCTCCAAACCCTGCTCGCATTTGTGCAGTGGTTAGAAAAACACAAATGTATACAGACATTCTTTTTCCTTAGAAGTTCATAAACAAAGGCACCTGTTCTTTGACAGCAAAGTTGACAATGGTGGTCTTTGTAGAGGTCTCAGGAGTGTAGTGGGGGTTGGACAGTTTGGTGGCAATATAGAAACGAAAGTCAGGGTTATATTCAATCTCCTTATCTCCTAACTTCATCAGCAATCTTCCACCTGGAAAGCAAATGATCAGGACAAGGGAGAACAGAAACATTATGAAAGATTGTACAGAGCCATAATCATGAGGTAAATATCCGCCTGTTTTCAGGCAGGCTAAGTACAGGACCCGGAGTCACTAATCCTGCCTGCATGTAAGCTCCAGAGGTTTTTTTTTAAACTTTTGGTACAGTTTTTAAGTATCTGTAATTTACTTTATATTTTTACATATTTTTGTTAAACACATGAAAGACAGGGTGCACAGTGGCAGAGCAATTAAAGATCCTGCCTCCTAATGAAGAGATTGTGGGTTTGAATCCCGGACCAGACCAACATCACATGAATGAATTTAAAAGTCAAATACAAGACGGTCTTTGCCACTAAATATCTAAAAAGAAAACAATATGCTTTACTCCAGAGACTTATTTATGCAGATGTACTGTCACTGATCAGATTGTTGTGACTTGGCTTAAATCAATTTTAGGGGTTGTTAACAATATTGGCTGTTATAACAAGTTGGCTTATTGTTGATTTTGTTTTGTAAATAGTAAATTTACAAAATACAGACTAATTTCATTCCTTTTTCTTATGTAATGATTCTAACCAAACATGTCTCTTGTTCTTGTAATCCAATCTCTAAAGTCTTTATGACAGGTTCTTATGTTTTTCTAATTATGACTTAGTTTGGTGGGAGGGCACTTGTGGTAAATATTTATCTTAGTCTGAATGACAATTTGTGAAGTTTAAAATGACAGGACTAGTGCTGCGTTCTGAAATGGAATCCCTCCACCTATGTCATCAAAAGTAACGCACTATTGAAAATAAACTACAGTTAACATTCAACTGAAACATTTTTCTGACAGTTTACATGGTCAATCAACAATATAAAGGTGTGATTAGGTATTTTTATTTGTCAAATCATTCCTATTGTGTAGATTATATTGTGTTAGGCCCTCGTTTTCAAAATGGTTGCTATGTAACAGCTGTGGAATTACCTCTATCTATGTCATAATTGCTGTCCATGTCCAACCAGGAAGTAATCTATAAATAACCCTAACCCTATAAACTTTACAATAACTGTCAAACTGAGGATAAATGGGAAAAATATTTGATCAAATCTTAAATATAATCATGTTTATTACGTTTTAGTGAAACGTGTAGTCTAACCTGTCATATAGACTTTAAGTATTACAGGCCGGGCTGAACAGAACAAGACCCAAATACAATTTGTATCTTTCGAAGCCGCAAAGTTACCATTCACAACATTTATTTAAAATGATTTGTTTAAAAAGGCTTTCAATACTCAAGTAGTTTCTACAGAAAATACATCAGTACATTAACTTAAGTTATAATTTGACTGAGCTACTTGTCTTTGTATTACAGACCTATCCGGGTCAGAGACTTGTTGAGAATTGGGTTCAGAGAAGGGTCCAGCTCCTCCTGAACATTCTGCAGAAGGACTGGGTTTCCAAACTGGATGGCGTTCTCCAGCACCCGCAGGTAGTCTGGCATCTGGAAGTCTATAATTTTCAAGCCCTGTAAAGATATTCAGTCAAACGCAAAGCGAATTCTGTTTCAAAAGTATAACAGAAATCTATGACGTACTTTTTTAAACTCCATATTCTTAATCCACCTCAGAGCCTGACCTTGTGGATCCACCATCAGTGGCCATCTTGAAAGAATAGATGGCAAAAGATTGAAAACGCAATTCAAAATTCAGTGGAGAAAGCTTCATAGCAAATGAAAATGAGTGATAGTAGTTCATACCTATTTCCCCGAGTGACAATAACCCCATTCTCAGTGGAGAAAGCGTCCGAGGGCAGTCCCTGAATGTTCCAGTCTCGTACTGCTGTGGGTTTGGACAAGAAAACAGCAAAACTCAAGCCAGGAGAGCAGGGGATTTCCAGACTGCGAATCTGCAAAAAGACGCACAACATTACATTTAAAAAGTTATCAGTATTCACAAAGGCATCAAAAGTAAAGCTTGATTCTCACCTCCTTCAACCAGATGTCCTGCAGTTCATCTCTGTAGTTTGATAAAAATGGTCCCATGTAAGAAAGAAAGGATGCAGCGAGTAAACAGTCTCCTACAAGGTAACCCATGCACTCCTCCAGCCCCTGTGCAAAAGATAAAGAGCTCAAAAAATACCCATACTGCAGCTCCACTTCCAAACTTCAACGCTCCCCTGTCATATTTTTATATATATTTTTACCAAAATTGGACCAGCAAAAAAACTGTATGAATTGTATTATTGAAATTTGTTTTACATTGTAGTTTTGGTTGTACTGTCTATGTGTGTGCGTGCATGTGTGTGTGCATATATGTGTGTGCATGTGTGTGCGTGCGTGTGGGTGTGTGTACATACGGTGACTCTCTCCTCCCAGCGGACTCTCTCTCCTGCCAGTCCAGTCACTAGTTTGTCAGCACGGTCCAGTTTTACCACCATGTCCTCGGACTTCTTCCTCAGGTTCTCCTTCATGGCCAGCTTCTCCGCGTGCTGTTTCTTCAGTTGGTCCAGCTTATCTGCCACCTGTGACAAACACCCACACACAGGATGAAGTTGCTTTTCATGGCTGCCCAGGTCACATTGCATGTTGACTCACCTCTTTCAGTTTATTCTGTGCCTCAGCCAGGGCGGCCTGTTTCTCACTCAGCTGGGACATGGCTGCTTTGAGCTGGGCTCGTTTGGGCTCCACCACCCTGTAAATACGTCCATAAACCTGAGAGAAAGAGGGTCAGCACAGAGTCCGTCTGAGATATTGTGCATATAACAAAACATGTATTGTATTGTTATAGTATTGTTATAGTTTAAAATTAAGCAAGGAGGAAGTTTAGAAATTTACAGTGGTGGAAGAAGTACTCAATTTTGTTAATACCACTACTACTACTACTACTACTAAAACCCAACTTTTTTGTCATTATTAGTAAATTTCCCCCCAAGAAAATGTTAAAATGTAAAAATGTACGACAAAACCCAGACCTCTACACGCTCTCTTCACCTAATAATCAAACATTTTATCCACATGAATCACTAAATGATGGTGTGGGATGAATGCCGATAGGCAGAGCAGGGATAATACCCCTGCTTCGCTTTTGTGTCTGAAAAGGCTGTTCTAAAGCTCTGCGAATGACCCAAAAAACCCATGCATGTGAAAACTAGTGATGAGCCTAGTGAAGAGTTTGTGCGGGAAGGAATGAGTTAGAACGCGTGTCACATTGGTGGCCCGTGGACCAAATCTGTCCCGTAAGCTGATTTCTGTTGGTTTCCAAGAGGATTTCTAAATTATATTATTAATGGCCCACCGATAAAATGCATAGAACCTGTTAAAACTACAGCTACCATAATGCACTATATGTACCATATGCACATAATGCATAAGCGCCTACACAGGCCATCCTCTGCTGCTCCTGGAACAGCACTGATCAGGCCGAGAGGACTTTTCAACTTTCCTCAACAAATAAATGGAGAACTGATGGGGTGTGAGCGCAGGAGCTTCAGGAGCAGCTCAGAGATAATGTCAAAGTGAGAGAAACCTAACTTTGTTTGTTTGGTGCTAATTTGCTCTCCAAGTAAAGTTAAGCTTCACCGCATTGTGTTATGAAGCGAACATCACAAATGCACGCTCTGTCTGATGAAGCTAAAGCCACTAGCACTAACAGCGTTTAGAAAGAGTTACTGCAGTGTGCTGAGAAGTATCAGTGAGCAGGGGGTGAATCACACACAGGGAGGGCATCTGACGCTCCCACTTTCTCCCGTGTCTCTTTCAGATGTGTCTCCTCCATAATGCTACAAAGCACTGCAGCAATACTTTGCTCACAGACATTAAACAGCACTAGTTGTCTAAGGCTGCAGATGACTTGCTCATGACTCCTGCAGCTGAAGGTTTGATGATTCACTGACTCAGAATAAAGACAGGAGCTGGTAGAGCTCCAGGCTTGTCCGGATCACTGTCAGTAATTATTGGGCCAAATAATACATTAAATAATGGTCAACAAGAGCTTTTTGGCATTTCCAAATTCATCCAATAAACCTGTAAAAGTTAAAACTCCTGGCAACAAAAATCTCCAATATATATATATATATATATTTTGTGGAAATATACCCAATATTGAATATTAAGGAAAACATAATATAGGACGTTTCAGGTCTGTCTCTGTTGCAGTCCCTGACCAGCTCTGATTTTTTAAATTCTGACTTTGACACCCCTGAGTAAGAAGTTAGGTTTCAATACCTGCTTCCTTATTTCACTGTTTGAAAATTAAATTAACTACCTGTTAACTAACACTCACAATCTACATTTTATTTTTAGTGATTGGGGTTGATTTTCTGCGACTCTGCAGATATGATGTAACACACGTTCGTGTGTCTCCATGGGTACAAGTTTACTTCTGCCAGAGTCACCTCTGAAGCAAATAGGGTTGATATTTATAATCACTCCAGCTCGGCTTCTGTTGTTTGTGCAGAGTTTGAGCATTGCCTTGTTATCCAACCTTTTCAAAATAAGTTTCTGTGTTTGATTGGTCAATGCTAGGGCTTTTATGTTGAAAGCACCTTGGAAAATGTTTTGCAGTTTATCAGGGAAACTTGACATAGCAAACTTTAGAGGATTTTTCACACGACAGGACTTTATAGTGCTACACAGGGGTCAGTCCCGGGTGTCCCGTGGCCCTTCTGCTCCGGCTGAGCAGTGTGTGATGTGGGACAGCGAATGGACAGGAATCAGCAGAGGTGAACAGAAGTAATAATTTAGAGATAAATGAATGAATCACAGATGAAAAACTCTAAGCTTTGAGTGACATGCACACACGTGTGCAGTTGAACAAAGTGAACAGCGTGGTAAGTAAAAGTTAAACATATCCACTGTAAAATGTACTTGAGTAAAGTACAGACACCTAAACATTGTATTTCAGTAGAGGTACGTCTATGTTTGTACTTGTACTTTCCACCCCTACAATTCTATGGTAGTACAATTGCCTCTGTCAGATTGCAGATGTTTGGAGCTGGTTTATGATTGAAATGATGATTTCAGAATGTCAAGAACACCAACAATAGAGCTCTTACCTCCATGGCTCTGACCCACATGCACAGTGACTTAGCAGCCAGTGACACTTTGCCAATAATGTCAGGCTGGAAGTCCGGCTGTTTGCAGAACTGCCCAATCTTTTTCAGCACACGGTCACAGATGTTGTCCTTGTCAAAGTTAACCAGCGTCTTAATGAAGTTGGCCTCACCTGGTTAATCATAGGTGGAAAAAAACTTCTTATACATCCCAGATTTTTGTGAACCATATTTATGCATATATTCAACAAAACTTTTCTGTCCGGGCTTACACTGCTAAAAAGAATACAGTCAAATTCTGAAGATGCTTCTTACTTTGAGCTATTTTTGACTACACTAAACAGAATGTTGCCTTTTTTATTTGCAACAATATTCATTATTTTGAAAATATTTTAGTGAAATTAAAGACACTTTTATCTGCTATATATGCGTAATTTAAGACACAAAAGGATCATTATTTTATATTTTCAATTGCAAACTATATCTAAAACGACTTAATAATGCTTACATAGCCTGACCAGCTATTCCCACTATCTTTCAACATCTTTCAAATTTGAAAAAAAATTGTTTTTGGGCATGATCGGTAAACCCCCTACTTCCTCTATTCTGCGGCAACCGAGCCAATCAGAGTTGGAGAGAAGAACATCACATCCCGTGTGCCGCGATTACAAGCAATAACAAGCAGGATGTTGTCGATGACAGAGAAAATGTTCAGGGCTGCTCTCTCCTCTGTTTTAAAAGACCAGGAAAACCACAGCCAGAGGAACCTTTACATTGCTATGCCATTTTCTGCTTGTCGTGGTGCTGTGTTTTCCATACTTGTCCCGCCCCAGTGAAGTCAAATGGTGTGGCGGCACTTACAGACTAATGACAGTATTGAATAATACATAGAGATTAGAATGGAGGCCAGACAAGCACAAATCACTCAAGTGGGTAAATAAGAAAGCGAAACAATTATAACATGGTTAAAAGCTCTTAAAAATCAAATTTGCATAACATGTCTCTAAGAAAAATGTCAATAGAATGATAACAAAATACATTTATAGATAGAAATGCATATTTAGAAAATAATGTGAATTACTTTTCCGAATGAAAGTCATTTGAATAACCCTGGGTATTCTTTTTGACAGTGTGATCAGACAAAACAGTTGCCTGTTGTTCTCACCCAGCTGCCTCTTGGCCTCAGCCCAGGTTGGCTCTTTCTCCAGCAGAGTCATCACCGCCTGCATCACAGTCTCCACCAGTACAGGAGGACGCCCGTACGACTTGATCTCTGTCATGTCCTTTTTGTTTAGAGACTCCAGAGCCTAAATACACAACAAAACACAGTCAAATATTTCTTTGTTGAAAATAAGAAATGTGATTTTTAAAGTGAAAAGAGAACCTTCATGGCTTCCTCCAGAGCTGGGAGTGCCTCGTCCAAGTCTCTCTGTGCATTGTCTGCCATGGCTTTACACTGCGTCTCCTCTGCTGCGATCTTCTCACTGTTAGAGGTCACCGCCTGGCAGAAACGGGAGAGGAGCAAAACACTTCTAAATAATATTACTCGGGTACAAATAAAAAGTATAGTAGTAGAGTGCAACAGGGCCGAGCGAAAATGGCACTAGTCAAAGCTCCAGATTGAAAAAGAGATTTATAAACAAAAGTTGTACATGTACAACCTGATTTTATGTAAAACAAGGAAATTACTGAAATAATTCAAAACTGCAATAACAACTCACGTGTCTTGTTTGCAACAGTAAACAGATTAAGAAACCCTTCAGTTCAGCTTCAGTTCAAAGGTTACATAAACCGAGAATTATTGCATATTATTGCATATGACAAACATTTTTGTGAAGAAAACAGAAAAGTACCCAGGAAGTTAATAAAATTGATGAGTGGAAATAAAGGGATTTAATGGAAGGATGAGTAACAGCAGTCTGATGACAATGAGCCAAAAAGACAATGAAATAAAAAGCCACTTTGAATGTTGAGGATGAAGAAATGTGGGAAAAAGCTGCAGAAAGAAAGAAAAAGGAACGTGAAACCTGAATTATCTACAGTCTTCTCTTTTAAAGTATTTTTTATTAGTGATATCTAAAAATAAAAAAATAAAAATGGTATCCCAGTTGATTAAAGACCATCCTGCAAAGGATTTTTGTGAGTCTTAAGTGATGGTCTGGAAAGTCATGACTAAAGGCCTGGATTAGCCAAAATAATGTATTAGTAGAAAGTCAAGATTGACTAGGCTGAAAAAAAAGAATTATGTCCAAAAAATGCAAAAAGTGTAAATAAAACAAATAACTGAAATAGAAAGACATGTTGAATGTTTAGAAACATGGGAAAAAGCAGCTGCAGAAAGGAAGGAAATAGAACGTGAAAATAGAGAGAGAAAGGTCAAAGGACCATTTCAAGACACACATTTAAAACATTTTTATAATGATTTTGCATGTCTTAATCTGTTTTGTGATTTTAATGTCATTTGTATGTATATGTGTATTTTTTACATTTTGTATGAAGATTGCAAACAATTGCAAGTACCTACAAAAAGAATTGCTTCCCAAGAGCCGCATGAAAGACCCTATTAAAGTAACTAAACCTGGTCTAAATTCTCACATAATAATCAAACTAAAACATGACTAAATTGGGAATAAGCTCTATTTAAGCTCTAAACCAGGATTTCCCTCTGATCTAAACAGGACCCCACAAGCCCTAAACTAAGACTCAACATTCTGAACTTACATTTTTTGTTTTAAAATTTTCTTCATGATCCTAGTGTATCTATTTTGTGAATGTCATTTCAATGTTCTGGGGGCCGCCTCCCAGTGGAACATGCACAGAACAGATGCCCGAGCGACCTCAGCTGGCTCTCGATGTGGAGGAGCAGGGGCTCTACTCTGATCTTGGCCCTGCCTGTTCCTGCTTGGTCCTGATTGTTCCTGCCTATTCTGCACTCATACCTGCTGCTGCCTGTTGGCCTCAGTCTTCTGTTGGACGATGACAGTCAGGAACTCGTCACACTGCTCCTGGAACTCTGCCACCTGCTTCTTGGCTTCCTCCAGCTCCAAAGACATCACCTCCACCTTCTCCCGTGTGTCGCTGATCTTGAACAGGCCGTTCCACAGCTTGCTTACCTGGTCACCAAACTCCTTATGTTTCTCTGCCAAAAGTCTGCATCAAGAGAAATCAAAATAAAACATCGAGACATCTTACTTTGAACATCCAGTATCTACATCAGGTTATATACTCATTATATACATTATATACTAATTTTACTTCTTGTATCCAGAAACCAGCTCCAAGTAGTTGGTTGGGGTCACATAGTTATGTCTTCTTAACTCTAACTTCATCCTTTTGGAGACGTGTTCAACGGACTGGTGGGTCTTAACGAAGATAGTGGCCACTTTGGTCTGAATCTACAGAGAACAAACACAATTATAGAAACACTTTTTTTTTTTTTCTAACAGTACATAAGCTTTTAGACAAAGGTAAGACACCAGAGTGGACATTTGAGAGCCTCATTTAATCAAATTGTTTTCATAATTGCTACATACTGTATTTATTATGGGGACATTTGATATAATAAGGTCATTGAGTGTTTTATTATAGTTTTATGTGTAGCTTTTTTCCTCTCTAGTTTTGTGTTTTCATGTTGGCATTTATTTTTATGTTAGTTTGATATCATTAAATGTAAAGTGTATGTGACGTTTTAGAATGGCTAAAGTTTGACAGCATCCTGACCCCTTTGACGGAGCCCAGGTCCATCCCGGTCAAGTATCGTTCGGCCACCTCCAGCAGAGCGTCGTTGGGCCAATCACAGAACCAGTCGATGGTGGTGCAGTTCACAAGTGCTGGGTACTGCAGGATGCGGTTCCTGGTGACAACATGCTCAGTTGGCACATCACAGGGCTTGTTTCATTTGATATTTAGATCTAATTGCAGTCATAATCTTGCAGTCATAATACACATAAAGGCAAAATCCACTTAAATGAGCTTTAACCTTGTTACATCAGTGTTTCTTCAGCATTTCCTTAGCATTACTGTTTCACCTAGCCCCACCCAAATCCTTGTACTTGATTATTTGAAAAATTAAGACTCAGAGTGACACATGTAGAGTACTAAAATGTAAAAACATGTAAATGACTCTGCTTGTTACAGTGAAATGTCACTATGAAGAGGCAGGACTTATCCCTATGAAGAGGCAGGGCTTATCAGTTCCGCAGGTTTGAACAGCACTTTATCAAATATAACATGTGAAAATGACGTGAGGAAAAATGCAAAGACCTTCCAACCTCGTTGTAACCAGTGTACATAGTCGTACCTGAAGGGCTCTCCCACAGGGCTCATACACAGGACTATGTGCAGGTTGTTTCTCACTCGTTCAATCAGGAAACTGAATAGGGAGTCAGGCGTCTCTACAATGTTTTCTTTCCTGGCACTGTCTGACAGAGCCGTGCACACCTACACACACATTACAACATGTATGAAAGTGGGGATCAAATACAAATCACACATGAGGATGTTAAATATTGGATGTAGTGAGGGCCAATAACATACAAACATGAAAAAAACAAACAAATTAGCAATATTTGAAGCAAACAAAAAAAATAGCAAATTTGTTGGGATCCTGGGACAAATCAGAAAAGACCTCAAACTCATTATGGCTGGAGGTATTGATTAATAGAAAATAATAAAAGAAATAGGTACAAAATGAATTGCAAAGAGGTCTAACTCCCAGACTAAATCATTGTAACAGTGGACTAAAGTGAAACACAAACCTCGCTAAATTCATCCTGCTTGTACAGATTAGGCACCTCTCCTGAGCTCAGAATGTTATTGATGTCCTCTAAGAAGGACTCGTCCACGATCTGTGTGTCGTTAAAGAGGAACACTGTGGGTTTGTTGTCCACACCGGTCAGACGATAAAGTTTTTTGATATCTGAAATATAAGGAACTTATGTTAACTCACCAAATATATCTCTATCTCTCTCTCTATCTCTCTCTCTCTATCTCTCTCTCTCTCTCTCTCTCTCTCACACTCTCGCTCTCTCTCTCTCTCTCTCTCTCTCTCTCTCCCTCTCTCTCTCTATATATATATATATATATATATATATATATATATATATATATATATATATATATATATATATATAATAACTATAACTGAAGGCTGATTGTGAATAATAGTATAGAATAAATAATGATAATAACCTTCCCTGAACTCCTGTTTGCGGTACTGCTTAGTCACCTCCACCTGGAACACTTGGTACTCGCAGATAAAAGCTGCTAGTTTGGACAGACTGGTCCTCCCTGAGCCTCCGATGCCCACCAGCAGCATGTTTCCCCTCGGCTGGCTGATGACACGCACGATCCGTGTTACTGTGGAAGAAGGCAACAGGGTTAAGCCCAAATGCAATAACGATGATGTCAAGATTTGCACTTTCGCTGATAACCTTCTCTAAGTACTCATTAAAATATCTGATTATACAATACAAGACTCATTTATAATTAGTTTAATATACATTTTTAAGTAGTACCCCTTAAATTTATCAAACCTTTGTTCAACTGTGACCCCACCCATCATGTGTTCAATTAGGGTGAATCCCCAAAATCAGTGCCTTTTGAGACCCAGAGACATTAACAGTCAAAAGATTTCTATCATGGCAAAGTTTGAAAAATTACAGTAAAAAAAAAATCATAATTACAAAAGATGTGTTTTTGTTAAGAATGATTTTTGTCTTGATGAAACGTGTAAATTGCAGGTAAGACCCTGAAGAAACCACTTTGTCTTATTGCTTGCTCTCAATGTAATCTCATTCTTCATCAATGTTTCATCAACGAAAATATATTTTTCAAATAATATTGATCATTTGATGTCCTTAAGTCTTCCATCCTTCCTGTTTTCAAAATCAAAATACACCCAAACATTACATTGACATCACAAACAAGAAACGGCTCCCACTGACAAGTTAGAGAGCTTTCTGTGGATCTTCATTCTCAATGTTAAACCTTTTAAATGTTTTTAAAAAATATATATTTTACTTGCTGAAAAGACACAGATTGTGTGGATTGAGAAATGCACTACAATACTTTGTACGCAACACATTTTCTAATATAAGATAAACATTAGCAATATATTCACCTTGCTGCTTATACTTATTTTCAACATTATGGTAACTCTGTAAGTTAGCAGTATTTATTTGTATTTTACACAGTGTTTCCTCAACATTATTTTACTCACAGTTGTTTTTGGATTGATTCCTGCATGTTTGAGTTTATTCAGTGAGCACTATTTTTTAAATAGACAATAAAACTCTTCTTTAATACATCAATTAATTTATAATATTTTAAAGTCTATTGAATAAATGTGTAAAAGTGTAAAAGTCAAAAGTCAAACCCAGCTGTGTCTCATAAATGTTTCTATGTTTGAATATCTGACGTACTGTGTTCTATGGCATCTCTGAAGAGGACCAGGCTCATGGGCACCACTCCTGGAGTCAGGTTATAGTCCTCCAGCTGCGTCTCCATAAAGGCCTTTAGAGCCTTCATGTCCAGGATGTCCTCGTACACAGGCGGCTCACTCAGGAACTCACCTACACACACGTGTAACTTAGATTTATTAGAGGCTGGATTAAAAAGTTAAAAACCCACTCTTATTTACTTAAAAATATAATAATTTTTCAAACTTTATTAATCTATTAATCCACTTCAGTTTTATCCAGTTTTGTTGTCTTACAACTTCATATTGACAAACTTTTAATTATTAGTAATAATCAAGGTTTATTATTATGATTTTGACAATTGGTTAGAAGAATCAGATAAGAAATAAAAATAGATAAATGAACATACTCACACACTCACCCAGTGACATGCTTTAAGTTTTAATCCAATCCCCTCTCATGTTTGGGAGGGCATGATAACACCACATGTTTGGTGTGAGGAGATTAAGAAAACACATCTTCAAACATACACACTACAGTCATATGAAAAAGCTAAATGACAGAGGTGCTGAAGATGTCATCCAAATTTATGAAATATGAATCCAGTTTGAAATTATTTTTACTTTTTATTATACTCTTGGACATGTCAAAGATTAGTGTCAGCATGGGCTCTGATTATTTTTTCGTTTTTTTTTTCCAGAAACAGGTTTTTGTTTTTTCCTCCCACTTGTTCTGTTGGTGTCATTTTTTCCCCATTGACTTCCATTATAACCACATTTTTTGCTCTGCAGTGACACTGTGAAATTATGATTTTCCGATCATTTGTGTTTTTTTCCTTTTCAGAAGAGATGAAATCTGTGATTTTTGTAGTTCATTCTGAAATGACTACATTTCCTTTTTAAACAGACCTCTGTATAGTTTCTCCAGGCTTTTCTATGGGGCTCTCTGGAGGGCTGTTTTTGATGTGTATTTTTCACTTGGGAGGCCCCTGGGAACATATAATCACTTAATCAGAATAAACTGTAAAAATCACCATTTTATCTCTTCTGAAAAGGAAAAAACAGAAATGATCAGGAAATCACAATTTTGCACTTTCACTGCATAGCATTAAAAAATGTCCTGATAATGAAAGTCAATGGGGAAAAAATGGCGCCAACAGAACAAATGGGAGAAAAAACAAAAATCTAGTTTGAGGTGTGGTCCTAAATTTCTGATCAGCTGCAGAACAAACTATTTCAGTAAAATGTTTACTCAACCTTAGAGTTGCTCGTTTAAGGAAAAAATTAACCTGAACCTATTTAAGATCCAAACATGAAAATGTGAGTTTTGGTCTCAACTGGTCTTATATGTTCAATGATCAGGACTGTATAAATACACTTTCAAGATAGTCAATTGCAGAAAATGTGAAAAAGCAAATGAGGTATATTCCTATCTACATTTTTTGCTTATAGTGTAATACTGTATATTATATATTTTCTTTTACCACTCACCAAAAACAGGCTGCTGTTTGTTGGGGCATGTGTTGTGGTATGTGAGATCAAAAAGTGATCCCAGTTTGTCAGACAACAGGCCAGTAAAGGTCTCCAAGTCACTGTGGTCCACCAGTCTGTCTGAGAACACCCTGAAATCAGCAACAAATACATGAAAAAATGTGACTGCACCTAAATTTAAATTCAGGCAAAAAGAATGAAAGCAGTACCTGAAACATTCATGAATCCACAGTCTAACCATGTTTTGTTTAGAATCAAGGATGTCTGGATGGGCTCGCAGTAGACCTTGGAAAACCTGGTAGGTGGAGGTAGAAGGTGTTGGGTTTGTTCACAGGCAAATAAGTAGAAGGTTATTACAAACCCAACATCTTCTTCAAAACCTGCAGGCACTTTCAGATGTGGCTCCACAGTCATTGCTCACATCAGTAGAGCAGCACTTTTCACAGATGCAGACGGTAAAACCTTCTACATCCACTCCTTTGCAAACTGCAACTCTACTTTCGTCGCTTATAAACTGTTCCTGTGGGAGCTTTCATATTGGCAGAACTAAGCGTAAACTAAAGGAAAGATTCGCAGAACACAAATATACTATCAAAAAAAAAAAAAATCTGGATTATCCCATAGGCAAACATTGTTAAAACATGGGCCGCCCACACCAACATCATCGACCTAAAAGTCATGGCCATTTAAACCACTGAACGGAGTCTCAGGGGAGGAAATATATACAGGCTGCTTCAAAGAGACACTTTTTGGGTTCACACCCTCAGTGTTACATCTTACTCAGTATTTCTGCACTGCATTTCTATTTGTACAGTGTCTGACAGTTAGTGGTTATATTGTCGATCGTGTTCTGCTTCATTGCTCCACTTCCATGATGCATCATGAGTTTTAGTGAGTTTTGTGGGGTTTCTTGCTGTTTTGTAAGTTGACTTGCCCTGGTCACATGACCTTGTTCGACGTCCTTTAAAAGGAGGCGCACAAGATTTAATTAATGCCCTGAAGTAGACACCTTGGCGTCTATGCGCGTTGGCTCTATGACAAAATAAAGGACTTTTAATTTCAATACACCAGAGTGCCTCAGATCAGTTTTTGCTATTTTTTCTCAAGACATTTATTTTGTTGAATGATGGACTGTCAGAAAAATGTGTCAGTTGCATTTAAATTGTCGGTATTTACAATGGCTCGTCGCTTTTTGTTGACATCACCGAGAGATTCCGCTTTAGAACCCAGCTCCTTCCTATAATTTTAACTCTTTTCTTTTCTAAATTTCCTCACAATCTGCATCTTGACTGATATAAAACTATAATAAAAATATTTACCACAGGTGCCCTCTCACCAAACTATGTCAGAATTAGTCAAGCATGAGAACCTCATATAGACTTTAAGCAGCCTGTAGATACACAGACTCGCTAGTTTATGCTTTGCCTACGTTATGTACTCCCTACAGCGCTCCTCATTCTTTTAACCTCTGAAACCAAATACTCGAAGAAAAAATGCCTTAACAGACTTTTTTAAGAGCAAAAAAAATTTTTTTTTTTTTAACAGATTACACGATGGTCATATCATCTTGTACATGTGCTACACATATGCTTCAACTCTCGTTGCTACCACTGTGTATGCATGTGTGTGCATGTGTGTGTATGTGTGTGTATGTGTGTGTATGCGTGTGCATGTGTGTGTATGTGTGTGCATGTGTGTGCATGTGTGTGTATGTGTGTGTATGTGTGTGCATGTGTGTGCATGTGTGTGTGTGTGTGTATGTGTGTGTATGTGTGTGTATGTGTGTGCATGTGTGTGTATGTGTGTGCATATGTGTGCATGTGTGTGTATGTGTGTGTATGTGTGTGCATGTGTGTGCATGTGTGTGTATGTGTGTGTATGTGTGTGCATGTGTGTGTATGTGTGTGCATATGTGTGCATGTGTGTGTATGTGTGTGCATGTGTGTGCATGTGTGTGCATGTGTGTGTATGTGTGTGCATATGTGTGCATGTGTGTGTATGTGTGTCTGTGTGCTATGTGTAAAAAATGAGAAAGTCACAGTTATTTCTATGTCTGTGAGTTTATTGACCTGTGATACAGGCCATGTCATAGATGTGCATTAAAGTCCCTTCTTGACATGCACAGAGTGCTTGTGCTCTCAATTGTAATCGATGAAAATCAATGAAAAGGCGAGACACAATGTAGATATGCAAGACGTGGGACAGAAGCCCAAAGAGTGTGACAGTCAAAACCAAAAGCGGGTCACCCAACACATGGCTCAGTAAGGCGACATTTTAAACTAAGTCAATAATTTTAACTAAATTAAACTAACTTAAACTAACTGAACATTGGACCACAGCCAATGAGCACAAACCCTGAAATGAAAGGATTATCCTCTGTACAGAACCTACAGCTTGACAGGTGCATGAAGCAAGGGTTGTGTACCTTGGAGATGTCCCTGAGGTTAAAGAGGTAGTGTATCTTGGCTGGAGTGGGGAGGAACCTGGAGGACACGGCGTGGTACAGCTCGATGGTGGCCTGGGACAAGACATTTCCAATGGGCTTCAGTTCCTCCTTAAACTCCTGCAGCTTCTGGTTGATCATGGTGCTGTAGATGCGCATGATCTGAGATTCCTGGAAATGTAGAATAGATAGGTTTTGTAATGTGGTTTATTACAAAATATATATATATATATATATATATATATATATATATATATTTTTTTTTTTTAGGTTCTCGCCAATTACGCATTTGTATGTTATTTGCAGCTCAAACACTGGGACAGTATTATGCATTCACACATGTTGAACTAACCCCATTGGGTGAGAGCGACTCTTTCTGAACAGTAACCATAACATTTCTATTCTCTAGGTGAGCGAGAGTGTTTGTCAGCGAGAGGTGTCAAAAGTCTAATCCAAGCACTCTCAGTCAAAAGTGTACATGGCAGGTTCTCACGTTTTTATAAATATGACCTGGTTAAGTGGGATAGTCCCTGCCGCAAATATTTATCATAGTTTTACACCATTCAAGTGAAAATGAAAGAAAGAAAAAAAAATCTGAATCCCTCTGTGATGTCTCTGTGATTAATAAGTGACATTCCACCCAAAATACAGAGACAATTTGCACAAAAGACATATTTCTGAAATAAAGATGTATTTGTCATACAACTATTATATAATTTATATAGATTTTGGCAGTGGATTATGCTGGGTTGCTGGGTAACAATTGAGGAATTACCTCTAACTATGTCACATTCGCTGTTCATGTCCAACCAGGACATAAACTTATAAACTTAAAACAACATTGTCAAACTGCGGAAAAATAGGCAAAACTTTGAAAAGTTTAAAATCTTAAATATAATCAGGTTCACTACATTTTAGGCAACTATATTCTTCTTATTCCAGAGGTTGGCAGAGGTGCCGCTGTTTGTTCAGTTCATCTAAAAAGGGTGATCTTACACTGGGGAAGGTCATGTTAATGAGGTTGAAGCGACTCTGCAGACGGCTGGAGATCTGAGTCCTGCCTCCACCAGGAGGCCCCATGGAAGCCAGCAAGAACATGTCCTGAGAGCACAGGAGAGACTTGTCAGAGTGTTCTGATCTCAAACAATGTCCGCTCCTAACCTTCTGAACCCAACACACATTCAACTAGTACAATGACTAAACCAGGACTAACAGTCACTCATGGAGTATTTTGGTGCCACTGGACCATAGACAGTTATTTGGGATAGACATATATGTACTTTTGGAAGGGTCTCTGTTCCTTGACCCCAAGATTGTGGATTAGAAAGTTTGGCAGATGACCATCAGTTGCAAGAGCTCACTCAGTAATAGGCTGTTACTGCTACACTGACACAGGAAATTATTCCTGCTAGCGCCATCACACTGTTACACTCTGTGCTGAGAAATCTTGACTTTGCACAGTGACTTTGTAAAGTATCATTTCTCCAGCAGTTAGTATTTTCTTGTGAATAGTGGGGATGGTGTTATAAAAAAAAACTTGATATATTTTACCAACAAAATTCTTTCCACACATGTAATTTTGTGGTATAACTATAAATATGTTCCCATTCTTCATCTACTCTCATTTGTCTCTTGTACCAATATTAAACAATCTAAATCTGGAAGACTGTATTGTACTGTTTCCTCACCTTGACCACCTTGAGCGTCTGCTTCTGCCGATCGTACCAGAAGCTGTAGTCGATCCAGTGTCGCAGCAGCTCCAGAGGAGGCTGGGAGCCGAACAGGTCCTGGGCTGGCATGTTCAGGTCGTCCAGGAAGCACAGCAGACGTTTACCTCCCACTGGCATGAACACGCTCTTTGTCCTTTTCTCCAGACGGCTCTCCATGATTGACTGGACGTTGTTAGAAGTGGTCTGAATATAACAAACATGCACAGAAGAATCAGCCTATGAAAGTCTGTCAAATATAATAAATGAATATTCCGTTTCATTCTATTACATGAGTAGTTGTTCATTTTACATCTTTTGACAGAAACATTAAAGGATACTATCAGTTTACTTTGGCATTTCATGTTTTTGAACTTTAAAAAAAATTTATCTACAAAAAGCACACATTACGTCATATCAGTCAGGCGTTTCCCACATCAGGAATTGAGTTACAGCTTTAACTACTGGCTGTAGAGGGATCAACATAGTGGAGATAAACAAAACTAGCTAGCCCTGACATGTTAATAGAGACACACAGTTGTAATGAACGTGATCTGAGGCAGAAATGCACAGAATGAGTCTGATGATGATTTATGGACTTATAGACAGTGCAGGGGATCTCAGAGCTCTATGTATGATGTCACAAATTTGGAAAAAGTGTTTTTTGGGGCTCAGGAGCAGGATTCATTAGACAAGCATGAATGATGCTAAATACAACTCCAGGTAAGTTTTTTTTAAAATGAGGGAACAATGTTAGAACAGGGTTAAAAGCTATAAAAAGTCATTTTAGCATAATATGTGTCCTTTAAAGAAAAACATTGTCGGTGTTTTCTTTAAACTGTGAAAACGGCAGTTGATCATTTTTAATGAATTATTTAAGGATTAACCGTACTCTGCTATTTCTTGAATTATAACGTTTGTAATATTTGTGTAAATAACTTATTTGCCTCTAAAAATGAAGCTGTCTGCTTGCAATAACCTGGCTAAGCTGATTAATGGAGGCAATTAGATCAGTGAAATGATAAGAGCATGTATGGTTAAAAATGTATGGAGCTTTATGGATTAGAGCGTGCTGTGTAGAGTAGTCACCGGAAGCTCCAGAGACAGAGACAGAATGAAATATCTGGAATCTGTGCGTATGAAACAAAACACAACTCTTTGATAAGGATTTTGATCAACATTACAAATCCAGTTTAAAAGCATAATATAGCCCAGTTTCCTTAAATGTTTATGACCGTGTTTAGCCTGTAGGTGTGAGAGCAGATGTAGTAGACCTGTGAGGACATGTTGATGGTCAGCGTGGCCCACTTGAAGCCGTCTAAACTCTGCAGGATGCTCTGGGCCACAGAGGTCTTCCCGGTGCCCACAGGTCCAGAGAGCAAGATTGGGTACTGCCCCTCCACAAGAGCCTTCACCACAAAGTTGTACCGCACCGTGTCCACCGTGGGCACCATGATCTTATAGAAGGGAGCACTGGGAAAGTACACACAGAACAACATGAGGAGGCACATGCAGCATCAGTATTACTATTACTATACTATTTTTTAAGTCAGTATCATAAGAAAGTACAATTACATGTACGTATTTATTTAACTAGTTGTCAGGGACATTGCACAATAAATATATTGCACAGACCAGAGATAGGTACAAGCTAATTTTCATCTGTAGTCCCAGGAATGATGCAAAGTAACAGCAGGTAATCCATAAAATAGACCCACCCATCTAACAACTGTAACTGTATTTAAAATACAGCTAAAAATAGACATACAAACAACACCAACATCCAATCACCAGTAGAGGGAGCACATCACTGAAATGTACCTTCTTCCTACTAACACCTGATTATCTTTCAGCCACTTCTTAAGCATGAATTTAAAATGTCCGAGCTACACTGCCTCACAGATAAAGGTAAGGTATTGCAGGCTCCTGCTGCTTTGGCAGAGAAGCACTTCTGTCCAAATGTGGTGGACCAAAATGTCACATAGCAGTGTCCTCTGGAGGAAGCTCTGGTCCTGACTCCTGCCTCATCACACAATCTCACAAAGACTTTTAGAGGTAGGGGTTCCAGGTTGTGAAACTCTTCACTAACAGCATGAATCCATCCTTCAAATGTGCACTTCAAAACCCAGCTCAATCTGTTTTGCTGCCCCAGTGGCATAAAATAGAAATAATTCAGAATATGGCATTCATAATTTATCATAAACTGTTAAAAAGATCAAAAGAGAAAAATCAGGCATTGTCTATCACTAGTAAACAGATGTGTGAATTAAGCATGTCATATGAAAATGGTTAAGGACATTTGTAACAAAAATATAAAATTTAAGAGAAAAATTTGCCGAATGATGAATGTACAGTACTATCTGTACTTACCTTGGATTGTATCTCCATCCTTTAGAGAGCTTTTCTTCAAAAGAAGTCCATGCTCTGTTTTTGGTGTCCACACAGTACTCATAAACAGTGTCCTACACAGTCCCCAACAGTACAAGTTATTTTAAAGTGAAACACTGAAATATAAAAGAGCGTGGATACTTGACATAAGATAAGAAGAGGACCTTAATGGGGAAGGTGCCCTCCAGCCCTCTCAGAAAGTTGTCCATCTTCTTGCGTCCATCCTCATTGACAGATGCACCGATCGACCAGATGAGACTGAAAATGAACCAAAGCTCAACCATGCGCTCCAAGGTTTCTATGTCTGAAAGATTGATCTGAAAGAGAAATACACTTGGATAAAATGCATATGTTGAGGAAAGCAGGAAGTACTTTCTAATGCCTTGTATGCCATACTCCATTTTGTGATGTCGCCAGACAATCATAAAGGCGACACAGGGACGTGACTCCGTTTAGCTCAGTGATGGGAATAAGCTCTTTGCAGTTATTCTTCTTAAAGGTCAGTGTGGGCTCAACGTATTTGTCAAACAAGGGTTTAAGGTGTTCCACTTCAGCCTGAGAAAAAAGAAGAGTCAAGTCAAAATCAAGCTCCATAGCAAGCAGATATCAGCAGTCAATGGGGCATTAATGGCAAGTAACAATGTCTGAATCATTCATTCATTCATTTTCTACCACTTGTTCCTGTTAGGGGTCGGTAACACGTAACCTGGCCCTGCCATATGAATTCTGGCAATATTTGTGAGTTTACAAACTCTTGAGAATCCATCCGGGCCATGTGCCGCTGTCAGGGCTGCACCGGCCATTGTGTGGCGCACCAATCACAGCGCTGCATTGTGGTTTGGGCGGAAGACAAAAAGATGAACCTAAACAAACATGGCAACGCAGACGGACATACTTCGGCCTATTTCAACACATTTATGGACTATTTTGCTTTTGAAACCGTGCACATAGAAGTGCTTTGTGCTTTGAGTTCGAGGAAGAAGTCTGTGCTTTTCTCTCAACTGGATTTCTTGACTTCTCGGCTTGTTCTGCTTTTGCGCTGCTGCGACCAATCAGTTCAAATGTTCGTCATGACGTTACACAATTTCCCGAACATCATCAACGGGGGCTTTCCAGATTGATAATGTGTAGAACTAATTCAGAGTGATACACATATCAATCTGGTGTGAGCCAGGTGAGGTAACACGGGTAAGACCGTGAAGTCCCTTTATTACAAGAGTGTGGATAATAGACATAAAAAGAGGCAAAAGTAGCGGGGCAGAATAAGGTGAATAGTTATGCCGACGACATCACAGCATTCTGGATGTTAGCAGTGAGTGGCAAAAACGGGTCAATGGTGAATAATAAAGTGTTCTGTTCTCCTCACCTCAAAACTCAGCTAAAACATCTAATAACAAATCTAAAAGTCTACAACTCTGCCAAATATTGGGTTTGTACCTAAGATGTAAAAGAATGAAAATCAAGTAAACAGTATCACATGCAGCTATGTTTGCATTTATCACTGACATAGATTTTGGGAACTCATTACCTTTCTCATGTTTCTGAGTCCAAGTTTTGTTTTTAATTGTTGTGTTAAGTTGAAATGTCCATGATCTCCCCTGCTGTTAGAAAACAAGCTAGCTACTCTCTGCACAGTCGCCGCAACAAAGAGAACTCCTCTCTACTACTTTCAGTTTACTTTTCGCCGTATAAAGTTAATATGAGCAAAATAAAAGCTCAATTGACTAATCGGGTATGTCTGGGTATGTCTTTAGCCGACTACACCCCTACTTAGTGCATGGGCCAGACAAAATTTCGGTACCACTCTGGTGGCAACAGCTATCAGTGAAAGGTACATATCCAAGCTTTATATTTTGATGTGATAGACTTTTCTGAGTTTCAGTGGTATCACAGATATCAGCGTTTGAAGTTTCAATTCAGTTTAAAAAATGCACTTTAGACACAGAGACATATTCTGGTTTAGACCACGTGGTACCATCAGATAATGATTTAAACTATTAAGTTTGGTATAATTTTAAAGAAAACAATCTTGTCGTTCATTTAAACACAATTGTTGCACTCTTGTATATTTACTGTGGTAACTATAGAGTCACGTGACAACATTTTTGCAGCATTTTCGCCTAAACTGTTTTACTACTTTCTCACCCCAAAACCTCTAAACACACAGCTGGGATGTCAAACTACTCTCTGAAATCTGAGGATTCAGAAAATGTATAATATGTCTTTACTGTTTCAAAGAATTCTCACCGAGGAAACTCTCCCATAGAACTAAGGCCATATCTCCCTTATCTTCCATTTGATGTTATTTTTTTAAACTTATATTTGTGTAAAACAGTCTTGTTTTTTCCATCAAGTGGTGCTATTTTTTCTGCGTCATAAAATTTGAAGTGTTATAACCCTGAATAGGCACATTTTTGTCAGAACTACCACTACTATGTAATATATTTTAAAAGTTTATCTGAAACTTAAAAATTGTACAACACAATAATAAATTCAGCTGTATGATTGTAAATTACATATGATCATGGCTCTACACAATCAACACAAATGATAATCACTAGGACAAAAGATAATCTGGTAGAAAGATGGTCAGGCTTGTAGCACCAGAGGTGTTCTATAGGATTCAGGTCAGATTCAGATTCAGGTTGATATAAAACTGATATCAACTCGGGAAACACAAGCTGAGGAAAGGATCGATACCAACGAAGATGACATCGCAGCATTGAAGATCGCTAATAAAAAGTATGAAAGCTGAGTTGGAGGCTCTGACTCTTTGGAGAACCAAGGCCGGTGCTCTAATCTTCATTTGATTGGCCTCCCAGAAAAGGCAGAGGGGAAACATATGTGCGGATTCGGGGCTGAAAACTTTGCTGGGCCACTTCCACTGCTCATTGAAAATGCACATCGAGTGGGGCAGTTTCAAAATGCTACAACACATCCGAGACCGATCATAATGAAGTTTTTAAACTACTCGGACAAGACCAAAGTTATGGCTGCCGCCAGACGGATAAACTCCATTTACTATGAAGGGAAGATCATGATTTCCCTGGATTTTTCAGCGGCTCTTCTCAAACGACATAAAACATATGACTGATCTACGTTTTGGCATCATTTACCTTGCTAAGCTGCTGGTCACTTACCAGGGAAATTGACCTATTTTCAACAACGCTCTGGAGGCAGAAGGTTTTGCACAACAGCTGAGGGAGAAGGAACTGTCGGATGGCAATCCATGTAGCCTACTTGAAGTTACTGTCACTGGTAATTTGGCACACGTTTATTTAGTTCCTTGAGGTTTGTTAACCATGTTCTACATATAATAATTATTAACATGGAGGTTTTAAAATATTAAAATTTTATATTTGAGATGGGTGGTAAAGTGTTGTAATTTCATTATTAATATGGGAGTGGCCCTGCTAGTGTATGCTGCTCCTCTGTGGGGCCACGGTTCCCGAGGATCAGCTGAGTCACACATCCTGGTCACCTGTGTGGCCACAGTGGGAGGGGTTGGTTGGACTATAGTTTTTATTTTTATTTTAGTGCTTTCTTTAAATATACTAAAAGATACAATCTTTATCTATACTTTTATACCATTGTGTTTTTTGGTTTTTTTTTGGTGTGTGTTTTTGTTTGTTGGTTTTTTTTTGTGTTGGGGTGCATGGTGGCAGAGCAACTAAAGCTTTTGCCTCCCAATTTGGAGATCGTGGGTTCAAACCCGGACCACCCTAACATCACACGATCCCTCTGGGTGGAGTCTGCATGTCCTCTCCGTGTTTACCGTGGGTTCTCTCCGGGTTCTCCGGCTCCTCCCACCGTCCACAGACATGCATGTGTTCAGGTTAATTGGTAACTCTAAATTGCCCGTAGTGTATGAATGTGAGAGTGAATGGTTGTCTGTCCTTGTCTTTGTCTCTGTGTTAGCCCTGTGACGAGTTGGCCACTGTCCAGGGTGTACCCCGCCTAAGGCCCAAAGTCACAGGGATAGGCTCCAGTCACCCGCGACCCCTAACAGGAATAAGCGGTAGAAAATGAATTAATGTTTTTTGTGTTCCAAAGTTCCTTTCCATCCCTTTCTCCTCTTTCCTATGGAGACTTCCTACATTACTATTTTTGTGTAAATGTCTGGATTACCAGAACTTCATATAACCTCCTGGAATGTTAGGGGGCTAAACAAATTGCTTAAATTAAAACAAGTCATGAACAGGATCAGGCATATAAAAGCCAAAGTAGTATTTCTTCAAGAAACACACCTGACTGATGATGACATTGTTAGAGTGAAGAGGAGGTGGCCAGGTGGTGTGTTTCATGCTTCATACAGTTCTCAATCCAGGGGTGTAATTACTCTTGTTCATAACCAATTACCATTTCAATAAATATGGTTATTCACTGTTCTGGCAGATTTCTCATGTATGATAGCCTCATTTAAACTAAACCTTGTTTATATTTATGGAAGCAATAGTGACACTCCAACATTTTTATCCTTGGTGCCACTTGCTGGACATTTAATCTTGGGGTAACAACAGCAACCCACTGTAGTTCATATAGACCGATTTAACTTTTAAACTATAAGACTATAAAATACTTTGTAAGTTGTTAGCTAGACGATTGGAACCAATCTTGGCGACAATAATACATTCAGATCAGAATGGTTTCATTCAGGGCAGACAAGGTTCTCATAATATAAGAAGGGTGCTGAACATAATTTTTGAGAAGTCTGGGAGCAGGGACAATGCCCTGATATCAATGGATGCAGAGAAAGCCTTCGATCGGCTTGAATGGCATTATTTGTTTGCGGTTTTGAGGAAATTTGGTGTCAAGAATACATTTTTGAAATGCATTCAATTATTATATTCCAACCCTTAGGCTGAAATTTTAATGAATGGTCTTCTCTCTGCACCTTTTAAATTGTAAAGAGGGACTCGGCAGGGTTGCCCATTGTCCCCTCTTTTTGTTCACTTTGACTTTTGAGCCTTTGGCAATGGCAATTAGTAATCATAAAAGCGTTATCAGGAATAAAATGAGATGATATGGATCATCGCATAGCCCTGTATGCAGATGAGATAATTCTGTTTTGTTGCAAATTAAATAAATCACTATCTTATAAATACATTCAGTGGGTTTTCTGGTTATAAAATTAATTTTAGCAAATCGTTAATATTATTTTTAGGAAAAATCCCCCAGTAAATACCGCTATTATGATATCAGAACAACATGACTGTGGTCCAGGTTGATGAGCACAAGTTTTATCTAAATGATTGAAGTTGATTTACGCTGTACTCAGGATAATAACTTGGGATGCGATTTAAAGCTTGTGCAGCCTCAACAAAGAAGAAGTCTAAGGATTTTTGTAATTAACTGGTTTTACTGGGCAGTTTGGTGTTTGTATGAAGTTGACAAATTCTGGAGTTGCCGTACAGTTTGTGCGCACCGTGATGTCACGTCAACGGTGATAAATCTCAAAGAGTGTACCGTTTTGGTTGTACACCACACATAGGCACTAATTTCGTTGTACAGAAGTTTGATAAATGAGGGTCATTCTACACGCGCGCCATCTATTAACCGGCCACCACTCTTGAACCTGTAAAATGTCTTAGGTTAGATTTATAAATGTAATTAAATGTATTTTTTGACCAAAAGGTTCACAATATTTAGGACATTACAGACATTTAAGTTTCAAAAAAATATTCAACTCATAATTCAAACCTTTCTTCATGCTTGTTGGATTGAAATGTAATGAGTCTAATAAAATGTTTGACTTTTGGCTATATTCATTTGATATCTTTTGATGCTTTATAATATCACATGATGCAGTTGTCTTATACTTTAGTTTCTGTCTTTCTTTCTTTATTCGTTTATTAGGACAGTGTACAGTTACATTGTACACTGTACATTACACACTGTAGTGACAGTGTGCTATTATATTATCATATATGTTAGTATTATTAGTGAGTGACACCTTCTTGCGCTTGTCGAGCCAGGACTGCACATAAGGCTTCCATCCCAGGTCTGTGTAGTCGTTATAGACCATCCCACAGCGGGACACTGTGGCGGGAGAGGCCTGGGCCAGATTCTCCACCTCAAACAGCAAAGACACCTGTGGATACATTACAATAATCATATTAACACACACAGCTTATACAGTGTTTGGCCTTTATTTTAGGGAATTGTAGGCTGATGTGGAAAGCAACAGCAAACAGTGAAAGCATCTTATTTAGTAGAAAAAAAATTCAAAAAAAAAAAGTAGCAGTAGTGGAAAAATATATGATCATGAAATAAGGCCATGCTGTTTTTTTTAAGCAGTTATCACATGGACTGACCTGTTCAGGCATAGATATCCTCTCTCCATTGATGAGCGTCAGCACCTTGTTGTCATCCATAACTGAGTTCATACTTTCAATCCACAGAGTGTCCACAGGTCCATCAAAGACGATCCACTTCTCATCTGCTTTCTCATCTGACAGTTCAGCCATTTACAAGATAGAAAAAAATATAGTATTAGCAGTAGTAACAGAATTGTTACTCAAGTGAATAGGTGCAGCAGTTGTTTTTTCCACCTGCACAGGCTGTCCTCATAAGAGCGGAGAGCACGCCATCGCTCCACTCATTGGTGGAAAGGTCATTTTCTCCATACAACTCTCCCAGACTGACAGACTTCGGGTTCAGCGGGTAATCCTGTGGTCAGGCAAAAAAAAAAAAAAAGTCATTGTTTTATTCCTATTTTTTCAGTAAAATTTCTATCGAGTTGAGATGAGAACTCAGGCTGACCTGCACAGCCTGAAAGCCCGGAACCTTCTTATGGCTGAGGGCAGTGAGCGCGCTCTGTAGAACCTTCCAGGTAACCGTCTTGCCGCTGCCAGTCTTCCCTACCAGCATGGACGAGTGTCGAGAGTTCTTGGTCTCATACATCTGGATTATTTTGGTCACGGTGAAGTGCGTCACCTGGAGCCCGCTCTGACGGAGCTCTGTGTCAATGGCCTCTTTTAGCTACACCAAAAAAAAAAATCAATCAAAAGAACATTAACTGTTTTACACAGTTGTTTACCCACAGCAAAACACGCAGACTGTCAAAATCAAGGGTATAGTGTCTAAACCAGACTTGGAGAGACTTATCCATGCCTTTGTCTCCAGTAGGTTAGACGACTGTAACGGCTGCTCACTGGCCTCTCCAAACGAGCTGTAAAACAGCTGCAGTACATCCAGAGCGATGCTGCTCGAGTCCTGACTAGAACCAGGAAGTACGAGCACATTGGTCTGTGCTCAGGTCTCTGCACTGGCTTCAGGCTCAGAGAATAGATTTTAAAGCAGCTCTGCTTGTGTTCAAGTCTCTCCAAAGCACCAAAGTACATCTCTGACATGGTAGAGCCAAAAGAACCATCTCAGACTCTGAGGACCAGAGTCAGGACTAAACATGGACCGGCCTCCTGCTGGTGCCAGAGTCAGGACTAAACATGGACCGGCCTCCTGCTGGTGCCAGAGTCAGGACTAAACATGGACCGGCCTCCTGCTGGTGCCAGAGTCAGGACTAAACATGGACCGGCCTCCTGCTGGTGCCAGAGACAGAACATGGGGAATCAGCGATTCAGTTTAAAGCTGCTAAAATCTGGAATGATATCCCTGATGTTGTGAGAGAGGCCTCCACTCTGGCAATGTTCAAGTCTAGGCTTAAGACAGTTCTGTTTGGCTGTGCTTATGAAATTATATTTATATGTAGTTTATGTATTTTTAACCCTAACTGATTTTTAAGTAATTATTTATGATTTTATTTTTGAATTGTGATGTTAATGTGCTTTTAATGTGTTTTAATGCCTGTAAAGCACTTTGAGATTTTGCTTGCTTGCTAGACTGTTATACATAGAGGTCTACATGAGGTGCGGCTGCACGCACTGGAAGGACAGAAGGGAGAGGGAGTCATGCAGAAGAGCAGAGAAGAGGAGACAGGGAGTGCCATAGCAAACATATACATATATGTGAGTCAAAGGAGAGTATCAAGCCCCTCCCCTGAGAGTTACCATGGAGATCCTGTCTCATCAGTGACTTACAGAATGTTAGAAGAGTTACAAGTGAGTTGAGTCTGGGAAGCGAACCAACAACACTGCAATGGCAAAAAATGCACCAGCACTATGCCTCTTTCATTATTATTTATTATCATTATGTTAATTTTGTCTTTCTTTTTCAGGATTTGTTTAATTATTTTAATTGATTGATATTTAAATATAGCTAAGGATAAAAAAAAAACAACAACAACAACAACAACAACAACAACAACAACAACAACAACCTAACGGGTGTGAATTGTGTGCTAAATAATGTTAAAAAGAACATGCCAATACCCATACCTTGCCATAGTCAATAACAGGTGTTTCCACAGCAGGGAACAAATCCTGAATAATACCACTGAACAAGGGCAGATCTGTGGAGGTCAGTTTAGCTATATTCATGTCTTTCATAGCCATAAGCAGGACCTGATGACCACAAGAAACATAAAGAAAATTTTAAGTCGCTGAGATTACTGATTACAACTAGACTTGTCCTTATAATAGTAAGTAAGTAAACAGGTGATGTAAGTAAGTAAGTAAGTGAAGAGAGAGCTACCTCTTCATCGGGCACATTGGCACAGACGCGACGTTTCTTCCCAGCATAGCGCAGCAGAGAGGTGAGAGCGCGCAGCCCAAAGTCATAGTGGTCCTGTTTGGACAGCTGCTGCATGGCCAGGGAATACAGCGTGAAGACTTTTTTAGCCAGGACCTGAACAAGGCACAGGGAGTAACAGTTAGCTAACCAATTAAATCAGGCAGTTTCATTCATCCAAAAATATTGTCAGATAATATGGCTTTCAATTGAAGTTGTTTCATTTGAACTTTGAAACACCCCCATTATGCTAAACTGTTGTTGTTATCCTACACTGTCCCTCTTCATGTGGGAGAAGGTATGAGGTATGATATGAAGCAGTGTAATATGATTTCATTCACTTAAACGTATGGAAGGTTAAATAAAAACATTGTGAGGAACACTTGGCTTGGTGAATCTTGGCTCTAGCATATTGCATTTTACTGTGCAGCTCAAAACTGGGCTTCAGATGGCCCTTATTAAAGGTCCCATAACATGCAAAATCGACTTTTCAGAGGTTTTAACCTTCCTCCAGTGCTATTTGGGCCTCGTATGTTGTGCCCAAAGTGGTTTTTTTGATTGATTCCCGCATGTTTTCGCTAGAGAACTGTCTTTTCCGTCCCCCTCGGGTGAGCAGCAGACGGGGGCTCCTCACAAGAATGACGTACTTCCCAAGGATGACGCGGCGTTTAAGCCACGCCTCCGGGAAGCGCGCAGCTGCAGAATAAAAACAGCTAATGCTAATGCTACACAGTAATTACACGATGGATACGACAGACAGAAGAGTTAGCTTTTTATTTACCAAACGGCAGTGTCTGTCATTGAGGTACTGGAGCACGTCAAACTCCAGGTCAGATCCAGGACGTAGGACTCAGCACGACGCACCGTCAGGACGGATAAAATGTTTATTCCCGTGTTTGTGTATCGCTGTTTACCGGAGCATACGGCGCATGCGCACCATCTCCGCTCTAGGCTTCGTCGCGGGTTGTGCGGGGGAGGCGCGCGGGTTGGGCGGGGGAGGCAGACTGCTCTCTGTTCGGGGGGGTCAGATCTCAGAGTGAGCCGTTTGCTTTTGCAAGGAGGGGGGCCAGTCCAAGAAATGGGTGTTTTTTGGAAACTGTTATGTTATGGATATTACACAACGCAAAATTTTATCAACAAAGCCCTTAGAATAGACTGTGTAAAGGTGAAAATAGCAGAATATGGGACCTTTAAAGGAAAAGCACACACTATCTTACAGTTGCATATTGTAATACATATTAATATTTTATTTACCTTGCAGTTGTTGAAGCCTTCTCCAAATAATATAATCTCAGCAATAAGAGTGGAGTCAGGCACCACCATTGAGATGGGTCTGAACATGGACTTAAGGTTGTCAGGCAGCTCAGTCCGGCCAGCATATCCTAAAAATAACAAATAAAAGAAATAGAGAAAAATGTTACATATTTATACAAGTTAAGAATTTAAAATCTTATAATGTCATTTCTTATCTCATCATGCAGGATTACTGAGACACAAGTGAATGCAACAAAACATATATTTTTTGACAAGGGAAAAAAAATGGTTTAAAGCTCAAAGATCAAGCAAACTGTGTCGCTTTAAGTGAGTCGCACCAGGGTTCATAGTGATGAAGATGCCACATGTGGAGATCAGGCGAATTTTCTGTCCCTCAAAGATGAAGTGAGTTTGTGCGGCTGACAGCGCAGACAGGATAGACAAGATCTGCTGAGCCACCACGGACAGCACCTCGATGTTGATGCGGTTGAACTCATCGAAGCAACCCCACGCTCCTGTCTGTGAGATGCAACATGGGATCTGTAAAGAGCATCCTAAAAAGGGGGTTTATTTACAGAAGACATACGGGGTTTCCTAAAATTGCTGGTTCAAATTGTTTTACTTTTTCCTTCACCCATATAATATCAAGAAAAATACAATACAAAAAATACAAAACAAAAAACCAAGGCACTAAATTTAAAATGCCTTCATTAGTTATGACATGACTCTATGGACCTCAAAGGGCCCAATGCGTTTCAGCCTTCTGGCCTTCATCAGGAGATAAACAGATTTAAAAATACCATGTGATAATAACAATCCTGCCAGTCTCCAAGCACATGGAATAGACCACATGCTGGACACAATGCAGAAAGGCAATAGACTTAAAACCAACGAGAAACTTTCTGGATCTATAATCTCCAAACCACTAAACACCCTGGATTAAATGAGGACCTTGATTTTTGTAGTTTTTGTAGTACTTTATATCATTGTTTTAAATGGAGTTTACACCACCATCTTGTGATGGTTTTACTGTCACTGTCTACAAAGGTTCACTTCCTACACCACCCTCCTCAGGTGGACAAGTCTTATTGGTGGAACACTTGTATATGTACATATGTATATTGCATCCCATGGTATTTTTTAAATCTGTTAGTCTCCTGATGAAGGCCAGAAGGCTGAAACACGTTGGGGCTCACTGAGGTCCACAGAGACATGCCATAAGTAATAAAGGCATTTTAAATGTATAGAGTGCCTTGTATTTTTTTTTCACATTTTTATACATCCACAATCCCTTTACCAAAGAGCATCTCTTTTACCTTTTTCACTACTTACTGCTTGGAGGCTCATGACGCATTCCTCATTATTCTTTGTTCTCAATTAATCTCAAATTAGATTTCTGCTTGGGCTCTCGCTCTCTCATAGGGGAGGGCCATGGTAGGTTTTTGAAAAATGAACAAATAAACTAATAAAGGTGAGAAAGACCCCGTTTGTAACGATCTAAACAGTAGGGTTTTATACCAACTAATTGAGATACAATTACAGTTTGAGTGTGACTAGCCTCCCTGTCTCACCTGTGCCAGGCCGGAGTACATGCGTCCCATAGATTTGTAGTCCAGTCCGTCAGAGCAGTTGACCACTATAACATACTGGCCCAGAGCTTTGCCCAGGTCCTTGGTGGTCTCGGTTTTGCCTGTACCTGCTGGGCCTTTGGGAGAGCCGCCGCGATGGAGGTGCAGAGCAGTGGTCAGAGTCATGTAACATCTAGGAGAGAAAAATCTTTCTATGATTTAAAGTAATGTATGGGGCAAGAGGTTCGCGGTTAATAAAGTGGATACAAAATAGTTCCTGCACCCCCTTCTGGCAATAGAAAAGATGAAGTGAAGTTGAAGTGAATAAAAATGTAAATCCCCGAATGGAAGCAAATGTGACGTGGAACACTGGGATTATCGCAGAATATCAAACCATATAAAATAATCATTGTCGAAGCAAAAGGTCTTCAGATGTAGATCTGGTGTAAACACATTTACCATTTCATTTTACTGCGGAGATTAGACTCTAGACTCTAAATATTTTTGATAAAGGCAAAGATATGTAGATTTAGGTTTTACTGGACAAACATTTACAGAAATGTTAACACCACAATAGCTTTTCATTTTCTCTAAAAAACGTATATAATTTCCCAAAGGTGATACTTTTTTGTAGAGCTCAAATATAATTTTGAGGTTTGAAAAGCAAACATGACTTTACTTTTACTTTTACCCTGAATATTCAAAATTGTTGTATATTTTTTGTTATAAAGACTTAAAATAATTTGCGATTTGATCTGATCTGGTTTTTGGAACATTTTGATGACATTTGATACCAAACTTTTGGGTATTAACATTGACTATAAACTCAACTGGAAATTGCATATAAATTATTTAAAGACAAAAATATCAATATGTGCAAAATCAAATCCTTTGTGAACAAAAATTCACTAAACTTACTATATCATTAATGCTTCCATACTTAAATCATTGTGTGTACAACCAATCTTAATATTGCAGAAGAAAGCATTAGAATTGTTAACAATGCTGATTATTATGCCCCAACAAACCCACTGTTCATTAAATTAAATGCATTAAAATGACCCGAACTGGTTGATCTGAATACTGCAGCAGTGATATAAAGTTTACAATCATGAGCTCCCACTCTGTGTCAGGAGAGGTTTAAACCCAGAGAGACTCAATATCATTTGAGAGGAACCGGTATTTATCAAAATAATATGGCCAGGACCAACGCCAAAGGGAGATGTCTCTCAATTAGAGGAGTAAACCTTTGGAATGATCTAGATAATACTCTAAAACGATCTACATCATTACAGGCATTTAAAGATATAAAACTAATGTGACAGACAAGTATAGAGCATTAGAGTGACTTATGTATTTAAATTTAGATATGATTAGAATTTATGGACGGGTAAGAGAGGGTCTAAAATAAAGACTTTTGCTGACTAACCAAAAAATGATTCAAATTTTTGGAAATGTTATATAATAATATGAAGAATATGGTAGTATGAGTAATGATATGTGTGTAATAGAAATGGGATTGAATATATTTGTGTTAAAGACAACATCTGTTAATTAATTGGTTTTGACCGAGTGGAATTTTTTCAAAAAAAAAAAAAAAAAGTTTTTATTTAATTTTTGTCACTTTAATTCTTGTTTCTCATTTTGCTGTTTTACTTGATAATTGTGAGCTGTATTATTCTTGGTATTTGAGTTTGGGAAGAGGGTTAGGCTTTAATAAGTGTTCACTTCAGCTTAAACCCTTTCAGTCATTTATTGTATAGAAAATGTGTCTTGTGATAAGTTCTGTGTAAGTTGAAACTGAATGACTGAAGAAATGAAATAACAAAGCAATTTAAAGGGCCTATAGAGGTTATGCAGGGGACATCACAGCATTCTGAATTTTAGCAGTGAGTGGCAAAAACACTTGGTGTTTACTCAATGGTGAGTAATGACATTTTCTCCTGTAAAAGCGGCTAGTCGGATATAAAAAACAAGTATAATAGTCTACAACTCTGCTAAACATTTAGTTTGTATCTGAAGTAAAAGTTGTAGAAAACCATATAAACAATGTCACACTGGGGCTACGCTCACATTTATCACTGATACATAGTTTGGGATCACACACAGTTGAACTCGTTATATTTTTCTCCTTAAGGTGAGAGACGGTACAGGCAAAACTAACTTTTACAATTTGTTTTGTTTTTTGGTCAGTTTGCTCTCTCAATTATTATTTTTTTGTTCATTATTTTACTGAATCCACTCTCTGGGACATTGTAACTTCAAAGGCCATTAAGATCATCACTTAAAGTAGCTCCAACACACACCAAACCTTACAATTTTTTAAGGATTTAAAAAAAATATAATTCAAAAACTGATTTATTAAAGTTTTCAGCCAAAAAAATAAAGCAAAATTTGAATTTTTAGAGCAATTTTCAGATCTACTTTACTCAAATATAAAAAAAAAAAAACACCGAAAAAAATCCCCTGTGTTTTTTTTTTAAACTAAGATGTGTAAACAATGAATCAAGAAATTTACACCTGGTTCTGTCCATTTTTCTGATTTAAATGACCCAAATATGTGTAATTTGGCTATTTTTACACATAAAATGCTTTCTACACGAAAACCTCACACAATGAAAAACTACATTGATGTGAGTAAACTAAAGGAGAAGTTTCAAACTGATCATTTAAATTTAAGATTTTTTCATACTCGCCCAGTATCTCACCTTAAATAATATTTTTTCTGTGTTCAGGAAAATATTTCTTGTGCTAGTGTCCTAAATCGCAGTAACAATTATTACTTATTATTACATTATATTCTATAAAGCTAATGTGAGCAAAACAAAAGCTCCATGAACAAAAGTTAGGCCTAAGAAAAGCAAAGAAATACATTTTATCAGTTGTGTCGCCAATAACTTTGCCACTCAAGTTGAAATGTTGAAGAGCATTTTTCAAATAAAAGAATGCCGCTGCATAAATTCTTCTCCCTCACTCAAATTCCCAAGTGGGAAATTAAGCAATTTAAATAAGGTAAATACAGTAGCTGCTAGTGTTATACGTCATCAAAAGAAAATACTTTGTAGTGACAGAATATGAGCACCAAAATTATAGAAAGAAATGAGTCTGACAGTGGTGGAAGCATAGACACAAAATTGTCTGACATTTGCCTGTTGCTAAAAAGCGATCACTAGGCCCATATCGTTACGATATATTTTGCGGCTTTTCCAGCATTAAAATACTATTTGTATTGTGATATTCTACATTAGATGTCTAGTGTTTTCTCATTTTGTCTTTTTCATAGTTGCAGCATTAACACTGAATGACCTGTCTGTGAGTGGGGTGATAACCAGACGTCCAGAGTTCCCCAGATATTCATATCCATATCTGAAGGCTGTGTTAGTCTGTCGAATGATACAGTCATCCACGTCCTGTTGAAATAACGATGGAGAAAATAAAACACTACAGATAAGAAGAATATGTTCATTATTTATAATCACTGTAATTTCACATTGTGTATTATTTTTATTGTTATTGTCCTTTAAACTTGCTTTAGCTTGTGGATCTGGGGAGACGTGCTCTGATACTGATAATCAATCTTGGACTGAAACTATCTCCATCAACACGAGAAGATTGGTTTGGAATAATACTGGAAGTACTAAAAGAAAATATGTTGTTTTATGTGTGAAACAATGTTTACATGTGAGAAGCACTGTGTAAATGTATTATAATTAATTTCATATAAACTAACCAAAGTGCTTTCCCAGTAGAGTCGTAGCTGACAGAGCCACTCGAAAGCGTTGACATCGTTGCAACCAGCTTTGGCCAGCTTATCAATGACGTCACGAGCGTGGACTTCAATTGTAACCAGGGCAACGACTTTGAGACGTAACACTTTGGAAAGGTTCCCTCGGATCAGTTCAGAGTAGACATGAAGCATGGAAACCTGGGGAACAAACATACATTTAGAATTGTCAAATAGTTAACTGACCTCATCTGCGTGTCAATAAACTTCAATGGAAAGCTAATATATGGGCTGTCTGTGTCTTTTTACCTGTTTTCTCTTCATTGACTTGAGAGAAGACTTGTCAGCGAGTTCTTTCCCAGTGACAAGAGCTTTAGTAACATCAGTAGTCCACTGGATCTGACTTGAAGTGATGAGCATCTGAGACGTTGCATAATATTAGTCAAATAGAATTAAATTGTGTTTTTTACAGCATTTACTAGTGAGGATTAAATAAAGGCTAACAGTTCGTACACAAGGCAATTCAAAAAGCTTTACATAACAGTATACATTTGCATTAAAATCACAAAACAGCTTAAGACAAAATCATTATTAAAAAAAATTCTTTAAAAGAGAAGAGTGCAGATTAAATTTTTCAGTCTTGTGCACAGCTAAACAGAACTGTTTTTAGCCTGGATTTGAACATTGTTCAATGCACCTGCGAGACTCCTTATCTGACCAGATAGTTTCTCTGGACAATATCACTGTAGCCCCCAGCTCTACTGTAAGAAACCTTGGGGTCCTATTTGACCAAGATCTCTCGTTCAAAGCACATATAAATCAAGCCTGTAAAACAGCCTACTTTCATTTGCGTAACATAGCCAAAATTAGAAAAATCCTGCCCAGAGATGATGCCGAAAAACTCATCCATGCATTTGTCACATCCAGATTAGACTATTGTAACGCTCTGCTTACAGCGTGTCCTAAAAGCTCTATAAGAAGCTTTCAACTGGTTCAAAATGCAGCAGCAAGATTATTAACAGGTACTAGAAAAAGAGATCATATTTCACCAGTGTTGGAGTCTCTTCACTGGCTTCCTGTTGAGTTTAGAATCAAATTTAAAATCCTCCTCCTGACTTATAAAGCTTTAAACAATATGGCCCCATCCTACCTCAAAGATGCAATAGTAGCGTACCATCCAAACAGAGCTCTTCGTTCTCAAAATGCTGGACTATTGTTAGTCCCCAGAGTCTCTAAAAGCACAGTAGGAGGTCGAGCATTTAGCTACCAAGCTCCTATGTTATGGAACCAGCTCCTGTTCATGTAAAGAGGCCGACACAGTCTCTACATTTAAGACCAGGCTCAAAACGTTCCTCTTTGAAATAGTTTATGGTCAGGCCAGTTAGGAACAGAAATAAAAACCTACAGTTTTAGCTACGCTGCCCTTGGAGCAATTCTGCTGGGGGAAGTATGGCAGCTTGAACACTATCCTCTGGTTCTTCCTACTTTATCTGTCAACAATATTTAATATTACTTCAACTGTAGTCTGTTCATTGCTGTTCACATGTTTCTCTTTCTCTCCACTTCCCCCGGGGAGTGGAGACTGTTTCAGACACTGCGGCGGCTGCTCCAGTGATGACCCCCCCACCCCCACCCCCACCTGTCTGGACGATCTATGCGCCACCCGCCTGGACAGCTGGATTAGCCACACCTCGTCTGCCTGGACGAACTCCTTCTACTTTAGATGAACTGTTTCTCATCTCCTGCTGGAGGATCTCTCTACACTGGTGGACTGCTCCTCGTCCTCCTGGAGGAACTCTTTAAAGCCACCTCCCTCTTGAGTGGTTCTGGCTCCACAGTCCAAGTGGATGCGTCAGTCCTAGTTCATCTGCAGCCTGTCCGTCCGTGGGAGTAGGATCTCTCCTTCACTGTGGTTCTTCCCGAGGTTTCTACTTTTTCCCATGGGGTTTTTTGTAGTTTTCCTGCCTTGAAGGAGGGTCAAAAGACAGGGGCATTCTGGGACAGTTATCTGAACTGCTTTTACCTGTGGCCCATCGAGGCAACTGTTGTTGTGATTTTGGGCATTATAAAAATAAATTGATTTGATTTGATTTGAACATTGTCAGAGCAGAGGACTGTCTAACATTTTCCAGGGAGATTGTTCCAGATTTTAGCTGCATAAAACTGAAACGCTGATTCCCCATGTTTAGTCCTGACTCTGGCACCAGCAGGAGGCTGGTCCATGTTTAGTCCTGACTCTGACACCAGCAGGAGGCCGGTCCATCCATGTTTAGTCCTGACTCTGGCACCAGCAGGAGGCCGGTCCATCCATGTTTAGTCCTGACTCTGGCACCAGCAGGAGGCCGGTCCATCCATGTTTAGTCCTGACTCTGACACCAGCAGGAGGCCGGTCCATCCATGTTTAGTCCTGACTCTGACACCAGCAGGAGGCCGGTCCCTGAGGTCCCTGAGATGGTTCTTTTGGCACTAACATGTCAGAGATGTACTTTGGTGCTTTGGAGAGACTTGAACACAAGCAGAGCTGCTTTAAAGTCTATTCTCTGAGCCTGAAGCCTGTGCTGGGTTTAGCTGAAGAAAGTTGTTTTGCATCCACCTCTGATCTGTTGAATGCAGTGACAGTGAATGGTCCATATTCACCTGCCGTCAGTGAGACGTCGTCTGTAGAGTTGTGATAAGACACATTAGTGCTGCGTATTAACTGACCTAACGGCAGCATGTAGAGGTTGTCCCAGGATTGACCCTTGGGGCAAAAGGGGTCCCAGGATTGACCCTTGGGGCACCCCACAGGTCAAGCCCATGTGGTCTGAGACAGAGTTTCCAATCTCAACAAAGTACTTTCTGTCTTCCAGATAGGAATACAACCAATTTAGGGCAGTGCCAGTGATGCCCACTCAGTCCTCTAGTCTCTGTAAGAGGATCCCATGATCGACAGTGTCAAAAGCAGCTGGTAATTTTTCAGTACTGAGGCATCAAGACTGCTCTTCTTTAGGGAGGCTTAATGACCGCAGTTTTCAAAGCCCTTGGGAATGTTCCAGATTGAAACGACATGTTAACTGTGAGTGAGTGGTGCTAACAAGCTGCTCAGAACAGACTTTAGAAATCTGGTAAGTAACACATGCAGGTGGCATGTAGAACATGTAGAACTGGTGATGATGTCTTGGACAGTTTTGTCAGTTACAGGTTCAATGTGAGTCAGCTCTAAATGTGGAGGTGGTTTTAGGGTTATTATTTGCGCTGTGAAATGTATGGCATTTTTAATGCCCTGAATCTTGTCATTAAAAAATACTGCAAACTCATTGCACTTAGCAGCAGAAATTAGTTCTAACGACAGCTGACCTGAAGGTTTTGTTAATCTGTAATTTTTTATAATTTCAGAAAAAAAATCCTTCTCTTGTTGTACATAAAATGAGGGTGTACATGTACAACAGTGGCGGCTGGTCGTATATTTTTTAGGGGTGTTATAGTTAAGCTTTGAACCCAGGTCTCCCAAGTGAGCAATGATTATACACCCAGGATGTGTAGTTGCAATGTTGTTACTTAACTGCTCATTCCAGAACCTCCACAAACACGTCTTATATGATTAAAGCAGGAGCAGCAAGGAAAACATCTAATATATAGTTAGCACAACTGATAAAATGTTTCTTTTCTTTTCTTTTGCCTCATTTTTGTCTGTGAAATGTAGAGTGAAAGTAGTTTCTCTGTTGTTGTTGTGACTGTGCAAAGCTTAGCTAGCTTGTTTGCAAACAGCAGGGGGAGATAAAGGACACCTCAGCTCAAACGCAACAATGAATTTCCTCAACACCTGGACACAGTAACATGTTATTTAAGGAGAAAAAGGTAATGAGTTAAACTGTGCGTGATGCCAAAGTCTGTATCAGTGATAAATATAAGCGTAGTTGCAGTGTGACGTTCTTTACTGGCTTTTCCATTACTGTTTAAAGAATTTTCTTTTTGTAGATGTCATTTACACACTTTATATTTAGCCAAATTGTAGGCCTTATATTTGTTATTAGACGTTCACATTTTAGATGTATTTTGAGAAAATGTAATTTTTCATCACTGACACTCTTTGTAGTTATAGTTTACCTGTCCAGGCCAGTCTTTGACCCACTTGTCCCTCTGCCCTAACATCCTCTTCAGAGCTATGAGGCACTTGGTCAGGTTTTCCTTCAGAGTGACCCGCATCAGTTTCTCAGTGTCACAGAGCCACAGCTGCGTGCACAGGAAACACACTTCAGATTAAAAAGGTTTATTCAATCTTGTCTCTTATCACACTAAAGGTGATAACAATGACCTCCACAGGCTTTTCCAGGGACTGTGTCAGGCTGAAGGAGATGTACTCTCCGTCAGCAGAGAACATGCCCAGGGCTTCTGTTTTGTTGTTTGTCTACAGAAGAGGAAGAAAAAAAGACAAAAAAGTGGTTAAAGGTCAGAAAGTTTTGCTTTTTTTTTTTTTAAAGAAAAAACTTAAATAGGTATAAACGGGCGGCAGTAGCTCAGTTGGCAGAGAGGTTGTCTTCTGATCCGAAGGTCGGCAGTTTGAATCCCGCTCCTGACATAACAAAACATCCTTTGTTGAGCGGTCAGATCCACTGACCCACAGGTTGGCAGTGCAATTGCTCCCTCAGGTGAATACTGCCGTTGTGTCATTGGGCAAGACACTTAACCTGCCTTGCCCCCAGTGTCTGCGTGCACTGGTGTGTGAATGTGTGAGTGAATGGGTGAATGGTTCCTTGATGTAAATCGCTTTGAGTGCCTCGAAGGTGGAAACGTGCTATAAATAGGTTAATATGTTAAAACAGACGTATGGATCCATAATACATCTCAGGCAAAAGTAAAAAAAAACACACACATTTTTGTTGAAATTAGAAATGTATTGAGTAACTATTTAGGCAATTTATTATTATTATTATTATTATTATTATTATTATTATTATTATTATTATTATTATTATTATTATTATTATTATTATTAATAATAATAATAATTTGATTTTAGGGGTTGGTGTAACAATGAGGTAAAAAATAAAATAAATAAATAAATAAATACCATAAGTCACACACCCACCAACTGCCAAAATGTGGACAAATTGTACTGTTACTTCAAAATAGGACAGTAATAAAAAATGCATTTGAAATGTTGAATTATCTTAAAGCTAAATTCTGAAGTCCATCCATCTATTACACTAAAAAACAATAATATGTGGTGTGTGAACAAGTGTGTGTTGTGAGAGTGACTGCAGGACAACGGATGGAAAGGAGGCCATGGCTACAACCCGGCGTGTTTACAGCATGTATATCATGTATGTTCATTAACATGCACTGTGCATTCAAATAAATAAAAAAAGCAATGAACAAAAACTATTTCTATGTCTTTCTACGTTTCAGAATATATTAAATGATATTCTAGGCTCATTTAATATCTTAAATGAGCCTAGAACTAATAAGTAAATAAATCTCTTCAAACTATCCAGATCAGAAATAATTTGTATTCAAGTCTTTATAACAGGTTCCTGTGCAATCATAATTGAGTTTGGAAAAGCAACTTGCCTTCTCCATCTTGAGGCTCTTGATGTTGTCGAAACACTTCTTGAGGTGTGGCTGCATGGCCTCTGGGTTCTGCGACTGTCCCAGAATCTCCAGCACATCGTCGTTGGAGAGGAAGTAAAACCTGGGGAAGATTTGCCTCTTGGTCTCCAGGTACATGTCCAGGGCCTTCTGGATGTCCTCCAGACGGGCACACATGTCTGTCAGAGTCTCCAGCAGTCCTGAAAGCACAACACAGAGCTGAGCTGGGAATGGGACGTCACAAAATTCCAAACCTCCCACAGACTAAACATGGTTTAAGGTAATTACGGGACTATCTATAAAAAAAACAAAAAACAAAAAAAAAAACAGACATTAAATTCAATATTTTTCTGTAAGCTCAAATAAAATCATGTGTAATTTTAATTTTTTCTTACAATTGCTTCGGTCCCTCCGGGTGCTCCAGTTTCCCCTACCACTAAAAGCATGCACAGTAGGTGTGTGTGAATGAGAGAGCGTGTGAGAGTGAATGCAGGACAATGGATCAAAACTAGTCCATGGCAATTCGGGCGTTGCATGTTCATTAACATGTACTGTCCTGATCAAATAAACAAATAAATTAAATTAAATAAAAAGGTTGTGGCATTATTGAGTAAAAGAGATGTGATTGCTCTCAGCTGAAAGGAATCGAGGCCGCAAGATTATTTTGTAATTTTCAGGAGCCAATCCCTGACTACAAATGATCAGTGGGTTTTCTACTTGAGTATTTATTTCAAAAACAGTAAAGTGCCCATAGAGTTACATCGTTACAGCAACAGCCCCAATTTATATTTTTTTGCACAAAGCGATGGATAGAGTGCCGAGGCGGTGCACCACTACTAAGTCGTCGACCAGTCTGGGACGCTATTTGTATTTTCTTGACTTTCGTGACTAAGTTTTGTGTCAAATGAAAAGTGTTTTATAGCCTGACACTTGTAAGACAAGACTCTTTAGTCTTAACCAAATGGATCTGATCACACATGTGCATGTACACAACGGTCTTAAACATCTCGCACCCTTCTTAGTGGGGTAGGCTGTACGCTTCAGAGCTGGTGATAAAGCACTATGAGGCGGGGAGGCAGCGAGCTACAAGGAGCGGGCACAGTGCCCTTCCAAGGTGCATTGGGACACAGTGCAGGAGGATATTTAGTCAAACCACTGGACTCTTAAGCGCCAAAGCACACACATTTCCTTCAAATGACAGCTTGATCTAATGTGTCCTAGTCCAGTCTCATGGAGTGAGACAAGTCCTGTGAACACAATAGGATTTTCCAGGGGAAAATAGAAAAGTATAAAAGTAAATGTATTCAGCACAATTAACTATGACACCAGATTATTGAGATTTAGCATTTTCTCAACAACCGATTGTTTAGTCCTTGGACCAGTCAACTACCTCTTTAAGTAGTTGTCCTTCACCTCATTAGTCTGTGCAAACCCACTATTTAAGATTTTAGACTAATTTATTCCAACCTATTAGAAAATAGCTGGGATGCGCTGTGTGACTGGTGTGTAACATATCCTTATTACTCTGCTCATGCGTCATACCTGGGTGATGTGTTCCCTGCAGAGCGTTGTTGTTCTCCTTCAGACGTCCCATAATGGTCTTCCAGCTCATACTGAGGCTCTGGAACTCTTTACACTCAGAGGGAAGCTGCTCGCGGATGTCTTTGCCTTGGAAAATATTCTGTTTTGTGAGAAGAGAAAAAAAAGGACAAATGCTTCAGAATTCAGCGGCACCACAGCGTTCACACAGGCCACGGAGACAGAGCACATTACACCCCTCGACATGGATCAAGTTGCTTTCTGGTTGGTTTCTTTAATGGTTTCATGAGCTCTGTTGCTTCTCAGGTTCTCAGACAAAAATCGTTTCACAAAGTTCAAGGTCAAATTTTCAAAATAGAAAAAAATCTGACATAAGACTGATCAGATGAGGTTTGATTATCAACAAAGAGCATTTATAATATCAAAGCAGCATAAGAATATTAACAAAAACACTGAATGTAAAAAAAATCCTCAGCTGCACTCCTTTTGTCTGTCTCACTTTAAATACCTCCAGATAAATCCACTGGCGCTGCACGGTCAGAATCATTTCAGTGACCTCCATCACGTGGCTGAGCCGACGCTCCCACGAGTCCACCTCCTTTTCAAACGATTTGACAAAACGAGAAGCCTTCATGGTGGACAGGATCACCTGGTTGTCCTCCAGAGCCTGGAAAACCTCCTCTGTTCCTCTGCGACATGTTTGAGAAAGGATTGTGTTTTAAAACTTCAAGTGGGTCAATGAGAGAGAATTTGTGTCTTTCTTAAAGAATGTTTCTTACCTGAGCCGGAAGTGGCCCTCCTTGTACGGTATGATGTCCAGAAATGTCTCCTCCCATGTCTTTGAGATCGCTTCCAGACTCTGCAGTGTTCAAGAGATCAGTCAGAAAAGAACCAATTTGCTCTGTGAAATCATATTTTTATCATGAAATGAAAGAGAGAAAGGGACCTGCTCGATGGAGAGCTCCCTGGTGGCAGCTCCAGAGATCTCACAGATCCTGTCATCAAACTTATCAAAGCCAAGAAAGATGATCTTCTCCAAGGTAAACTCTGGACTGGTGTGGTCAAACACGCACTGCAAATCCTCACGGATTTTCCTCCAGTGTCTTCAAACACATTTCACATAGTTTAGAGTTCTGAACAGACATACAGGACCGTATTTTGCTCCTGGCATTAGCGTGTTGGCCTTGGGGCGGTTCTTTTGCAACCGTCACTGCGTTAACGCAAAGAGGCTGTACTTGATGTGCAAGTACATACATATGTGGTGAAGGCGTTTGAACCAATGACTGAGAAGTGTGGCATTTAAAAGGCCGTCAGTGCAGGAGATGTTTGAATCCAGGGCACATCCAGGCAAAGAAAGAAGCCAACGCTTCACAGGAGATACTTGTTCTCCTGCAACAAGTCAAAGAATAAGAGTGACTCATATGCGGGGACAGAATCCTCACAATGTAAGAAGGTGTTGTCGTTTACCACAGCCTTCAGCAGCGGTTGTGATCAAAACAGCGGTTTGTCCTGAAGCCAGAACACTGCAGTGACCAGCCGCTCAAGCCCTCAGACCACCGCTTATGGCCGCACACATGCTCAGACCACTGCTCCCGGCAGGGCACGGGCTCAGACCACCGCTCAAGGCACTTTGCCAAGACACTTTGCCAAGGCACACAAGGCGCTTTGCGCGTTTGTGCTGCCTTAATTTTTGAGATTTTAACAATTCTTTTGAAGGCCAAATTAGGGTCACCCAGCCCACCAGGAAGCTTAAAGGTCCCATATTCTGCTATTTTGCCCTTTACACAGTCTATTCTAAGGGCTTTGTTGAAAAATGTTTGCGCTGTGCAATATCCATAACATAACAGTTTCCAAAAAACACCCATTTCTTGGACTGGCCCCCCTCCTTGCAAAAGCAAACGGCTCACTCTGAGATCTGACCCCCCCGAACAGAGAGCAGTCTGCCTCCCCCTCCCAACCCGTGACGAAGCCTAGAGCGGAGATAGTGCGCATGCGCCGTGTGCTCCGGTAAACAGCGATACACAAACACGGGAATAAACATTTTATCCGTCCTGACTGTGCGTCGTGCTGAGTCCTACGTCCTGGATCTGACCTGGAGTTTGACGTGCTCCAGTACCTCAACGACTGCCTGCTCAGCCGAGGGGGACGGAAAAGACAGTTCTCTAGCAAAAGTATGCGGGAATCAATCAAAAAAACACTTTGGGCACACATACGAGGCCCAAATAGCACTGTAGGAAGGTTAAAACCTCTGAAAAGTCGATTTTGCATGTTATGGGACCTTTATAAATGGTCCAAAACAGCCCAGAAGGGTGTCAATCGTTAGTGCCTCATTTGTGCTGTGAAGAGTTTCGTTTGTGCTGTTATGGTTTTATCAATATTTACAATTTTATTTTCAGCCGATGACGTCTCTCAGCCCCCCAAAAGGGTTAAATAGCGCTCGAAAACAGCAAAAAGATTGTGCTTCATTAATGACAGACTTATATGCCATTCTTTAAAAAAACAAAATTTACTGTTTATAGGGTCATTAAAACATGCTATTGGCCATCTTTTATGGATCTGTGTCAATTTAGGCTTAGGCTATGCAATGCTGTGTTCTGAAAACAGTTCAGCGAGTTGGTGATACTATGTGTTATGGAAAAGGTAAATTATTACTGTATGACCACTAGGTGGTACAATTGGCTCCTGGACTTTTAATTAGATATATCCCAGTAAGGAATTTATTGTTGACCACTTCCTTTGAGCACTGTGTCTGATAATTTCGCTCGTTGAAGGGGCAGTGACGGTGGCCCAAGCACATGCGTGGTTGTTATGTAGACCGTGAGTGCAGGTGTGAGCGGCCGGGAGCAGTGATCTGAGCCATGGATGTATTAAATGAACTGGATATGGCACGCCCCCTCTGCCCATGTCCCAGATTGATTAGTGGCCGTGCAAGGTACTGCAGCCTCTTGGGCCCAGCCTTTTTGTATAATTTCACATTATAATTACTACTTAATAGTACGTAATTATTATTGGTATTTAAATAAAATAGAAGGAAAAGTTCTTTTCTACCGTTTCTAAAATCACCGAAATAACCGTTTTTATGTTAAGTTACGTCATGGTAAACACATGTTTTATTTCATTTCAGACGCTTTCACATTTGGTCTAAAATGAAGAATACAATTACAATCACACAAGCTAACGTTAACACCAAAACTTGCAAACTGCGTGGTCACTCACGTCTCTCAAAGCATCATAGGGGATTGTGGTCACGTGGTGCCCCTAAAGCAAAGATGGCAGCCTCCGTATCAGGAAGTACAGACTGCTTTAATCGGCCTCTATTCATTATTCTGTGATGTATCGTTGTGGTTATTTGTGCCCATTAAGCTTGTTTTATTAGGATTGTCTGGTCCATATGAGGACAGTAATACGACTCCAGGAAATGTTATGATTTTCACTGCACTAGTTTTGAAGTTTATTAGTTACGATTCTGGCCATTCACAGAATGCGCTACACCACGCCCTACGTTTGCTTCACTCCACCTCATATTTTGGCCTGACCACACCTCTTGTGAAGAGCTCCACGTTCCACGACGTCACCGTTTGCACTGACACAAAATGTCATCAAATGCACTCATTAACGGTAGAGCTGCGCTACTGCCGGGGGCGAAATATGGCCCACAGAGTTCATGTGTGGATGCGAGCTTCAGTGTTTGGAGACCAAGGGAGTTTAAACGACACATGTACTCATGTGCCTCTATATAAGACACACTTTGAAATGGACTAACTGCCCGGCCATAATTCAGTACATTCCTAAATCCATCATAATTTAATTTATATCAATCTCTTGAGAGATAACCCCTCAATCTTAATCTACATAATATGAAGTATAGGCATAATTTTGTTAGTTTTAATTTTTTTCTCTTTAAGTGTAAATCTGTTGGGAAAAAAGATTTTGCTACAAGCTACCTTCCATCTGTAGTGATTAGATGTCTGGAACTGTGCTCCATTTGTGTAAACCTCCCTTGCCGTCTGTCCCCAAAGGTTTTCAGTTGTATTTAGATCAGGGGAACACACAGGACGGTCCAAAAGAGGGATGTTCTTCTCTTGAAGAAGTCCTTTGTCCTGGGGCTTTGTGAACTGTAGCGTTGTCCTGTTGAAAAACCCAGTGGTTCCACAGACGAGGCCCTCAGTCATGAGGGATGCTCTCTGCAACATCTGCACAGAGCCAGGGGCCCCTGCACCACCTGGAGCTCCATTGTTCCACTGAAGGAAAAATCCCCTCCCAGATCAGCATGGCACCCCCTCTCTGTGGAGCGTAGAAAACATCTGAGGTGGATCTGCTTGTCGTGCCAGTAACGTTTAAACCATCAGGACCATCAAGGTCACATTTTTTCTCATCAGAATCAAACTTTCTTCCACTTTCAGTGTCCCATGTTTGTGTCTCTTGTAAAGTCCAAGCTGCAGTTCTGTGACGTTCAAGGAGACGAGGCCTTTGAAGACCTTTCTTGTTTTTTAAAAGCCCTTCAGTGTCAGATGTGTCTGATGTTATTGGGCTGCAGATCGTCCAGTGTCTTGACAATCAGATCCTCCGGCTCAGCCCTGGGGTCATTTTTTTGGGTCTTCTACTTTAATTCTTTGTTCCATAACCCTCAGGATCTTTTAAGAAATTCCAAATGACTGCCTCACTGCGTCCCACCTCAGCAGCGATGGAGAGAGGCCCTGCTTATGCAGCTCAACAAACGACCATGTTCAAAAAGAGAATGTTTTTTTGCCTTTGCCATCAGAATGTCTTAACAGTGTGAATACTTCACAGAATCTGCATTTTTGCACAGATTTAGGCTTTTAAAGGCATGAAGGCCTAAACTTTTGATCAGCTACAGTACAGACTATTTTGGTTTAATTGTTGTATTCAATAAAATGTTTACTCAGACTTTTTTTTTGTCTCACTCACATTTCTTGTTGCTTGTTGAAACTCTACTTTGAACCTTGTTAAGACTTTTGCCATTTTTTCAACTGGTCTTAAACTTTTGATCGGGACTATACAAAACTTCATAATTCCTCATTAGCAACACAGTCTAAAATGCAAGTATTCAATTCACAATTTGTGAATTCAGAAATGACATTTGTCATGTGAGTGAATAAAATAAATGAATATATAAAATGGACTAACAGTAGAGGTTTTCCTTCACTGGTTACCTGTCTCTCATGGCTGGATTTCTGAGATCAGAAATAAGAGGAATTATCTTCTTAAACTGCTCTATCTTGTTCTTTGAGAAGGTCACTATGTTCCACTCCTTGTCCTGCAAAGTATCACACAGGTAAGTGAATAGAATTCACACCATGTTTTATTTATGTATCCATTTATAATACACTGTGTTTGTTTTATTCACAAAGTGACAATAGTAAAATAAACAATGGTCCGTCCTGACCTTGAGTTCTCTTTGCAGTTTGTGGAGCCTCTTGTACATGTCCTGTGCTGTGCTCTCCATACTCTCTGTCTGCAGAGTGGCAAACTGCCCGCCTTTCCACATGTTCCACTTGGCATTCCAGTCCTCTGTGATCTCCCACACCTGCTGCAGGTAGTCCATGTCCTGGGAACAGCACATTCAGTCACACTGCTCATTTTGGTAATTAATATAGGATTTAGACAATAAAGTGAGATGTATATATATATAACTTGTCTTGGGTGCACGGTGACAGAGCAGCTAGAGCTCCTGCCTCTCAATAAGGAGATCATGGGTTTGAATCCCGGACCAGAACAACATCACAAGATCTCTCTGGGTGGAGTCTGCATGTCCTCCCCGTGTTACCGTGGGTTCTCTCTGAGTTCTCTGGCTTCCTCCCACCGTCCACAGACATGTATGTGTAGGATGATTGGCAACTCTAAATTATCCCTAGTGACTGAATGTGAGAGTGAATGGTTGTCTGTCCATGTCTCTGTGTCAGCCGGATGAATTTTAGGTTTTGAATATCGATACTTTTCAATACCTCAGTCAGTCTTAATATACCAATATTTGGCATCAATCCACTCGCCACTACTGATGACAAAAACTATTGTAGTTGACATAGGGAAACAAAACATTGAAAAGTCTGTGTATTTAGGTCTCAAAACCCCTACCATGAGCACAGTAAATGGATATTTGTGGATTGTACTCTTGGCAGCAGCAAAGAAGGCCGTCACGAAGAGATGGATGACTCAAACAAAACTGACAAGAAATTGTGACAGTCAAAAAATGAAGAGAATTACGTTTCAACTTAATTTGAAAATGGACCAATTTGAAAGACTTTGGACTAAATGGGACTTGTATATTTGTATGGGTGAGCTGTAATTTTTTTTCCCACTTCTGTTTTTATTTTCATTTTTTGTTCTTGTCCACTCTCTGGTACTGTTCTGTGTTCTGTTTAGTGTTTACGGTACATTTTGAAAAACTGTTAAAAAAAAGAAAAGAAGTGACAAATAAAAATCTGAACGCTGCAAATAAAACAGTTTTCCTATTCAGTTTCCGACCAGTCACAGACACAAACCAGACAAACTCAATGTCCAAGGAATGAGTCTTTGAACATGTGATAGAGGACTGTAATAAAAAAAAACTGTGACTAAAACTAAAACTTGGTTGTGATTTGACAAAGCATATGATGAATATTGTGAGTGTAGCCTACCTTTTCTAGTGCTATAATAGTCTTGAATGGGGGCTGCTCTATGGCGAAGAAGCCCAGCCCATCTATAATGGTGTTCTCCTCCTGCTTGAGCACCTCCAGCAGAGCACGGTGTTGTTCTATCTGCATTAAGGCCGTCTCACAGCTCAGTGCACTGTCAAAGGGACCTGCGGAGGCGAGGTACACACATTCAAAAGGTAGAAAAAGGATCAGGTACAAGTCCCATGAAGAGTCCCAATGCAAGGAGCGTAGCCTGGGAAGTGCACGTGACTCCCATACAACCTCATCTCTAGAACTGGTAAATACATAGAAACATGCAGAACTGGGCCATTCAGTTCTATTTACGTTTCTGAAACAGTTCTAAACACATAAGCCACATTGGACTGGCCCCCCCTTTAGAGCACTTTGGAATGGTTCTATTATTGGCAGCCTGTGCCTCCATGTTCGTACTCTGGGTAAAGAGGCAGAGAGTGCTACATGAGCAATTGCCGTCTCCTAAACATAACATACTGTGTATTTCCTTAAAATACCTGTACTTGATTTTTAATGTTTTGAAATGTGAAAAACAGAAGGAGTTCATTTTAAAGTCTTTACAGCAGTCACATGTATCGCTCACTTTGCTAATGCAATACCTTATATGTAAATAAAACCTACTTTTTAATCCTGAGGCTGATCTTGGAAATTCACAAAAAGAAGTTTACTAATTACAAGTTTGTGTCTGTGGCTAAAGCTAGAGTAAACCAGAAACTACTTCCTGTTTGTCCTCAGCTTTTTCTGCAATTATTTCCTTCTCTGCCAAGACTCTATGCTGCGTTTGAACCTCTCTTTATGTCATGCATTGGCTTTAGACAATGGTAGACGCATTATGACCTGGAAATATCATATTTTGGGTCCTGAGAAAGTGAGAGCCGTGAGTCAAACAGGAAACAGCTGATGCTAATGTGCTTTGCTAACTTTGTTTTGCTAAAGATATACATATGAATCAGTGGAAATACAGCGCTTTATCACAAGATCAAGTCAGCGTTTGGTGAGAAACTATTTTCTGTTTCTATCTGCTTTTGTCATCTTGTTTCCACCTGAGTTCACCTGGGTTCACTCCCAATCATTTCGCTCAAAAATGAGCTGACCGCTTTGGAAGCTAGTACTTTTCAAAACTGTACTGAACAGTACTTTTCTGAACTGAATTGCTTAAACGGGCCGGTATGGTTCACTTAAGACAGTAGAGACACTTTCAGACTGTATCTGCTCCAAAGTGAGCCATTCTATACAATGGTGCCTGTATAATTCAGTCTAACATTAGGCCTGGTTGAGAGAAGTGTTTGGGAGGATGGAGAGGCGTTCTACCCGTGCTGTTGAAGTCCTGCACTGTGCTCTGGATCTTCTTCTTGAACTCTTCAGACGAGATCATCAGACTGTTCTTGAACTTTTCCTTGTCCTTCTGGAGAGTGGCGTCACAGTCGATGAGAACCTGCTGAAACCACACCCACTCCTCGTTTATCACCTCACGCAGGTCCACCACCTGTGGTTTACAAGTTGAGAAGAATTACATTTAGACTTTTTTTTTGTTACAGTCTTCTGGAGGATGTGGGCTCACCTCCTGTTCCAGTGGCTCCTCATACTTGTCCAACAGGGAAAACTGTTCTTGGATTACAGGGATCTGAGCCTCTGTCTTTGGCAAATCATTCTTCAGGGAGTCCAAGAGCTTTAAACTCTCACCAAGTTCTTCCAGTGTTTGGGGAACACGTTTAAGTCTACAAAAGCAAGTATTATTTATCTTGGGTTAGGTAGTTTTACATCACATTCTCTGACTATTCATGAAAAATTAGTACAGTTGCCATAGCAGCATATATTATATATATATATACAGTATAAAATAAAAAATTATCCTTTTTGAGTAATTTACAGAATTTGCGTCAACCATCGTTTACTTGACTATATTTTCATGATTTAAATGAGCCAGAAAGGGTTCTCTGTCAGTTGCAGCCGCCTTAGTTCGTCAGTCATTTAAGATAAATAGAGTCTCACACCTCATACCTGTTATAGTCACCAAACATTAAATCTGACACTAAAGAAGAAGTAGTGATAATAGTAGTAATAATAATAATAGTAATAATAATACATTTTATTTATTAGCCGTCTTTCTGGGCACTCAAGGCTGCCATACAACAAACAGTAACATAATGTTAAAAGTAACAGACAGTTAAAAACACAGACTAAATCATTTAGATAAAAGAGTTAAAACAGAACAGTTAAAAGGAGCAGTGTAGCTGTAGTCATAGTGAATAGGTCAGGCTGAACAGATGAGTTTTTAGTTTGGATTTGAACTGTGGGAGTGTGTCAGAGTTGCAGAGGTCAGGAGGGAGCTGAGGAGCAGAGCGGCTGAAGGTGACCAGGCGAGCAGAGGGGACATAGAGCTGGAGAGAGGAGGAGGAGAAGAGGGAGCGAGTGGGTGTGGCGATATGGAGGAGGTCAAAGAGATATGGAGGTGCAAGGTTATGGATGGCTTTGAAAATGAGTAGCAGGATTTTGTATTGAATGCGGTGTGCGATGGAAAGCCAGTGAAGCTGTTGTAGAATGGGTGCAAGTGATGATGCGGGCTGCAGAATTTTGAACCTGTTTATGAAGACTTTGATCATCGTCATTACAAATAAATATAGCAGGCCTATAAAATGCTGTGTAGTAAAAGTAAACTCTGTAAACATGACTTGAGCGGTACCGCTTGGCGTTGTCCTGCAGCGAGGTATGCAGCTCCTTGAGTCGGCCGCTGGCGATGCCACACAGAAGCCTGGTGAACTTGGTCTGCCACTCATTGCAGTGCTGCACCAGAGCAGACTTGAGAGGAGAACAGTCCAGGATGACAAAGCGCATGTTAACCACAGTCTCCTCCTGCTGCACGATGCCTGCCTTCTCCTTGTACCTGCAGCAGAGGAACAGGTCAAAAAAACAGCAACAGAAAACAAAAAACAGGAAATCATTGATGACTAGCGTAATAGCTTCAGAATACATTTTAACATTGTTCTTAAACATCTCTACTGCTACATTGATCTTAGGTGGGACTTCCCCATACTCGCGTCTACTCTCTGCTCATTCTCTTGCAAGAGAATAAACTACACAAAGACAACTAAGGACTCAAGACTTCTTATTTCCTTCTCACACAATTGTACAACCTACAAACAAAACACTAAAACAATGAGTGGAAGTCCCAATATTTTAATTATTAATTATTTTTTTGTTGACAAATTAAAAACTAAACGTTTCAATCTCTTTTAATCACAGAAGATCATATTCAGTGTTGGGAAGTAACTAAATACTTGTACTCAAAATACATATTCCAATAATGATTTTGAGTAATTCTGTATTCTGGTACAGTTACTCTACTGTTCTCAAGTTACTTTCTTACAATCAAAGGAACACATTGCAGAATTTGAAATTTGTAATTTAGGCTTCAAACTGCACCATTTTTCAACCTGGAGAGACTCACATGAAGATAGTGAATGAAACAATAATAATATCTATTGATAGACATTTAGACAATTTCTCATTCACTCAAAGATAGATAAATAACACACCATACACCATAAACATAATACTCAAGTATTGTAAATATTCAGATTACAGTTCTCTGATTGGACAATGGAGTTACGAAGTGCATTTTAACGCAGGTATTCCGTGTTGTGTAACTAATTACATTTTCAAAATATTCCTCCCAACACTGCTTAGAGGGTTCGTAATTCAAAACAATAGAATTATCAAAATCTGAATTACATAAATAATGTATACTTGTTGACATCGCCACTCGATTTCAGAGCTATGTATTTGGGCCTCAAAATTCCTGCCATGGGCACAATACATGGGAATCTTTTGAGTGTACCCTTATAGCGGACAAAATAACAACAGTATGAAAGAAATAGATGACACAAACTGCACCAACAATCAAGGACTGAACTGACATTATAGCTGGCATACGTGAAATGGAATTTAAAAAAAAAATCACTTTCAGACTTAATTTGAAAATACATACATTTTACTGTAGGGCAGTGGCAAAAATTATAATCACGATTATTCGGCACATAATTGAAATCTCGCTTATTTGAACAATCACTTATGTATTGTCAAAATGATTGTATAGATAAAGTATAGACCGAATATATTTTATTAGTAATGTTTTAGAAAAGAGATTTTGCTCCAGGTTTTGAGGCAAAAGGAGTATTTGACAGACTATCTACAAAATGGGATGTTTACTTTGTACCAAATATTAGAATTTTTCGCAGCATTTTTTTTTCTTTCTTTCTTTCTTTCTTTCTTTCTTTCTTTCTTTCTTTCTTTCTTTCTTTCTTTCTTTCTTTCTTTCTTTCTTTCTTTCTTTCTTTCTTTCTTTCTTTCTTTCTTTCTTTCTTTCTTCAGTTTTTAAACATACAAAACAAAACAAAAAAACAGTAAAACTCAAACCCTGTTTTTGTTTTGTTTTGTACGTTTAACGACCAAAGAAAAAAAAAGATAATAAATAAATATAAATAAAATATAATCAAACACAAATACACATACTGTATAATATGCAAGTGACCCGCACGGGTCCCAAACCGCAACCAGACAGGAATCAGTGTCATAGACCGTACATATCACTGGACTGAAACAAAGCACATGTGGACTGGTTGGCAAACTCCCATGAACCCTCGAGCACCCAATGGAGAGTCTAGAGCTGGTCCAGTGTTCCACGACCAGGACGAAAACCACACTGCTCTTCCTGAATCCGAGGTTCGACTATAGGTCGGATTCTCCTTTCCAGTAATCTGGAATAGACCTTACTGTGGAGGCTGAGGAGTGTGATCCCCCTGTGATTGGAACACACCCTCCGGTCCCCCTTCTTATACAGAGGGACCACCACCCCGGTCTGCCAGTCCAGAGGTACCGTCCCAGACCGCCCCACAACATCCAGAGACTTAAGATACTCAGGGTGGATCTCATCCACCCCCGGAGCCTTGCCACCAAGGAGCTTGCCAACAACCTCAGTGACTTCAGCCTGGGTGATGGCCGAGTCCGCCTCTGAGATCTCAGCCTCTGCTTCCTCCTCGGAAGACGTGACAGAGGGATTGAGGAGATCCTCACAGTATTCCTTCCAGTCGAGGTCAACAGCTCTCCACCCGCACCGTAAACGGTGTTGGTGAAGCACTGCTTCCCCCTCCTGAGGTGTCGGACGGTTTTCCAGAATTTCTTTGAGGCCAACCGAGTCCTCCTCCATGGCCTCCCCGAACTCCTCCCAGTCCCAAGTTTTTGCCTCTGCGACTGCACAGACTGCAGTACGCTTGGCCTGCCGGTACCTGTCAGCTGCTTCAGGAGTCCCACAAGCCAACGAGGCCTGATAGGACTCCTTCTTCAGCCTGACGGCATCCCCTACCTCCGGCGTCCACCACCGGGTTCGGGGATTGCCGCCGCGACAGGCACCACCGCCGCATCGACAATGGAGGTGGAGAACATGGTCCACTCGGACTCCATGTCCTCAGCCTCCCCCGGGATCTGGGAGAAGTTGTCCCGGAGGTGTGAGTTAAAGACAATGCTGACAGAGGGCTCTGCCAGACGTTCCCAGCAGACCCTCACAATACGCTTGGGTCTGCCGAGTCTGTCCGGCTTCCTCCTCCGCCAGCGGATCCAACTCACTACCAGGTGGTGATCGGTTGACAGCTCCGCCCCTCTCTTCACCCAAGTGTCCAAGACACGCGGCCGAAGGTCAAATGACACGAAAACAAAGTCGATCATCGGCCTCTGGCCTGTGTCCTGGTGCCACGTGCACTGATGGACACCCTTGTGCTTGAACATAGTGTTAGTTATGGACAAACTGTGACTTCCACAGAAGTCCAATAACTGAACACCGTTCGGGTTCAGGTCAGGGGGGGCCGTTCCTCCCAATTACCCCTCTCCAGGTGTCACTGTCGTTGCCCACGTGGGCGTTGAAGCCCCCCAGTAGAACAATGGAGTCCCCGGGCGGTGCACTGTCCAGTACCCCTCCCAGAGACTCCAAGAAGGCCTGGTACTCTGCATTGTTGTTCGGCCCGTAGGCCGATCCGACAGTGAGAAACCTGTCCCCCACCCGAAGGCGGAGGGACGCGACCCTCTCATTCACTGGGGTAAACTCCAACACGTGACGGCTGAGCTGTGGGGCTATGAGCCCACACCAGCCTGCGAGGTGACGCTCCATGTCCCTAGAGCCAGTTTCCGTGTCCGGAGATCCGGTCGTCGAGGCCCCTGCCTTCGACCGCTGCCCGGATCTCTCTGAACCGGCCCCTTACGGATCCTCCCGCAGGTGGTGGGTCCATGGTAGGACGGCCCCACGTCGCTCTTTCAGCCCGGCTGGGCCCCGTGGGTAAAGGCCTGGCCACCAGGCGCTCGCCGTCGAGCACTCACCCTAGGCCCCGGTAACGCCATTCCGGGCGACGTACACTCACGTACTCCCAATCATATTATAGAAAATCTAGGCAGGATTTGAAATCTGATTTTCCTCTGTGCAGAAGTTGTTACCACTTATAATTAATGCAAATTAGAAGCAGAGGACATAACTGTGTGTCTGCTTCACAAAGAGCTCTGATATTTGTTTAGACTCCAAAGGGTTCAGAAATAGCTTCAGTTTGATTTGAGGTTCATTTTAGTCAGGTGCTTTATGGAAAATCAGATGGAATGATAAGAGGTTTTAAAAGTGACTAGCGTACCCATTGATATCTTTCTCAAAGGTGTCGGATGGGCTGTATCTGTTGTAGTCCTGGATATACAGGTCTTTGTTGATCTCCCATATCTCTCTGTACTTGTCCCAGCTCTGGAGATAGGCTTGAAGGTGGCTCGTGTTAGCACTCATCCCAGTGCCAATCGCTGCTTGGATCTTCTTTATTTCCTCATCTTGTTCTGAGAAATTCATAGAAAAAAATATAAAGAAATGTAAACATGAAAAGGTGCTATATTGTGCATTGTTCAATCTTAGATTAGATTAGATTAGATTCTGACCGATCCACCACCAGGATGTGTTCATATCTAATTCTAAGTATGATTTATTTAAGTTTTAACTCCATAAATTTGGCAAAATTTTATGTCAATTTTCAGTAAGATCTAGATTACTCAGATATTTCCAAAATCTTTTCTGTAAACTTTTTATTTTATTTTAACATGTCAACAAAATGAAGGTAGAAATGTAAAACTGACTCTCTCCAAAATATGTGCAATTTTGGTCATTTTACACAAGAAAGGCCTTATTTTTATGTGAAAACATCACATGATGAAAAATGTTTAATCATTACATCATTACATTAGTAAGCAAGTTGTTAAGCAAACTAAAGAAGACGTTTTAAATTTATATATTAAATTCCCTACCTGCAGTCTCGTGTTAAAACAATGTATGAAGAACAAAATTGTGAAACTAATTAAGATGAGTTGTAAAGGTAAATTGAATTACGTCAAACTCTACATGTGCTGTATTACTCAAATATGCTATAATAATGTGCAAAATGTGATTAAAAAGCTAAAAAAATAAAAAATAAACATTGGAAAACCCAACTGAACCTATTTTGACGTGTATAGGAGTCTGATGTGAGCTCTTGAGGTTCAGAAGAACAGGCAGTCGCCTAAACCCAGAGATGGTCTCTATGAGGTGAGGTAGAATGTTGACAAGTTGTGCCAGCTTCGCCAGTGTGGGGGAGAAATCCACCTAACACACAACACATCAACATGTTAATAACAATTATAACATGAGGCTACATCGGTTCATGAAAATATGGAGAGTACTTTGGGAGGACTGTGGGAGCGTTCTTGGTTCAGAGTGACCAGGATTTTAAACAGCGGGTTGGGCGTGGACTTGTTGTCTCCGTTAATAGCCTTGGCCAACTTCTGGATTGAGTTCTTGATGTTGCTTCTCAGAGCTTCCTCGATCAGATTGTCCACTTTCTCTGTGTAGGCGCACCACTGTTCCTGCACCTACAGAGTGACAGAAAGACAAAGTCAAGAAAACACCAGGTGAAAAGACAAGGAATGAGGAAACGTACAGCACAGTGGGCAAAGATCTCATAGATGTTGGTCATTATTTGAACTATTTGTTGATGTGCTGACTGCAGAATTTGCTGTTGGCTTTTCCTGTGAGCTCTCTGGTCATCCTCAAAGTCCAGGTTCCTGTAAAGGGTAACAAATATACAGTAAGACTCCATAGAATAGAAACCTCAGCTCTGCATTAAGTGCCCATAGTGTAATTGCGAAAGTCCAAAGACATTAAACATATGAAATAAACATTTGTCATTAGGAGTGGGAGATTACCAAAAATGTATATAAATATATATAAATGTATGTAAATAATAATTTTGGTAGAGGATAATGATTTTCAGAAGGTATTTGAGGTTTACTGTGGAACATTTCAGGCAGCACAAGAACATCTCAATGAAAACAAGCAGTTAGACATAACCCAATCCTGCGATGCGAGTGCATTGCTGGGTCACCTTCCAAAAAGGTGTATGGAGCAGACAGGTCTATCTAAAGACTACAGGATTGTTACCAATGATGGATCAAATGGAGGCCAGTTGGTCTACCACATCCATATTCATGTTCTGAGTGGTTGACAGATGGGCTGGCCCCCAGGCTAAAGCTCCCACTCACTAATCTTCATGACTGTCGCGTGAGACAATAGAGATCTAGTTGGAATAATAAGCACTAGTCCACAAGTTTATCATGATATTGTCAGAAAATAAATCTTCGCCGGAGTATAAGGGCCATTCTAAATAAAAAAATATTTGGATATTACGAGAATAGGGTCATAACATTTCAACATTAAAAACGCAATTTTATGAGATTAAAGTCAAAGCCAGAAAAAGTTGTAATTTTTGATACGTCATTATCTTTCGGGAATAAAGTCGTAGTACTACGAGAATTAAGTCGTAATATTATGAGAAAAAAGTAGTTAAAAAAAAAAAAAAAAAAAAAAAAAAAAACAACTCCTTGAACCGCCACCTTAATGTGGTGGAGGGGTTTGAGTACCCGAATGATCCATGGCTTTAGGGTTACCCATGGCAAACAGGTCCTGGGTGATTGGGTGGCTGAAGTTTTTGTTTATAAAGGAATATTCAACATTACAATTTTGCATATCTTAAAAATATTATTCACAATATTATTGATACTTCAATCATCTGTCCATCCAGTATTGTGCTCCTACAGATTGAAATTCTTCAAAAAAAACCATTACACTCTGTTTTGTGTCCCTAACATATTGTCTGTTTTATAATTAAATGTTGATGTGTTGGAAATGTTTTGTCTATGGGTTGTGCCTCTTGGCTAGGACTCAAAAGAGACGTATATGAATCTCAGTAGGACTCATCTGGTTAAATAAAGGTTAAATACAATAAAATCTCAATGTGATAATTCTGTCTCACTTGTAAACTGTCTTCCCATCCAGATGAACCAACAGTGCTTCACTGATTTCACAGCAGAGGTTGGAGATAGACTGGTTGGATAATTTATATCCCTCCACAACAGTGTGCACCTGAGGAACAAAACAATCAAGGTCTAACAAAAAGGAAAGAGAAAATGATGAGATTTCTTTTAGACAGAACAGCCCTGTACCTTGTCTACATGAACCAGACATTCTCGCACAAACATGTTAGATGCTCCTTTTGACAGCCACATGTGCTTGGACAAGCCTGGCTGAATTTTACGGTCGAGAAAATCAATCTGATCACTGAACAACTCGCACTCAATGGGAGAAAGCATTCCAATAATGCTAGAAAACAAAAGAGTTTGAAAGTGTAATGTCTATCTTTTCCAGTCGGATGCTGGTACTGTGAGAATGCTAACCTGTTGTAGTTGCGAATCAAAAGCATCACTCTTTCCCTCAGGCTACTATAGTCCGCTCTGTCACGGTAAATGTCTGTCACACTCTGAGGGATCTCAAACTTCAGCCGCTCCCAGTAATGGACCTCAAAGAACAGCATCCACAGGCCTCTGAGGAGACAAAGTATATGTTTAAAGGATCCACCCAACTTGTGAACCATATTGGTAAGCATAAATTTAACCAGGAATACTGTATTCCTCCTCATTTTATTCATGGATCACCCCCACACCCCCCACTACAGTGGACACCTGCCAATCCCACCCCTGCTCCTCCCATCTCCCCCACCAGTCTCTCAGTTCAGAGACAGGATGTGAACAAACTGTTTTGAAAGTCAAGCTATAAGAGCTGCTAGACCAGACGATGTCTCCCCTGCTACCCTGAGACACTGTGCAGATGAGCTGACTCCTGCTGACTCCTCTTCACGGACATTTTTAACACCTCCCTGGAGTCATGCCTTTTCCCAGCCTGCTTCAAGCCATCCATCATCATCCCTGTCCCCGAGAAGCCCCGGATCACTGGACTTAATGACTTCAGGCCTGTGGCGCTGACGTCTGTAGTCAAGTCATTTGGGAGCCTCAAAGTCATTAAGTCAGGATCATCACAGGGCTGTGTACTTTCTCCTCTTCTCTTCTCCCTGTATAACTGCTGCACCTCCAGCCATGACTTCGTAAAACTGATCAAGTTGTGGACCACCATCAGGAGGGAGGTGGCTCAGCTGGTGTCCTGGTGCAGAAGACAGTGGAGATGATGGTAGACTTTAGGGAAAGTCTCAGCCCCCCCTTCCCCCCTAACCCTGACAAACTCTTCCATCACCACCATTGAATACCAATAACTATCTATTTGCACGGCCAATTTTGCACTATTGACTGACTGTAAAAGTTGTGTGTATATACTCGGTCTGTTTTTATGTTATTGTATTATTATTATTATTCATTGTTGTATGTTCCACCTTACGGACGAAGCAAAATTCCTAGTTTGTTAATTTTGTTCACTGACAATGGCAATAAACCTTTTTCTGATTCTGATTACTTCCAGCTGTCTTGTCCTCTACTTACAGTTCCACCTTATTCATTAGTCTGTGTCAGTTCCTTGCTGAAATCTTGAACTCCAAGCTGTACTTACGAGTCAAAGTTGAGATCCAAGCGGCCACTGCGATCTTTACAGCGCGCCATCAAAGTCTGCTCGAGCCTGTTGAAGGACTGTCCATCCAGGCTCTGAGTCCAGTCAGTGAAGCACCTGCGCATCATCTCGTCCAGCACCTGCACCATCTGGTTGTATGTGACCAACAGCTGCTTACGGCTGTACGACTCTGGCATGAAATAGGCCTTTTGAAGCACCTGGAATCAACAGGGAAATTGAATTGAAATTGCAGAATGGGTCAGAATTAGCGAGTAAGGACTCAGTTTACCCTTCGAACCTTTGTCATTGAAGGTAATGGTCTTTTGAATTGCCAAAAATGTGTGTGATTTCAAATTTGAAAGGGATGAAGATTAATATAATGACTAACATTGTTCACTAACATCTTTTTTCTGTTGTATTAGTTTACAAGGGGCAGGCTAGCTCAACAGAAAATTAGTTCTACTCGGACTATAAAGCCGACTCAGGCCGCTCAAGAAATCGGAGGGGAGAGAATTATAACCAGGATTCATCAAAGAAGTGTGAATGAAGCTAAATGGAACTCCATGTGTTTGATGATGAAACAATGTTAGAACATGAGTAAAAGCTCAAAAAAGTCAATTTAGCATCATATATGTCCTTTAATATAGAACTGGTATGGCAAAGCTTTGATATCTAAATGTGCATTCTCACCTCCATGGGCCTCTGCAGTCTCTGTTTGAGTGCTCGGATCCAGTACGCTTGGCATATGACCTGAGGCATGTGATGATGGGAGCTTCTCATACCCTGATTTAGCTCCTTGTTCACCATCTTTAACTCTTTACTAAAAATGTTGTACACTTGTTCATACTTCTCCTCTGTAGTGCGTTTGATGGCCTGAGATGAGCATGAACAAATTCAAATCAAATGCATGATTTGTATAACATTTACTTTACAATAATACACTGAGAAGCGTTCTTACCTCTCGACTTGACATTGGCCTGAAGATATCGAGCAGCCTCACTCCCTCCTCCACCGTGTTGACTGTTTTGAAGACAGAACTGATGAGGTTCTGTCCCGTCATTTCCAGGTCCTTGATCAAAGCTCCGAACCTAAGAGCAAACAAAGGCAAAATGGAGCTTATGTTCACCTGACTGGGATGTTCAAATGTGCTTTACCTGGTGAACTCAACTCTCCAGGAGGTGTCCTTCACATCCAGGATGCCTTTGCCCACAGAGTGCAGACTCTGTAGCCCCTGGTGAAACTTCCGCTCTAAATCTAAAAGAGACCATGTGAACTCTGGACCCTGACATCCACTGAAGCAGGGAAGCGGCCTCTGCTCACCGTCCTCCCATCGAGCAAACTGGTGCTGGCAGTCACACACCTGGACACAGCACGCAAAGAATTTGACATGATTTCAAACACTACAATCAGAATTCATAGGTCAGCAGTGATTGACAGATTTACCTCAACTAACTCTTTAAACCGTTGAACAAAAGTGTCCACAAGAACAAAAATGCTGGTTGAGTCCAAGACCCAAGGCTTTGGAGAGTATCTGACAAGAGAAAGATCATTGATGATAGCAGAAATATGACTTGTCTGTAGACCATATGTGAAGTTTAGCTCAATCTCTTACTTGATGTGAATTTGAGAGGTTTTCAGGTAAATCTCCTTCCAAGATAAACAACACTTGATGCATTCTGTGAGGGTTTTCTTGCTGGAGACCACAAAACCCTTAAAGATCTGATCCAAGGAGATGCTTTCGAAGCAGATGCGGATGACTTCATTACTCATCTACCGCACAACAGAAAAGTGTTAGTAGTGAAAGAAACATTTTGTGGATGGTGTAGAGTAGCAGACCTTGTAGAAGAGTCCGGTGATGCGTTCGCTGGTGTTGTAGTACTCAGAGTTGACCCAGATGACCCGGATGAGGTGGATGATGTGTTCCAGCTTTGGAGGCACCTGACTGGGGTTGAGAGTGGCCAGCTCTTCACAGGGCTCCTTCAGTATGGACAGGAAGGACAGGTTGGACTGCGCCTGCACTGAGCAGCTCTGCACAGAAAGTTAGAGCGCTGCAGAAGAGGGACAGAGTAACACAGATGTCTTGAGTGGGCTGTACCTGAATCTCGTTGGCCAGTTTGGAGAAGCGCTGAGCATACAGAGACTTGGACAGCTGCAGGATGCTCTGGATATGTTTGACCCCGGGTTTCTGGAGCTGCTGACTGATGTCCAACAGTTTAGTAGCACGGCTCCTCCAGAGCTCGAGCTCCTGCAGAGGCCCACACGAGTCACTCATTTTGGTGATTTCCTGTGCATTTAGCAGTTTCTTGATCTGATCCGTCCAATGGATCATTACAGCTAGAATAAAAGACATAATGATAAAATGAATACAATAAATAAAGAACAATAAAGCGTACAGTATGTAGGGTTAGGGTTAGATAAGATAAGACCTAGATTAGATAAGTCCTTTGCTTACTCTCCATTCTCTGCACAAATTTCCTGTCTTTGCCAGCCTCCTCTGGGCTGCGCTGGAGCCCCTCCAGAGGGATGTACAGTACTGTGCTGCCCACCTCTTTGTACACATCATCTGCACATGCACACATGTCAAATCAGTCAAACATAAATCACCAGAGGACAATAGCACTCTAAAATACCCACACAGTAGTTAGGAAATATATTGATATTACACTGGGTCACAATATGACCCAGCGATCTCATCTGCCTCGAAAGAGAGCTGCACTGTGATGTCATGGGCTGAATACATATTGATGACCTAACAATCTTTTTACCTATGGTATATTTTCAAACTTAAAGCTGGAATACCTGATTTTCACATCATGAAAGGTGGAAGTAGGTATTTAAATCTGTTTAACTCATTCCTAGCCCTCACAAACCCTTCAGCACATGTAGTAGTCAATACATGCATTCATTATCAGGCGTGTGCACGGCTTTAGAACAGACTGGGTCAGACCACCAAAGCACAGCCAATCAGAGGGCTTTTGACTCTTTATTTACGAGTTGATGAGAAATAAAATATTGTATTATTAGCTATAGACAGAGCAAAGCAATCTGCTTTAGTCACAACATGTAGCTTCATTCAGAAAATGAGCTGAATGATTTCTTTATGCAATTTGAAATTTACCTCTAGTGCCTGTAGTGATGCTAAAAATGAAATATCTTTTCTATATAGGAAAAATAGGATAGGATAATGATTTATTTGGATTTGGTTATTATCTGGATCCCCAGGAACAAAGGCACCAAACCAGACGGGTTATCTGTTGTATTATTAAAAACATGCGCAGAAAAACTAGCCCCCATGTGGCAGCGTCTTTTTGTAGTAGATTGCGGAAACTAACCTACTACAGATCTTAACCACATTAAGAAGTGGTCAGACTCTCCCATCATCAATACAAGATCTTGGTGAAAAATGAATGAATGAACACTGGAATCAAATAAATAACTTTTTTTTTCCAACAGGTAGTGTATTTCGATTGTGTCATTGGGACATAGTGATACAAGCCATATTACTATCTGCCTATACTATTACTCACTACTCGTCACCAGTCCCTTGAGTTCCATCCTTTGGGAGCCACAAACCTGTGAGGTCAGCAAGCAGGCAGTGCAGATTGTTGGTGTAGTTGTCCTTCATATTCTTCTCCCAGTTGGAGCTGGGGCAAACCAAAGGTGCGTGTAAGCCCTGAATGTGCTGTAGCAATGCCTTCCTGGGCTTGCCACGCACTGTGCCAAACTGCACCACTCCGTCAAACATCTCCGAGGTGATGAAGGCTCCCGACGTGCGAATGAAATAGGCTAGATCTACATTCTGCACACAGATAAAGAGAACTGTGAATACATACTTACAGCATAATCAGCTTACAAACTGGCCAGTTTATAAGCTTTGAAAGCATTTTATACATTCATAAAGTTTTCAAGATCCTTTCTATCTTGTGTAACCAAAAGTGAATTGATATTTAATCTATAATCATGAGTTATAGAAAAATTATTTTGCTGAAAATAATTATACATTTGATCTTTTTAGCATTTTTTAAATTTTTATTTTGTAATATCATTTCCTGGTTGTAAATGATGACATCACACTAGGAAATTACTTTGTACACTGGGCTAAAACTTTGTTTTTGTCCGACAAATCAAAATATATGTGAACACCTTTATTTTGTTGAATTCATGTTTTAAGGGTAAAAAAGGTTTGTTTATTTTGGGTAAATTATGCAAACTTTGGATGGAATGAGTCTCCCCAGTGTGATGTCATCAGGTTTTTACTAATTCAAACAGATTTTTCAAATTTTCTCCACAAGCTACAACTTGATTGGTGTAAAACTAGATTTTTAACAGGTATTAATACACCAAATAAAATCAAAATAGGAAAATCATTAAAACCTGTCATACACACTTTAATAACTGAAATTCAAAATAGAAACAGTTTTTTTCGGGGGTAAAAAATAGGTGACAAAATTACAACATCTGAAATTTAAAATCTCATAAACAATTATTCTTTCAATAATTGTGTGTTTGCAGTTTTGTACTTTCCTAGCTTAGATTTTGACATTACAGTGCACAACACTGTGTACCTTTGACGGCTCGGAGAATTCCACTTTTAGCTCCATATTAGAATCCAAGTACACCACCATAGTTGTTATAGAAGTGTCACTGATGTATGTGTCCAGCACAGTTTTCTTGTCCTCTGTCCACAGCTCCTTGTTTATGCCATAGTTAACCAGGCAGTCCATGAACAACTGCCAGACACAAGAGAAATGTTACTACTCAATGGTGGAAGATGTCATCAATTCCTTTCCTTGGAATTTTGTGTAACTATGACAAATGAAAGCTCTTTGTGTCAAGAAATAACAGAAAAATATCTGTGTGCTTCAGGAGAAAAGGTTAAAGTAAAGCCTCTTGAATCAGTTTATAAATGTGCTCTAAAAATCCATGATCGGAAACCAAAGCAGTATCACCATTCTCACCAAATATGAAATTTTAATTCTAGACAATGTTATATTTTATATGTTTGCTTACTTTTTAAAATCATCAATGGATTAACAGCACCTCCTCTAATTCTGTTGCTCTCTGTTCAGATAAACATGTAGGACCTCTTTTGCTGGATCTGCCTTTTCTTTTGTCTCAATGACATGTACTGTATTTAAAACATTAACTGATTAATGTTGTGTTGAAGAATTTAGCTGACACATGTTGTTACCAAATAATTTTCATTTACAGTGAGAAATTAAATACATTTTTTTTTTGTTTTCCAAATTTGGTATTATTAACCAATTATATATTTCCCATTTCAAAACAAAACTCAAATGGCCATTGTAGTAATGTGCAAAACTGAGAAGTTCCAAACTTTTGTTGTTACATGAAACTGACCACAGCTGCTCTTTTTATTCTTGTTTGAGCTATTTTTTTCTCATGTGATTTTGTGGCCAACGTATCAACAAACTTAAACCGTCTCCTAAAACAACCTTAACCATGTCCCTAAACTTAACTCTTTTCTTAACCTTACAACCATTACAATGATCATGTTCCTAAGGCCAGAAAAGGCAAGTTTATTTGTAGAGGACAATCCGTAGAAAACGTAATTTAAAGTGATTTGTGGAAGAAAAAAAGATGCAATAAAATCACCAAACAGATAAAGACATACAGTAAATAATCATTATAAAATGTACTTTAAAAGAAGAGAGCAGTTGTTTTTAGCCTGGATTTAAACATTGTCAGAGTGGAGGGCTGTCTCACATCTTCTGATTCCCCATGTTTAGTCCTGGCTCTGGCACCAGCAGGAGGCCGGTCCATGTTTAGTCCTGGCTCTGGCACCAGCAGGAGGCCGGTCCATGTTTAGTCCTGATTCTGGCACCAGCAGGAGGCCGGTCCATGTTTAGTCCTGACTCTGGCACCAGCAGGAGGCCGTCCCATGTTTAGTCCTGACTCTGGCACCAGCAGGAGGCCGGTCCATGTTTAGTCTTGACTCTGGCACCAGCAGGAGGCCGGTCCATGTTTAGTTATGACTCTGGCACCAGCAGGAGGAGGTCCCATGTTTAGTCTTGACTCTGGCACCAGCAGGAGGCCGGTCTATGTTTAGTCCTGACTCTGGCACCAGCAGGAGGCCGGTCCATGTTTAGTCCTGACTCTGGCACCAGCAGGAGGCCGTCCCATGTTTAGTCCTGACTCTGACACCAGCAGGAGGCCGGTCCATGTTTAGTCCTGACTCTGGCACCAGCAGGAGGCCGGTCCATGTTTAGTCCTGACTCTGGCACCAGCAGGAGGCCGGTCCATGTTTAGTCCTGACTCTGGCACCAGCAGGAGGCCGTCCCATGTTTAGTCTTGACTCTGGCACCAGCAGGAGGCCGGTCCATGTTTAGTCCTGACTCTGGCACCAGCAGGAGGCCGGTCCATGTTTAGTCCTGACTCTGGCACCAGCTGGAGGCCGGTCCATGTTTAGTCCTGACTCTGGCACCAGCAGGAGGCCGGTCCATGTTTAGTCCTGACTCTGGCACCAGCAGGAGGCCGGTCCATGTTTAGTCCTGACTCTGGCACCAGCAGGAGGCCGGTCCATGTTTAGTCCTGACTCTGGCACCAGCAGGAGGCTGGTCCCTGAGGTCCTCAGAGTGTGTGATGGTTCATATGGCATGAACATGTCAGAGATGTACTTTGGTGCTTTGGAGAGACTTGAACACAAGCAGAGCTGCTTTAAAGTCTATTCTCTGAGCCTGAAGCCAGTGCAAAGACCTGAGCACAGACCAATGTGCTCGTACTTCCTGGTTCTAGTCAGGACCCGAGCAGCAGTGTTCTTGATGCTCTGCAGCTGTTTTACTTAAAAACCTTGAAAAAACCTTAAAAGCCTTGAGCTGGCACTATACATTTTTCAATAGCGTTAAGCCTGATATAAACACGTTTCCACTGAGGGCACAACATACATCAAAGCCAGAATACTTTGTTTCAGAAATGGAGTAAAAATAGCAAAGGTATGAACTATGAAGTTAACGTTAACTGTGAACGTAACGTTACATCTACAAACTCTACTCTTTCTTTACCTGACGGCCAGAATAAAAGTCGTCCTCATCCATGGTTGCAGTCTCAAAGTGTCAAGAGCAAGGCTTTGAAGACACACGCTGACAAACAGGAGAATATCAGCGTTAGCAACTTTATTTTCGCATTCTGCTGTAAGCTAGCTAAGTCAAATTAAATGACGTTATTTTTCAGAGAATACCCGTAGAGTCCGACGTGAGCGCAGCCGCGGGCGGCACACGGGCTCAGGAGCTTATTCTTACTTGAGTACAATATTTGAGTTTTTCCAAATAATTAACTTTAATGCATTTACGTTACAGTTAACAGTAACACGAGTAAGTTAGCCAGCTGTGCGCGTGTGTATCTGCGTCACCATGGAAACGCATGGTTGCCGCGGTAACCAAGGGCGCACGTGAGACTGCTAAAGAAAAATAATGTAAAACTTTATATTTATTGTCATGTGTAGTATTTAAAATAAAGTACATGTTTGGTCCTGGTTCATTAATTGTGACGTAGACTTGGTTTGGTCATGTTCTGGTCCTAATTTAGCCCGAGTCTAGTCCAGGTTTAGTTCTGCGTTTAGTTACAATTTTAACGAGTTTGTGCGAATCAACACTGAATATAAAAATACTTTTTTTTCTGTTTGTCTTGGGTCTTGGGGTTTAGGCTTCCTGTAACGTGCAACACTTACTTCAAAAGATAAACTAAACGATGGCCTATATTATAGCCTTTTTTATTTTATTTTTTATCACTATGGTAACAGGCCTATTTCTCATCGTTCTGAAACTCATGGATCATAGGTCGTTTTACACACAAACACAAACAAATGTGAAACTATATTGAAAGTTTAAAACAAAAAAAGCAAACAAATATATCTTCTTAAAATGCATGTGACCGATTAGACTACACATTTCACTAAAACATATATATTAAAGATTTTACAAAAGATTTCACCAAGGTATTTCCAAAACTGCTACCAAGCAGCATTTTGTCAAAAAAAAAAACTCATCTCAATAACATACGTATTCCATATGTGTAATGTCGCTTATCGATGACATCAGAGAAAGATTCTGTTTTATATTCATTTATAGATCCATGTTTAGAACTCAGTTCTACTTCCTGTAATTTTCAACGTTTTACATTTTACAGAGACGTCCAAAACGTCCACTAGACTAAAACTCCTGAAACATTTTTACAACAGGGACAATCCCACCAAACTGAGAAATAATTAGAAAAATTAGTAAACCTATCAGATCCACTTTAAGAATGCCAATGAATGGCCAAAGAATGGCCAAATATGCGCTCAAGTGCTGAGAAAGCAGCTCTGACGTGTGACTGTGCTGTGGGTCAGTCCTGCTCCACTGGGGGGAGCTGGTGCTCTGTGTTTGAGTCCTGAGCACTGATCAGGGACAAGACACAGAGGAGAGAGAGACAGGCCTGTGCTGCCCAGTGCAAGGGCCACTGTCCCCGTCCTGCCCCCGTTTACCAACAGCTCATACATCTTACAGGTTTGTTTTTTACCCCCAAAAATCTGTGAAATTGTTCACATTTTACAGTTTTTTTCTCAGTTATATTAAATTATATTTCAATGGTTTTGACACACTTCTAGCAAAACAGCTCACACAAAATCCTAAACAAAGCCAAATTGCAGTTTTTTATTAAAAACTGATAAAGCTTCCCCCTAAATCAAGTTTTACCATCAACACGTCCGTACACTGGTGACGTCTGGTGTAGTGCACCCTGTGGTTGGAGTTTTACATTTTACACACATGACTCTGGGGCTGGAGGAGTTGTGTTTTTTGTCTAACACCAGTCAATATATTGATATATTTTGTAGAAATAATAATTATTTGGCTGTCTTTTTGGTTTCTTTTTTTTTCAATTATTTGGACACATAGACATTCAAAATTGGTCTTTGTGAAATTTACTATTATTAACATATTTTTCTAAATGTTTTTGACTTGCAGAATGGATTTGATTTTATCAAAATATTTATGCTGAAGAAAATTGAGAGATGTTGTATGTTCTTGTAAATCACACCGACACCGGACTGCAGGACGTCTCTACAGATATTCTGTGCTCTTTGTCGAGGCCGTTGTTCCTGTTTGATAAATGTGTGAATTCCTTTGTGGTTTTGGAAGATCACAAACATTTGTATTGTTTTGTAAGAGGTGAGAACCGGCCAGTAGTTTTGAAAAAACAAGGCAAAGTCAGTGAACTTTTCTGAATGAAAGCTGTGTGTTTTCCTCTGAGAAAGACCCTGAGAACTGTGTGAACTGATGAGAAATGAAAAGCATTTTTTTTTTTTTTTTTTTGGAATCTTTTCACAAATTTGTAAAATCTTTTGCACACAAAACTACTGAAGTCAAAAAACAGTTCCGAATGTTTGAAGAATCTAACCCTGTGAAAAAACTGCCAGCTTTATAAAGGTCTCTGAGGATCACTGCAGCCGTGAGGCCGACAGGACCAGGTCACTGTGAGCTGCAGAGTCAGGTTTGTACAAATGTCAACGCCATATTCCACAGATCATTGTTACAAAAAGGCTTGTTTCAATATTTAACTTTCTAGCATCAGACATGAGACCTGTTTCAGACTTGGACAATGGAGTCTCTGGATCTAAACGTGGTTCAGACATGTTTTCACTAGAGGCTTTCTACTCTAAAATGCCTTCATAGATGACTGCTCTGTGTCTGACAAAGGAAGTTTCTAGTTTGAGAATTTTGTTCACGGACAATGGCAATAAAAAGTGCTCTGATTCAGTGTGCAGCGTTTACATGAACAAGAACACTGTCGAACATCCAACCAGTGTCCCGACTAAAACTCCCCCTCTCTCTCTCTCTCTCTCTCCTTTGCTCTCTCTCTGCTCTCTCTGTCTCTCTCCTCTGCTCTTGCTCTCTGCTCTCTCTCTTTCTCCTCTGCTCTCTGTCTCTCTGCTGTCTCTCTCTCTCTCTTCTGCTTTCTTTCCTCTGCTCCCTTTCCTCTCCCTCTCCTCTGCTCTCTCTCTGTCCTCTCTCTCTCTCTTCTGCTCTTTCTCCTCTCCTCTGTTCTCTCTCTCTCCTCTTTCTTTCTCCTCTGCTCTCTCCTTTCCTTTGCTCTCTCTCCCGTCTTCTGCTCTGTCTCTCCCCTATTTCTCTCCTCTGCTCTCTCTCTTTCTCCTTTGCTCTCTCCTCTCTCCTTTGCTCTCTTTCTTTCTCCTCTGCTCTCTCTTTCTCTCCTCTCTCTTCTGCTCTTTCTCCTCTCTTCGGTTCTCTCTCTCTCTCCTTTGCTTTCTCCTCTCCTCTGTTCTCTCTCTCCTCTCCTCTGCTCTCTCTCCCATCTTCTGCTCTGTCTTTCCTCTCTGCCTCTCTCTCCTCTGCTCTCTCTCTCTCCTCTGCTCTCTCTTTCTCCTCTGCTCTTTCTTTCTCCTCTGCTCTCTCTTTCTCCTCTGCTCTCTCTCTCTCTCCTCTGCTCTTTCTCCTCTCCTCTGTTCTCTCTCTCCTCTCCTCTGCTCTCTCTCTCTCTCCTCTGCTCTTTCTCCTCTCCTCTGCTCTCTCTTTCTCCTCTGCTCTCTCCTCCGCTCTTTCTCCTCTCCTCCGTTCTCTCTCTCCTCTCCTCTTCTCCCTCTCCCATCTTCTGCTCTGTCTTTCCTCTCTCTCTCTCTCCTCTGCTCTTTCTCCTCTCCTCTGCTCTCTCTTTCTCCTCTGCTCTCTCTTTCTCATCTGCTCTCTCCGCTGCTCTTTCTCCTCTCCTCCGTTCTCTCTCTCCTCTCCTCTTCTCTCTCTCCCATCTTCTGCTCTGTCTTTCCTCTCTCTCCTCTGCTCTCTCTTTCTCCTCTGCTCTCTCTTTCTCGTCTGCTCTCTCCTCCGCTCTTTCTCCTCTCCTCCATTCTCTCTCTCCTCTTCTCTTCTCTCTCTCCCATCTTCTGCTCTGTCTTTCCTCTCTCTCCTCTGCTCTCTCTCTCTCCTCTGCTCTCTCTTTCTCCTGTGCTCTCTCTCTCTCTTTCTCCTCTGTTCTCTTTCCTTTCTCTGCTTATTTTGGGCTGTGTTTTGTCTGGTTTAAAGGTCACACACAGAAAAATGAGCGTGTGGTAATTTGAGGTGGGAATACTGCAGACCCACTGCAGCATGTGGCCACAGGTTAGTGTCTACGGCTACTAAAATACTATGAATACATTATTGAAGATGAAAAACTGTTAATTGTGCTAAACACAGGTATTTTCAGACTCTTCCTAAAAGTGTCCTAAAAGTACCACCATCTTTTGAATCAAAGTTGTGTCAAGGCAAAGCCCAGTGAAATGGCAGTGGCAGATACCGTGCTCTGTTGTGCTTCCTCTGGTGTGTGTCTCTTCAACAGACTTTTTTTTTTCACACATCATGTACAAAACTCTTGATTTCTGATGTAAATCTTGCTTGTACAGACCATGGAAGTATAATAAGATCTGGGCAGAGACAGAACACTTCCTGGAGGAGGAGGTCACCACAGCACCACGTCACATTGTCACACGGAGGGAGCAGCTCTAAAACATTTATAAAAAACTTTATAATATCTTTAATTAATGCATGAACAAAAGGCTGCCACGAGTGTCTACACTGCTGCCCTGTTTGAGGGGTTTGAAGTGGGTCTTGAGAGGTGCTAGCTCCAAGAGAGTGCGCGCTTGCTTCTACCCCGGAACACTTTTTAGTGTCAGATGTTGGACAAGAGAAGACAAGAAGAAAGAACGAAACAACAAAAAGCAGATATAAACAGATAGGACATTCCTCTACAAACGTTGACTTGATCTTGTGATAAATCGCTGTATTTACAATGATGATAATTTCATTTCTTGAGTCGACAAACTTAGCAAAACAAAGTTAGTGCACTGTAAAAACCCTACGTATTACACAGAGAGAAAGAGCTGAAACGCAGCGTAGAGGTTTTGTATAGATGTGAGATAAATGCAGAAAAACTTTGGACAAAATGGGGCAAATATATATCACAATTGTTTATTATTTTTTCTTTTTTGCCATATCTTTCTGTTGAATGTGTTATGTGTTTAAAACTGGAGGACAAAAAACAAAACAAAAGAAAAGACTTGATCCTCGTCATACAGTGCCACAAACATGGAATAACAAAACTTTTTGTGACTCGCTGAGAAGAAAAAGCATGAAGAAAAAGTGTAATTCAGGTTCGATTTAGATTTTCTTAATGAAGAACACATTAGTCATGTCATCAGGGGCCCTGCTCACAGCCCAAGACGCAGTGGAAACATTTCCCAAGCCGTGCTCTGAGAGGAAGAGGAGTCTGTCAACAGTGTTCCTCTGCAGCTCTGAGAGGAGGCGGAGCAGGGGGCGGGGCACAGAGGGAGAGACAGAGCCACAGCTTCAGTCAAACTTAAAATCCTAATTGTTCAAGCTACACAGCTCCAGTACGGACAGCGCCACAGCTGGAGTGGGACTGACAACGCATCTTTATTAACCATGATTAATCTTCAGCAGTGCATGAAAAGAGACGTGGTTTCAACGGTACGTGCCGTGCCCTTATTGGGAAGGGCATCCGCTTCAATATGCGTTTTCCTGCTACGCTCACCCTGACGCTCCCACTATGCACAAGTTCTGCTCCCAAGGGATGCACAGGCTTTCATTGACTCTTTGGGCTGAGGAAAACAGACTGACAGGCTCGTCCTTGTACTGTAAGTGTTTTGTCTGGAGGGGTAAAGCACACGACAAAGGAAATGGCTATTTAACTCATGTTTCACATCTCCTGAGTGACTCGGTATTTGTCAAATATTTGGAAGACCAGAGGGAATTATTCATGTCCAAAAATGATAGTGCTATTAGTGCTACCGTGTAGCACAAATCACAGCTAGAAGGTTCTGGGTTCGACTCTCAGGTGGCCCAGGGCCTTTCTGTGTGAGTTTGCATGTTCTCCTTGTGTCTGCGTAGGTTTCCTCTGGGTGCTCCGGTTTCCCCTCTGGGCCAGGACGCCACTGAAAAGAGATTCTGAATGTCTAAATCTCTAAATGAAGGTTAATAAGTAAAATTAAAAGTGCTTCTACCTTGTGGGAGGCAGAGATCACTTACTTTGGGATATATGGACTTTGTAATGGAGGATCACATTTTATCATCAAAAGTAATCAGTAAGTCAATAGTGATGTGTTTGTGCCTTTACATGTTAGTGTCAAGACAGCCTTGACCGAGACCCTATGAGCATTTGTAATAGTGACAGTATATACAGACCATGCTGTGCTGGATTGTTTTTGTGTAGTCACGCATCAATGATGCATCTAAAACAGGATTATTTTTCCCACCCCTGCAAACTACTTAATTAATAATAACCCCTAACCCTTTATTAAGTAGTTACTAAGCCCAAGTCATCCTTAAAAGAGCTGTCCAGTGAGCACACAGAAGTCAATTTTCCATTCATTTCAAGCTTGCTCAGCTTTGAAGTGAGTATGACTACCATTTTATTTAAAATCTGTTTCTGAAATATTATAAATTAATTAAAATGTTTTGCTGAATTTTAAGTTTTAATTTTTTGTCCCTAAAAATAATCACGTTATATCAATCAATCAAGCTACTTTTATTTGTATAGCACCATTCATACAAAATGTAACTCAGAGTGTTTCACAAGTTTTAACAGATAAAAACCAAAATAGAAAATATTTAATAATGCAAAAATATTAAAAGTATAAATAGAGAGTCATATGCACAGCTAAAAAGAGATGGATTTAAACATTGTTAAAGTAGGGGCCCATCTCACACCCTCAGGAAGGCTGTTCCAGAGCCTAGCTGCGTAATGTTGAAACGCTGCTTCCCCATGTTTAGTCCTGAGCCTGGGAACCAGCAGGAGGCCGGTCCCTGAAGTTCTCAGAACCTGTGAAGGTTCATATGGTACCAACATGTCTTTGATTTTTGGAGATTTGTACACAAGCAGAGCTACTTTAAAGGGAAATTTTTCATATTGTTATTAGCCTTTAAACATGATCTTGAGTACCTTAAATTTACCATCTCATGTTTTGAAACAAAAAGAAAAAAGTTTATTATGTTATTACTAAAAGGAATTGATTGCACTGTTCACTGACACGTACTGAGTGCATCCAACCACTAGGGTTCACATATGAAACATCAGAATCAGAATCAGAAACTGTTTATTGCCATTGTTAGTGAAATTCACAAACGTAGGAACTTGCTTCGGCGTAGGTGCAACATAAAGCAAAGGATAAAATATAAAAAATTTATAAAAAGGCATGCATAAAATTAAAAATAAAATAGACTAAGATAGACTATATACAGAATGTACAGTTGGCAGATAGTGCAATGTGCAATTGAGTAGTGCAAATAGATTGTTCTTAAATAGTATTATTGTTAAAGTGACAGGTGTTACAAAGTGTTCATGAGTCCAACAGCAGAGGGAAAGAAACTGTTCTTGTGGCGGGAGGTTCTGGTCCGGATGGACCGTAGCCTCCTGCCCGAGGGGAGTGGCTCAAATAGTCCGTGTCCAGGGTGAGAAGGGTCAGCTGTGATCCGACCTGCTCGTCCCCGAGTCCTGGAGACGTACAGGTCCTGGACAGATGGAAGGCTGCAGCCGATCACCTTCTCAGCAGAGCGCACAATGCGCTGTAGTCTCTGTTTGTCCCTGGCTGTGGCTCTTCACACGGTGATGGAGGAGGTGAGGATGGACTCGATGATGGCCGTGTAGAACTGCACCATCATCTGCGCTGGCAGCTTGGCTTTCCTCAGCTGCCGCAGGAAGTACATCCTCTGCTGGGCCTTCTTGATGATGGAGCTGATGGTCGGCTCCCACTTGAGGTCCTGAGTGATGGTGGTGCCAAGGAAGCGGAAAGAGTCCACGGTGGTGATGGGAGAGTCTGACAGGGCAAGGGGGGGCAGGGGGGCTGAGACTTTCCTGAAGTCCACGATCATCTCCACTGTCTTCTGGGCGTTGAGCTCCAGGTTGTTGTCGCTGCACCAGGACACCAGCCGGTCCACCTCCCTCCTGTAGACAGACTCATCGCCGTCCGAGATGAGTCCGATGAGGGTGGTGTCGTCCGCAAACTTGATCAGTTTTACAGAGTCGTGGCTGGAGTTGCAGCAGTTGGTGTACAGGGAGAAGAGCAGAGGAGAAAGTACACAGCCCTGTGGAGTTCCTGTGTTGATAGTCCGAGTCTCTGAGACATTCTTCCCCAGCCGCACGCACTGCTTCCGGTCCGTCAGGAAGTCAGTGATCCACCTGCAGATGGAGTCAGGCACGTGGAGCTGAGAGAGCTTGCCCTGGAGCAGAGCAGGGATGATGGTGTTGAATGCAGAGCTGAAGTCCACAAACAGGACCCTGGCGTAGGTTCCCGGGGAGTCCAGATGCTTCAGGATGAAGTGGAGGGCCAGGTTGATGGCGTCGTCTACAGATCTGTTGGCTCTGTAGGCGAACTGCAGTGGGTCCAGGGCGGAGGAGGTGAAGGACTTGAGATGGGGCAGGACCAGGCGCTCAAAGGACTTCATGACGACAGGCGTCAGCGCCACAGGCCTGAAGTCATTAAGTCCAGTGATCCGGGGCTTCTTGGGAACAGGGACGATGATGGACGATTTGAAGCAGGCTGGGACATGGCATGACTCCAGGGAGGTGTTAAAAATGTCTGTGAAGACAGGAATCAGCTCGTCCGCACAGTGTCTCAGGGTGGCGGGGGAGACACCGTCTGGTCCAGCAGCTTTCCGGGGGTTGGACTTCCGAAACTGTTTCCTTACATTGTCCCTGTGTAGTGAAAGGCCAGTGGGGGAGGTGGGGGGACCTGGGGTGGGATTGGCAGAAATGTCTATTGTAGTGAGATGGGTGGGGGAGGGGGTTGAGATTTCGAACCGTGAATAGAAGGAGACGAGCTGTTCAGCGAGTTTCTGGTCGTCAGCAGCATGGGGGGCTTTGGGCTTGTAGTTGGTGATCTGCCTAAGTCCCCGCCAGACCGCCGAAGCGTTGTTAGCAGAGAAAGACTGCTTTAGGCGCGTGTTGTACAGAGATCTAGCTCTTGACACCTCCCTGCTAAATCTGTACTTGGCACCTTTGTAGCTCTCTCTGTCCCCTGCTCTGAATGCTGCCTCCTTCTGCTGCCTGAGCTGCCTCAGTTTGGGTGTGAACCAGGGCTTGTCGTTGTTATAAATCACCCTGGTGCGTGTGGGAATGATACTGTCCTCACAGAATTGGATGTATGACGTCACAGTGTCCGTGTACTCATCCAAACCATCCGTGGCAGTTTTGAACACATCCCAGTCTGTAATGTCCAAACACGCGCGTAGCTCCTCTACTGCCTCGCTGGTCCACTTCTTAGAAGTCCTCACTACAGGTTTGGAGAGCTTCAGCCTCTGTCTGTACGTGGGGATCAGGTGGATCATGGCGTGATCTGAGAGCCCTAGGGCAGCACGAGGAACCGCGCGGAAGGACCCACTCACTGTAGTGTAACAGTGATCCAGCGTGTTCTGCTCTCTGGTCGGGCATTTAATAAACTGTCTGTACTTTGGTAGTTCCTGGCTGAGATTACCCTTGTTAAAATCCCCAAGGATGATCAACAAGGAGTCCGGGAAGTCCTGCTCCGTATTCAAAACCTGCTCCGCTAACACGCGCTGTGCCTCCTGTGTGTGTTTCACGCAGGCGGATGTAAACAGCAGCGAGAATGAATGAAGCAAACTCACGTGGAGAGTAGAATGGTTTACAGTTGATGAAGAGATATTCCAGATCAGGAGAGCAGAGTTTGGAGATCACAGTCACATCGGAGCACCAAGCGTTGTTGATGAAGAAACAGACTCCACCGCCTTTTGTTTTTCCCCCGGAGAGATCCCTTTGTCTGTCGGCGCGGAGGAGCTGGAATCCCTCCAAATGGAGCGCGCAGTCCGGGATCGACTCGCTGAGCCACGTCTCCGTGAAACACAAAACAGAGGACGAAGAAAAGTCTCTGTTTCTCTTCATCAGCAGCGCCAGTTCGTCCATCTTGTTGCTGAGTGAGCGGACGTTGGAGAGGAAAATCCCAGGTAAGGGCGTAAGGGCATATGAACTCGTCAAACCACAAACTAGCGGCAATTATGTTAGCTACACGGCTAGAAAAAAAGACGACAAATATTTCCCGGCTCCAAAGTTGTGATAACTTACCAGACAATCCAGGATCCTGCTAACCTTCCTCCGGGCTTGTTCCTGTCTCTGTCATTCATCAGCGTGACATTATATTTTATCATCCATTTTTTTCCGCTGTGTGGTTTGTTTATGTCTTTCTTCCCGGATAATGAAATACATAGTTACGTCACGGAAACGTGATCTTGCTTTGGCTGCAGAAAGTTCAGTTTTGTTTATCTTCTGCGAGGGTCTCCCAGGTCACGCAAATGAAGCGATTTTGCGGCCGCCGCAAAGTCGCTGCAAAATCGCAGGAGGCTTTTGTTGCGCGACACCATAGACTTTACATGTAAATTGGTCGCTGCGGTCTGAACGCTCCTTTAGAATCAAATCCTGGATGGCAGAAAACTTTCTCCAGCTTAACCAGGACAAAACTGAGGTTTTAGTCATTGGTCCTGAGGCCCAAAGAGAGAAACTTTTACCCCAACTACAAGCACAGTCTTTTAATCCATCACCAGTAAAAAACCTGGGCGTTATCTTTAACTTTGAGCTGACTTTTACTCCACACATTAAGAACATCACAAAAATAAGTTTTTATCTCTTAAAGAACAGCCAGAGTTTGCTTCATTCTCTCTGGGGCCAACACGGAGACGCTGATGCATGCTTTTATCTCCAGTCGTATAGACCAGTGGTTCTTAAACTAGGGGTCGCGACCCCAAGTGGGGTCGCCAAAAACTTTTGTGGGGTCGCCAAATTATTTTTCCAGTCGGGAATTAACGTGCTATTTTGTGAGGTGAAACTATGAAAAAAACATATATATACAAATTCAGAGCTGCTGTTTTCGCATTCCTAGGCGCTGTGTGTGCCGCTTAGAGCTTAAATTCTTGTCCCGAGCCGGAGCCGGCCCGAAACCGACCCTTCCGCTCTGCTGTCGGGCTGAGTCGGGCTCGGCCCGGGGGCAGAGGCGCGCGCGGTCCGTGAGCGGGGCTCGTGCGGTCCATGAGCGGGGCTCGTGAGCTCCGTGAACTGGACTCGTGAGGTCCGTGAGCGGGGCTCGTGCGGTCCGTGGCGGGGCTCGTCGCGGTCCATGAGCTGGGCTCGTGAGCTCCGTGAACGGGACTCGTGAGGTCCGTGAGCGGGGCTCGTGCGGTCCATGAGCGGGGCTCGTGAGCTCCGTGAACTGAACTTGTGAGGTCCGTGAGCGGGGCTCGTGAGCTCCGTGAACTGAACTCGTGAGGTCCGTGAGCGGGGCTCGTGCGGTCCATGAGCGGGGCTCGTGCGGTCCATGAGCGGGGCTCGTGCGGTCCGTGAACTGGACTCGTGAGGTCCGTGAGCGGGGCTCGTGCGGTCAGAGCGAGGCTTGTGCGCTCCGTGAACGGCGCGGTTCGTCATTCAAACCCGCTTCTGTGCTTCAGGTGTTCCGCTCCTCACAGCGCCTTTTGCGTGCGCTCCCTGTCCACATTCTCCAGACAGTTTCACTCAGATGATGGAGAAAAGTCCCACCTGAGGCTGGGCCTCATGGCTCCTGTTGGTCCACGCCTTTTACTCTCTCTCTCTTCACAAAATCACAGAGGGCTCTGGCTCACTGCAGCGACGAGAAGCGCTCAATCTCTAAATCGTCCTAACTAACTCGTCCTAACTACCTTGTGCTAACTAACTTGTCCCAGACAAGGACTGAGATGTGTCCAATACTAACTTTCTCTATAACCTGCGCAGCCTGACCTGCACCTCCAGTTTTATGTACATTTCTAAGCATATTATTTCATGTACAATTTTAAGTGTTTTAGTTTATATACATTGTAAGTGTTGACATTGAAATCTGTCAGATATAAGGCCATCAGTGAAGTGCAAGTGAAAGTTAGTTTTACTGCTGTACAGTGAGGTAAAGAAAATAAAATCCCACAGTACTTTTTTTTTGTAGAGCATTTGACCCAGTGACCCCTGTATTTTATAGACATAAATACAACATTATTTAGTGTATTATTTAATGTCATAATTATTCAGTGTTTATTTGTTCACTTTGTTCCACTTCTTGTGAAATAAATTCTTGTAGTTCTTACATTGCCAGTTGGTTTTTAGTTGATTTAGTTTGACGGAATGACAAAAACCTTTTGAGGGAGTGTCAATAACTATAGGTCTGCCCAAAAACGGCGTGGGAGTAATGTGGGGTCGCCAGACCTCACAAGATTTTTTTGTGGGGTCCCCAGACAAAAAGTTTAAGAACCACTGGTATAGACTACTGTAATGCCCTGCTCTCTGGTCTTCACAAAAAGAGTATTGCAGGTTTGCAATTATTACAAAATTCAGCAGCGCGTGTCCTGACTAAGACCAGGGGGCGGGACCACATTACACCACTAAGGTGTCTTTCCAGTACTACAGCCCTCATCTGTGGAACGGCCTGAGGAGGAGCTCAGGGCCGCAGAGAACGTTCAGGTGTTTAAGAGCAGGCTCAAGACCCACCTTTTTAGCTTAGCTTTTGATTAATATTTAATTTATGTATCTGTTATATTCATTCATCCTATTTATTGTGTTTACTTTTTTACTATCAACTTTTACTCTATTTCTATTTATTAATTTTCCCATACTTATTTATCTATTATCTTTTATTCATTGTAGGCTCTCCAGTGTTTCCTCTGAGGGGCCCTCTGTACCAGGAGCGGTGTTCGTCTGTGGCTGCTGGGCCCTGGCTCATGGGCCCCTGGTGGAGGTTTGGTGTGTGCCTCATCTCTCCTCTGGGCCCTGAGTCTGTGTCCTGTGGCTACAGACGACCCTCTGCTCCTGGTGCAGACGGCTCCTCTGATGGTGCTTCTTCAACTGGTGTATCTGTACTCAGCCTCATGTATCTTAGAGTATTTGTGTGTCCTTGCTTAGGCCAATTTTGGGGACATGAGTCAGAATACACACCAGTAGATTGGGGACCCAAATCCAAATGGGGACAAAAACCATGGTCCCCAATTAGATTTCATTGAAAATGCCATCTCCAAGCTCCAAAATACATTTCCCTCTTAAAATCTCAACTGTCCCTAAAAGTGACTTATTTCAGTTTTTTGTGTGTGTGTGTGATTTCAAAACTGCCCCCCCACTCAATTTGTGTATCCCTCAACATTTCCCCCTCGTGGTTGTGTGTGGAATTGCACATGTCCCCAAATGGAGGTTGTGTGTAACGTCAGACCTGTATTTATACCAGAACAGAAGTCCCAATTCAACAGTTTGATCAGTAGCCAGATCCAAACGTGTTTTCTTCTATGATCTGATGGATCTGTGTTACTTTACATCAATTAGACCAAGCCAAAATTTGCAGTGTTGGGCCACCTGTGTTGAAAAGGCAAGCACAAGGGGAAAAGGGCGGAGCAAACTTAGAAAGTAACACGGGAAAACAACGTGATTGTGGGAAATGTTTGCTCCTCCTAATTAATCGTAGAAAGGGTTTCAGGGGTTGTCATCCGGACACTGTTTGAAGATCGAGACGTTTCGACTTTTATCCAAAAGTCATTGTCAATCAGAGAGCTGGTAATGGAACTCGGGCTTATATGCTCCTCTAAGTACTGAGAGTCCTGCCCACAGGGAGGAGTCACTGAACTCCTGTCTTTGTTTGGAAAATTGTTTGTCTAGTGTCACCTGAAACTTGATAATTGGCCTGTCTTTGTTAGTTTAATAGTTGGCCTTGCCCAGTATTAAACTAACAAAGGCAGAATTAAACTAACAAAGGCAGAATTCTGGAGAATTTTGGGCAAGGTACCTTAGATCTGGTACAGGAGCTTGAGAATACAGCCAGGAAATTAGCAAACAACAGAAAGCACCTCCGATTTAACTTGAGATGTAGACAGAGTAACATCATTCCGAGGAGCCTACAGATCAAATCCCCAGTTAAAGGACACAGAGCAGAGAAGATTTGGAGAAGAAATCTGATGCAGATGCTTAGTGAAAGAATTAGGGAGAACAACACCAAAATAGATAAACTGAGGTACAGAATGGAAATTATTCAGAAGAAACTTATGAGCATTGTCCCTGAAGATATTCTCAGAGGAGTGTTAGATTTTACACAGATCGCACAGGGAGCACAGCACAAGAAAAGTAAGGAACAGCAAATCAAGAAGTTCTCCTCACTTTTGGAAAAGATCAACACTAGTAAAGATCAGCATAACAGGAGGCTAGGGACAGCCCAAGGTGAGACAAGTATTAACAGGAAGAGCCAGATCAAAAACCTTTCAGACCGCATCCTGACTCAGGCAGAAACAGATGTCCTTTCCAAAGGACTCAATTTCTCAGTCACCATCAACCATATCCCAACAACAGATTACATCACAGCCACAGAGACAGCCATCAGAAACAACAAGTTGAGTGATACCGAAGCAGCAGACCTCAGGATGCGGGTCACCACCACTCTAAACAGTGCCAAGCCTCTCTAACATCACACCAGAAGAGAGGAAGGCACTTTCAGCTTTACAAAAGGACCATACCATAAACATCTTACCAGCTGACAAAGGACGTTGCACAGTGATCTTGAACACAGCGGACTATGAGTCCAAAGTCAACAGTCTCCTTGAGGACACCTCCACATATGAAAGACTGTAGCTACAAGAAGAAGGTTATAGACCAGGCATGTCCAAACTCAGGCCCTGGGGCCAAATGCGGCCCTCAGACCAATTTTTCTTGGCCCTTAGGCTTCCTGGTGGATTAGCCCACATTGTCCTGATAAGTACTATTTATAGCACATTTCAGATTTTCTACAATTCCAACCTAAATAACTAACATTTTGGTGCAATACAGACCTGATATTAAGGCACTGAGACTGAATGTAGATGTGGTGGTGTTTAAAACATCAGATAAATGCAACTTTTTTTAACGTTTCGCGATTGATTTGTGGCCCTCCGCTTGGTCTATATTTCAATATGTGGCCCACGCTGGAAAATGTTTGGACACCCCTGTTATAGACTGTCTACAGAAGCTTGAGAAGGAGGAGTTGATTGACAGGCCTCTGTACTACTGTACTGTACTGTACGACTGTATCCTGGTGAAGCCATTCCATGCCTTCCCAAAATCCACAATGAGAATGTCCCATGGTGTGTAGCACGGACTCCATCACATACAATGCAGCTAAACACTTGACCACCATCTTGGCTCCGTTAGTGGGAAACTCAGAACATTGTGTGGAAAACACACAGCACTTTGTGAGCAAAGTGAGACACCTCCAAATGGACCCAGGTGACGTTATGGTCTCGTATGATGTGGTGTCCCTTTTCAAAGGACAGGGGCATTCTGGGACAGTTATCTGAACTGCTTTTACCTGTGGCCCATCGAGGCAACTGTTGTTGTGATTTTGGGCATTATAAAAATAAATTGATTTGATTTGATTTGATTTTACTTGTATTCCAACCTCGGAGGCAGTGGCAGCAGTGAGGATGCAACTATAGGAGGACTCTATCCTACCGGAAAGGACCAACCTCACACCTAAACACATCTGCCAATTATTGGATCTGCCTTAACACAACTCACTTCCAATTCAGGGGACACTTTTACAAACAGATCCACAGCTATGCTATGGGCTCTCCGGTCTCCTTGATCGTAGCTAACCTTTAAATGGAACACTTTGAGAGGAAGGCTCTGACCTCCTTCCTGGGCACACCTCCTAGCCTCTGGCTGCGTTAATTGGATGATACCTTTGTGATAATCAAGAAACAAGAGCTGGAAACGTTCTCTGAGCATATCAGTGGGTTGGATGTATACATCAAGTTCACCCGAGAAGATGCTAAGGACAACCGGTTGGCGTTTCTTGATTGCTCCACAATCAGAGAGGAGGAAGGCAGCCTTCAGACAGAAGTGTACAGGAAACCCACCCACACAGATCAGTACTTATTGTTCGGGTCTAACCACCCACTGCAGCACAAGTTGGGAGTGATCAGGACACTACAACACAGAGCCCATGAAGTACCCACCAGCTCTGAGGGGAGAAAGAAGGAGGAAGAACACGTCCAACGTGCCCTCTCAGCTTGTGGTTATCCCAACTGGGCCTTTAACAAAGTCAGAAGAGCCAAGAAACAGGACAGAAAGGATAAAGACCCCAGCAGGAGGGGGGTCTCTATCCCCTATGTCTCGGGCCTGTCTGAGAAGTTTCAAAGGATTTTTAGACAACACGACATCCCTGTTTATTACAAACCTGGCAACACACTTAAACAGAAACTGGTCCACCCGAAAGACAAGAGGCCGACAGAGAAACAGAGCAATGTAGTTTATTCGATAGAGTGCAGTGAGGACAGTTGTAAAGAACGTTACATAGGAGAGACCAAACAGACACAGCACAAAACACAAAAGGCTGTACCAACACAGAATATCAACCACAGCTGGACCGCAAAGTGCAGTCCATCTGCACCTAAAAGCTACAAACCACTCATTTAAGGACAGTGAGGTGAAGATATTGAGCAGAGAGAAGAATTGGTTTGAAATAGGGGTAAAGGAGGCCATTTTTGTCAAACGAGAGAATCCGTCTCTAAACAGGAATGGGGCCTTGAGATTTAATTTGGCTAAGATTTATGACTCCTAACACCTTGGTCCAAATCAATAGGCCAGTCAAATGCTAATGAGGTCATCAGCAGTGAGGAGGGAGCTACAGCCAGCTATCAATAGAACAATAGATCTAAGACAATATTAGATCTTAGCCACAGGTGAAATTGGGCAGGGCCAGCTATTAAACTAACAAAGGCAGGCCAATTATCAAATTTCAGGTAACACTAGACAAACAATTTTCCAAACAAAGACAGGCATTCAGTGACTCCTCCCTGGGGGCAGGACTCTACTTAGAGTAGCATATAAGCCAGAGTTCCCATACCAGCTCTCTGATTGACAATGACTTTTGGATAAAAGTCAAAACGTCTCGATCTTCAAACAACGTCCAGATGACGACCCCTGAAACCCTTTCTACGATGGACCACACCTGGACAAATGAGGGTTTACATCGACGCCTCCTAATTAAGCTCCTGTTCCCATGAGAAGAAAACTTAAACCACACCATTTCAAGGTAAGGAAACGTTAAAAGTTTGTTTTAAATTAAAGCTATAAACATAATTACATCATTAAAGCAATTTACAATGTGGAGCAACATGTTTAATATAAAAGGAAGATAAAATGCTCTGGCAAATGTGGATCTACAGGCCTTCATCCAAATCCATCAGCACATTGTGCTAGCAAGTAGCAAGTAGCAAGTAGCAATTGCTACGATAGCTTATTGAAAACATGCAAGCTACCAAGCCAGCTATAAGTCTTTGTCTTTAAACCTTACATTTGCCTGAGATGTTTTTTGGGTTGGGACTTTTCTATAACTAATTCAAATTGGAATGTGAAGAAAATAAATACATATGCACTTGCACATGTGGATCTACATGCCATGATCCAAATTAACAAACAATTGGCAAATGCTAAGATAGCTGTTTTACCATTACTACTTATCTTGAACAATGCTTTTTGCATTTTTTTAAAGGGTGTGATCATTTGGAGCATTTTGTACAAATAGAGAAATTTGAAGGAAAATAATAAATATTATTGCAAATATGTATATACATGCATTGATAACAAATAACAACCACATTGCATCTGCTAATTAGCTATTAACAATCACTAAGCTATTTTTGTTTTTAAACATGTGTTCTCTACAGTTCTCTGGGAAGACTTGTAAATGACAATCAGACAAAATCAATCATGTGAAGACTCTAACAGTGGCAAGAATGCCACATCTTCGTTTCTTTGCCCTGAAAGACATTACTTTGGGTGAAGAAATGACACATAACTACAGGGATGCTGAGGCCATGGCGTAAGGAGGTAGGTATTCACCTTATTCCACGCCCACTTTTGCCTCTTTTTGCTCTGTAACGGCACTTCCAGTTCAGCGGGATCTCGGTGGTGGATGAGGGAAAAGTCTGACTGACTGCTAAAACATTATATAAAGTAGATTTATTTGTGTAAAAAGCGGCTTTTTAGTTCGAGTAGAACTTATTTTTTACTGAGCTCGTCTTCCCCGTGTAACAGGAAAATAGAATAAGGTAGAATAAGGTTATTATACGTAACTTTATGTTGTCAGTTTGTTACAGTTTCTTGTCTTGGCTCCAGGTGACTCAAAAAGTGTAAATGACTGAGCTACAGCTGCTAATACCAATCGTGAGATAAGGCTTTGTTCATTAATGGTGCATCTTAGAGCTCCTGAGTACCTGCTATAGTGCAGGGCCAGGCCATAAGCACTTCAATGACTGTCCCCAAATAGTCCCCATTCGAGTGTGTATGTGTGTGATGTCCCCAAAAATGATGTTCTATCAATAATATTAATGTAAATGACTCGGATAAACAGCTGTCCCCCATTAGTCCATAGTCAAGTGTGTAATGTGTGTGATGTCCCTCAAAGTCCCAATTAAAACTGTGATGTTATACAAGTTTAAAATCAGCCCTATTATTATGGTATGAAAACTTTAAATGTATTTCTATCATGTTTCAGGAGGGGTTCATCACTGTTGCTGCTGAGAACAGAGACATCAACAAACCACAGGTGAGTTGTAATACTAAGAGGCAACAATAAAGAAACTTCCTGAATGTTTTGACTATTATAAATATTGTATATGCAAAGAAAAGCTACACTACAATCCCCAGCAAACCACTGACACACTATGGCTTAATTTTGCACATGTCTTCAAAAATATATTTGTCCTGGCTGCCCAAATTCTCATTACTGCATCGGCCCATGACTGACTGTCCCCAGTTGGTCCCCATTCAAGTGTGTGAGTGTGTACAATGTCCCCAAAAGTCCTGTCCCCATCAGTATTACTATTGCTATGGGGTTCAAATAACTGACTGTCCCCATTTGGTCCTTATTCAAGTGTGTGTGTGTACAATGTCCTCAAAAGTCCAGTCCTATCAGTTTTACTATTGCTAAGGAGTTGACATAGAAGACGGTCCCCAGTTGGTCCCCATTTGAGTGTGTGAGTGTGTACAATGTCCCCAAAAGTCCTGTCCTATCAGTTTTACTATTGCTAAGGACTTGACACAGAAGACAGTCCCCAGTTGGTCCCCATTCGAGTGTGTGAGTGTGTACAATGTCCCCAAAGGTCTGGGCGAAAAATGGTGGTGTTATTGCATATACAATTTTATTTTGCATAAGCATTGTTGATATATAGGCAAATTAATTACAATTCTATTTCAGGAGCAGTTCCTCCCTGCTGTTGCTGATGAGACGAGGGACATTGGCAAACCACAGGTACGAGTCTCAATATTGACTGGTAACTGGAAATCCACTCCAGTCTGGAGTTACAATTGTACTGTTCCATAGACTGTATAAAAAACACTGGACATCCCGAGCTGCTGCCGCCACGTTCCAAACAGGAAGTATCCATGGAGGCTGTTCTGGCTCCTTCAAGCCGAGCTCCATTCTCTTTCTATTGGGACATTAGTGTCTTTACTCTGAAACGGCTTCTGTCAAACTCACATCTGGAACTAAAATGTGCATCTGACTCACTCCACATGATCCTGTGTTTGATTAAAGTTATGTTCTTCACAAATCAACTTATTACAATAATAACTGACCAATCAGGTGCTTCCTTTTCCAGGGGTCGGTTTCGCTCATGTTAGCAACAGGTTTGATTGTCAGCTGGCGCCGCACGTTGCCGCCGTCTCCTCTCACCGAGGGGTGGAAACCGTTAACAACCGCGCTCCTGATTGGTCCGTGTGGTTACCAAGATACGCACTCGGATTTCCAAATATGGAGTCTGGCTCCACTTCAGCCGCTATAACTGCTAGCTCCACTTTAACCACTATAACTTTTAGCTGCGATTAGCTTCATTTGGCTGGAGTCAAACTCTATGACATTGCACTCGTCCAGTGATTTTTATACGGTCTATGTACTGTCCCCAGTAAACCACTGACACACTGTGCTTCATTTGAACTGATTACTTATCCTTTCCTTTCTCTGACGCATCTTTCTCTCTCTCCAGCGAACATCTCCTCCTGACATCACTGAGAGCACCAAAATCAGGTAAGAGTTGGTTTTACAAAAGACAATCCATTAATGTGTATATTTGTGTCTTCTACATTACATCATCTGCAGTAGATTATTTACATAAAATACCTTGATTGTCCCCAGTTGGTCTCCATTATAGTGCACAGGTGTGTATTACGTCCCCAATAGGTCTTGTCCTCTGAGTATTACTATTGTTACATGGCTCAGTTAAACAACTGTCCCCAATTGGTCCCCATTCGAGTGTGTGAGTGTGTATGATGTTCCCAAAAGTCCTGTCCTATCAGTATTACTATTGTTACATTGATCAGTTAAACAACTGTCCCCAGTTGGTCCCCATTTGAGTGTGTGAGTGTGTACAATGTCCCCAAAAGTCCTGTCCTATCAGTATTACTATTGTTCTGGGGTTGACATAGAAGACGGTCCCCAGTTGGTCCCCATTCGAGTGTGTGAGTGTGTATGATGTCCCCTAAAGTCCTGTCCTATCAGTATTACTATTGTTCTGGGGTTGACATAGAAGACGGTCCCCAGTTGGTCCCCATTCGAGTGTGTGAGTGTGTATGATGTCCCCTAAAGTCCTGTCCTATCAGTATTACTATTGTTAAGGGCTTCAAATAACTAACTGTCCCCAATTAGTCCCCATCCCAGTGTGTAAGTGTGTTTAATGTCCTCAAAAGTCAACTCTTACTTATGAGTCTGTATTGAATGGCAGTATTTCTTTGTATATTGTTATTGTGTTATTGTGTTATTGTTGCCAGGAAGAGTTTGAGACAGACAGCCCAAGAATCAAGAATCATTTTTCAAGAAAAATACCTGAAGAATTGGTAAAACCACAGACTGCAGTGATGTTTGCTTCTATTCCTCACTCACTGGTAAGAAGTTAGAGACAGAGGAGGAGATTATCAACGACAAGAAATGCCAGACTATCCACTTCAACACAGAGTCCAAGAAAGTACAGTCCTGATACCCCCAAAAAGACAAAGGTCCCACAGCTCCAACACTCAAGATCAACCTTCGGTTTCCTCTTTCAAAGTAGCCACCTTCAAAAAAAGAAATACAAAGAGAATCGTGAAAAAGATTTTCAGGGGGTTGTCATCTGGACTGTTTTTGAAAATCAAGACTTTCAACTTCCATCCAGAAGTCATTATCAATCAGTGAGCTGGTTAGAGAACTCTGGTCTGTGTCCAATGAATCATAGACTTTTTGTTGCCGTAATCGTGGAGTTCCAAACAGCACGAATTAGGCACATGTGCACAGGAACAAAACAGACGTTGTTCTTGCTGTCCAATGTCCCAAGAACTCAAAGATGACACCAAACCATAATTTGCCCACAACATTCAGGTGGTTAAGGAGGAAATGAGTTTTGGAGTCAAGGTGTAGAATAGAGCGCATTTTACCCAAACACAGAGCTGCCATATGCTGTCGAACATAGACAGTGGGAGGAGTCACCCTAGTGTACACTGACTCCAGTCTGGTTGCAGACGCCTGTCACACCAGCTCTGGTTCACTGCGGTCTGTTTTTGATGAAAGCCACATAGATTTACCTGGTTTCGCAAGAAACACTCGTCAAATGATGAAAGCTGCACCAGATGCTGTGGCGTCCGGCAAAAATAGACTTCTTGTGGATTCTTTCCTCAAACCCACGGCTGCCGACCCGCGCCCAGAGCTCAGAGGTCGGTGTAACACAAACATTGATTTTAAGCACTTTCTAAGTCTTGTGGGACCTGCGCGAGGTCCCGGCCGACCGAGTCAGTGTGCATCAGGGTTAAACATTATTTAAGAACCCGGATGACCTATGTACAGTATCCTATATATCTGTTCAATCGATCAAAAACATACTTGTAAGGTATGCACGTATTTATTAGTTTATTTTTATATTTTGGAATATAACAATTGAAAGAAATTATAAAAATGCTTGTGGTTTGATACCATTTTAATTCATGATTATGTTGATTGCGTTGGTTTTGTTGGTTTCATGTACCATTTAAACTGGCACATGAAACATGTTTGTCATTATTCTGAAGTTACTTGTATAAAATATGGTTTATAACATATTTACTAAGTTTTTAAGAGAAAAGAAATAAAGACCTCAAACTGGACATTTATGAGTTTGTGTATGTGTCCTCAAAATGCACCTTAAAATTCTTTGTCCCCAATGTCAAGGTTAAAAAACTCATGGGACACAAGTTGTGAAAAAGTACAATCTGAGGTGATTTTGTGAATCTGGAGAGTGAAATAAAAAAAATGGCTCTGACAGAATCTTTCTAACTCATTCAGAAAGGGTAGTCCCCGAAGGGGGGGTTCTAGGTTTGCGACCCCAAAATGCCTCTAAGCGAGTATACGTGTGTGTGTGTGTGTGTGTGTGTGTGTGTGTGTGTGTGTGTGTGTGTGTGTGTATGTGACTGTGGGTGGGTTGCTTGGCGGGTGGGGGGAGGTTGTGTGGGAAATGGTCATATGGTCATGTGTGGGAATGTTTTTAATGCACTGTAAAGCACTTTGTGTTACATGTTGTTAAATAAAGGTTGATTTGATTAGATGGCGCCTCTCCATCAAGTGGCTGGATGCAACACACTCTTACCAGCGCTGTTCAAAACACGAAGTTCAGCAGCAGCAGCAGCAGCTAATGTGTTTAGTCGGCAGAAATGTTCAGAATGAGTCTGGCGAAGACTTAAGGACTTAAAACAGCGGAAGATTCTCTGATAAGTGACGTATGAAGTCTGAAAATGACAGAAGTAATTCAGCAGGAAGTATGTTTGACACTTGGAGGGGAGAGAGTTTTTAAATGACTATTCCTCAAAACACTGTGAATGCAGTGGAACGTTACTCCATGTTTTAATGACAGAACAGTGTTCGAACATTATTAAAAGTTCAAAAAAGTCACTGTAGCAGAATATGTTCCCTTTAAAATCTATTCTCTGAGCCACAGGAAGTCAGGTCAGGGACAGAACTAATGTGTTGGTATTTCCTGGTAGGGAATTTAGGACCCGAGCAGGAGCGTTCTGAATGTATTCCAACTGTTTACAGCCCATTTGGAGAGGTCAGTGAGCAGCCGTTACAGTAGTCTATCCCACTGGAGACAAATGCATGGATAAGTCTCTCCAAGTTCGGTTTAGACACTATATTTTTGATTCTGGCAATTATTTTTAATAATAATGCTGCTGATGTTATTGATTTTATGTGGCTGTCGAAGTTCAAATCCGGGTCTAAAAGTACAAGTAATTTCTCACTTGATCTGAAGGTTTTACAGAAAGAGAAAACTCTGTGTCTGTGGACTGAAGACAATTACTTCAGTCTCGTCTGAGTTCAGCTGGAGGAAGTTGTTTTGCATCTACACACTGATCCATTTGATGCTCTCACAAAGTGAATCCACTGGTCCATATTCACCTGCCGCCAGTGAGACAAAGACCTGTGTGTCATCTGCGTGATTGTGATAGGGCACACCACTATAACAGCACTAATACAGTTGCTCAACAAAGTTCTTCCTCTCTTCTAGACAGGACCTGAACCAATTTAGGGCAGTACCAGTAACTCCCACCCAGTGCTCTAGTCTCTGAAGCAGAATTCCATGATCGACAGTGTCAAATGCTGCAGAGCTGCTGCTGAGATTCAGCAGGACTAACACTGACACTTTACCCACATAACTGCTCAGGCGGATGTCATTTGCCACTTTAATGGAGGGGTCTCAAGCTCATTTTGAGAGGGGGCCGAATTTAGAAAATCAGAGCTGGTCGGGGCTGCAACAGAGACAGACTTGAAACGCACTAAATACATTTTCCTTACCCACAAAATTTTAGTTGCCAGAAGTTTTAAATTTACATGGTATATTTGTTATATTTTAGAATATAGAAATGATAATACCTATAATCCACAAACTTCAAATTATGTGTTTTAGTAATACGCTCATGTTGATATAAATTACGTCATGCATTATTAGGCCCAATAATTACTGGTGCAGTGATTTGCACAAGCCTGGGATTTTAAGCAGCTCCTCTCTCTTTGTCTGAAACGGTGGTTAAACTCTGTTTTTGTGCCAGTGAATGATCAAACCTTCAGCTGCAGGAGTCATGAGTTCAACACTAATGTTGCGGTGCATTATGTTAGTTATAGTTTTGACGGGTTCTCTGCGTTTTATCGGCAGGCCGCTTACAATACAAATTAAAAATCATCTCGGGGGGCCCCCAGAAAGTGTCTTGAGGGTCACATTTGGCCCGCGGGCCACGAGTTTGAGACTCCTGCTTTAATGAGCGGTCTCAGTGCTGTGATGTAATCTGAAACCAGACTGGAAAACAACAAAAGAGTTATTCTGTATGAGGAAGTGAGTAAGATGTTATTTTTTTCAAGGACTTTTCCTAAAAATGGCAGATTTGAGATGGGCCAATAATTTTTCATCACCGTAGCATCAAGACTGCTGTTCTTTAGGAGAGGCTTAATAACAGTTGTTTTTAAGGCCTTTGGGACTGTCCCAGACTGAAGTGACATATTGACTATTTCAGTTAGTGGCCTTAACACACTACTCAACACAGACTTTAGAAATCTGTTGGGCAACTAAGACTGGTAATCATCTCGTGGACAGTATTTTCAACCACAGGTGAATTATGAGACAGCTCTAGATGTCTAACTGGCTGTTCAACTGATACTTGCATTTTGGAATTGATGGCATTTTTAATTTTCTGTACCTTATCATTAAAAAATACTGCAAACTCATTATACTTGGATATGGAAACTAACTGGAAAAATACTTCTCCTTGTTCTACACAGGATCTGGTTGTACACTAACAGTTTTTCTTTATAGATTTCATAACAGACCTGTGACACTGACTTGTGACATTTTCGTTTCAAACTTCAAAGTGGGTGGGACTGATGAGCTCCATAAACTACTTGTTCAGTATGGATTAAGTTTTTATTCCTGCTTTCTTAAAGGTTGAATGGAGGATTTCTTGCCAATTTGAAAATCTGCGACTGTTAGTCCTTTTTTTGAAAAAGCGCATGCGCAGGTTCCCCCTCCCTCCCCGTTTCTCCTGAGTGAACGCCTACCCAACCTCGTGCACGAGCACGCCCAGCAGCGCTGCTCCGTGTGCATTTGTTTACAAGACGATTGGTGTCGCTTTCTCACGACAACCTCCGCGAAGAAGATTTAAAAACTTTCAAAATGTATAAAAAATAAAAAAGAGTCAGATAAACAGTTACCTGTCCAGCAGAAACTTTGCAACGGAGGCATCAGTTGGAAGCCTGTTTTGCGCTTTCAATGCTCGCCAGCGCGTAAACGATTCCCCCAGAATAACACAAGTTTTGTTTCTTTCCTCTGCAGACTTTCGTCTCTTCTGTGAAAGCTCGAAAACAGTCTTTCTCTTTCGTCCCTCAGCCATTTCGGTACTTCGCGGATGAAAGTTTAGACCTACAATGACGGAACTCGCCGCTAACCTCCTGCTACATACACACACTAGCATATCAACCACGCATGCGCGGCCAGGGGAGCGAGCGTTTCCCCTGGACGAGCCTGCGGGCGTGCACTAGCACGCAGAGAATGATTGACACCTGAGCGGACCAGTTATTTGTACTACCCACGAGGAAATTAGATTCTGATTTGTTGCCCGAAATCCTCCATTCAACCTTTAAGGCTAATTAAAAGGTGGCAGTGTCCAGTGCTGTTCTGAGCATTTCTGCCTCAAATCACAGTCACTACACCTGTGTGCTTACATCAGTATTTTGGGGAAAACTAGCTTTTATTTATTTCCCCATGATAATTCCCTCTGCCGCCAGTAGATGAAGCATTAACCCAAATACTGATGAGGGAACGCCTGACGGATAGAAAGTCGTGTGGTTTTCAGTAGTGCATTATTTTTGAAGTTGCAGGTTGGCATCATGGCCCTGAGCAAACTACTGGCTGGACTCTTTGTGAAGCAGAGAGTGTGTAGTTTTGACCTTTGGTGTCTGATTTACTCTAATTGCAGGTGGAAACCAGCTCTGCACAGAAAAAAAACAAAATTTAAAGTCCGCCTACATGTTCTTTGTTAAATATATGAAGAAGTGAAGCTGGTGTTTGTATGTTTTGCCTGATTGACACTAGCTTGGGCTTTTGGTGGTTTTGACAAGCTAATTGAAGCTAATTTAACTAAAAATGAGTTTTAGCGATTCAGGTGGAATCCATATAAAAGTCCTATAAATTTTTTCTGAAATGTAGTGTAATTTTTAATTTGTGTTTTTTTATTTGTGCTGATTCTTCACAGAATGATGTTCATATTGAACATGTCCAGCAGATGATAGTCTCCTTTTCAGGGGAGTCCCAGAGAGGAGGAGCCTATTGTACATATTTATTGTGGGAGGGGAAACCGGAGAACCCGAAGGAAACCTACACAGACACAGGGAGAACGTGCAAATCCAGAGAAAAAGGCCCCATGCCGCCCAGGAGTCAAACCAAGGACCTTCTTGCTGTGAGGCGAGAGTGCTAACAGCTGTAAGACTCTCCTTTTCTGCTCCTCCTCTCTTTTCGTCTCTCCGTGAAGCCTTAATAAGAGTAGGACTCAGCGTCAGAGGAGAGTGATGCTACTGTGAGGTCGCCATGGTAACAGGAGGCGGACAAACGACCGGTGCACACTGCCCTTGTCCGAGTTCACTAATGGTCTGTTAAGTTAGTCTCCTGCAGCACAGACACTCAAGGGCGAGCGAGCAGCACACAGGACTGAAACACAGTTTGATCTACAGAGCACGACCTTCTCACTGATGTGTCGTTTCATAAGATGACCGGGATTCTAGAACGTACTAATGTCCACAGGAGTGTTTGTATTCCTCAGTAGGACTGGTGTGTGCTGTGTACAGGGAAAGCAAGTGCGGTCCTAGAGTTGTGAAAAGAGATGAAGATCATGAGTGCACTGAAAACGTAAAAGGAGAGTAACAAGGAAGTCCATAAAACAGTTTTAGTTTTAGTTTAGTTAGTTTTAGTTTTTACTTTTGACTTCATTTGGTGGTATAAAACCTAAATGAAAGTGTTACACCATGTAGCAGTTCGTTGAAAAGCTGTTGATGACAATCACACAGAGATTCATTCAAAAGTTTAGCATCATTAGCTTTTTTATGCACTTAACATTATTCAACAAAATAAAGGAGTTTTCATATATTTTTATTTCTCAAGTAATAATTTCTGTGACATTAGAGGAGCTGGGCCCAGTGTACAACATGGTTGCTAGGTAACATATTCTAGTGTGATTTCATGATTTGCAATCAGGACGTGGGGGGGGGGGGGGGGAAAGGTGCCTAACTGTGGGAGAAAGGTTTTAACTTTCTCCATTGAGATTTATACGTTTAACACCGTAGAGTGGAATATTACAGCCAAAGGAAACAACAGTCCATGGAAACAAGCAGGCCAAGTATGAGTCAGGTTTGTGGAGATGCAAGTCCACTCGCAGTGAGGATCCTTATTTTTCTATGTTTTCAGTGCAATAAAAACATCCTAATCGAAAAAATATGCTTTCATGTGATTAATTTCATTGATATTTGTGACTAATTTCATTGACATTTCATTTATATTTATGTGGTAACAGAGTGGTAGGGGTTACAATTTAAACACAAATGTCGTCAACTTAACGTTTCCAAAATGTTTATCTGCTTTGTGGGTGTGCTGTGGTGAATGCTTTCTGTTCCAAGTTCAATTAAAAAAACTGCTCATTATTGCGGATAGTGGATCTCCCATTGCGAGCCCCTCTTTTTGTCCGTAGATGGTGTTATTGTACAGGAAATCTGTTGCCCACGAAGCGTAGTAGTGATGTGAGGTCGTCGACTGTTAAGTTTGTGCGTTTTTTGAGAGTTTTCTCCTGTTTGAGTCAATATATGAAATTCAATGCAAATCATGCGACAACTCATTTACAGGAGAAACAGGTAGAGCGTTCCACATAAAGAAAGAACATCAGAAAGAGTGTGAGAAGGAGACATCGGGGCGACTCACAGAAAGAAAAAGCAGAACAAGAGAACCTAAAATCAGCCACTGTAAATGAGAAAACCACGTTATGGACTGGGACAGGGCTCGAGTCATTGGAGCAGAGACCAAGTTCAAACACTGGATCAAGGAGGCCATTGAAATCAGAAAGCAAGGCACTGACAGCATCAACCGTGACGACGGAGTCTTCCCTCTGTCCCACACTTGGGACATGCTACTCCAGAGACCACCGGGCCGCAGGAGGCGTGGTCAGTCTGAGCGACCTGCCAGGTCCATCAGGCTGACCACGCCTCAGGAAATAACATCAGCTGATCAGTGACACGTCACCAACACCGGTGACAGTTCTGAAGAGGCTGCAGTTAAGTAGCCGAAACATGTCAACAAGGTAAATACATCTCCTATTTAATTGTCTTTTACAGGAACATATTGTGAATGTGATGGGTTAAGCCTACACTGGTGCTAGTATTAGTACTTTACATAAATCTAAATGAAAGTCTGCAACATATTTCCCTTTCTGCACCTAAGTACACTTTCCCTTCAATAGGCGTTGTAATTCATGAAGCTGTTTTTTGTCAGTTTTCATATTCAATATATAAACTTTCCCTGAAAACAACAACATTGTCCAATCTGCACCTAAGACTATTTCATTATATAATTTAATGCACTTCTTTGAGACATTGTAACTTCAAAGTCCGCTTTCTCCAAATGCATTTTCCCCACAGAGATGTAAACATCCTATTTATGGGACAGGTACCAGTTTGTTAATGTAAACCAGAGCTCCTCCCCTTGTTCTAAAGTAACCTAAAGTAACCAGTAAACAGGGTTAAGTATTGGGTCCGGTTCTGTTCACTCTTTATTTGCTGCTGTGAGTTAAGATTATCAGAAACTTAACTTCCACTGCTGTGACACACAGCTGTATTTATCAATGAAACCTGATCAGACCCATCAAGTACAGATTTAGAGAGAGAAAAAAAAAAAATCTGGATGACACTTAACTATCTACTTCATAACCCTGAAAAACCAACGTCATTGTCCTAGGCCCTAAACATCCGTGAGACTCTTTATCTGAGCATTGTCTCTCTGGACAATGTCACTGTAGCCTCTAGTTCTACTGTAATAAATATTCTTATTTGACCTAGAGCTCTCGTTCAAATCTACTGTAACGCCCTGCTTGCAGCATGTCCTAGAAGCTCTTTTCATCTTATTCCGCCCACTTTTGCCTTTTTGCCACAGATCCGCACTTCACATATAAAGGCATTTCCGGTTTGGCGAGAACTCCATTCACACAAGTGGTGAACGACGGAAAACTCTTGACGCTAAAATAGTGTATACGGTAGACTGATTTATGTAAAATGTTCAATGTACACTTACAACAAGTTACAACGCACCGATTTCCTGGGTAGCCTGAAAACAGCTTTGTAGTCCATGTAGAACTTATTTTCTGTTGATCTCGCTTTTCCCATGTAAAAATACAATACAAAAGCAGCAAGATTATTACCAGGAACTAGAAGAAGAGAGCACATTTTCTTCCTGCTCTCAGACAAGGCGGACATGTTCCTCTGCTCCTCTGTGCTATCTATTTGTTTTGCTTTTTGTCTCGTCTTTTTATCTCGTTATACAATTTTTTCCCATAAGAAGGGTGCACCAGGAGAACCCACTTGCCCTGATGGAACTTTTGCGGCAGCTACACATGGGACGCCTGAAACAACTGGCAAGTTCTGTGTCTGGAAGTTTTGTCCATGGAAGACATTGAGGACTTAATTATTTTTGGAATCTTGATAGTGGGGCTCCTGCTTATTGGACTGGGTACTGCCTCAAACTATCAAATCAAATCAAAATCAAACTTTATTTATAAAGCTCTTTTCATACAAAAAACACAAAGTGCTTTCCAGTTTACATATTAAAAAAATTTCCCCGAACCCACCCCCACCCCGACTCCACCATCCCCACAGTAAAGCTTTCACGCAAACACATACACATACGTACGCATGCACACATGCACACACACGTGCACACATACACGCACACATACACGCACACATACACGCACACATACACGCACACATACACGCACACATACACGCACACATACACGCACACATACACGCACACATACACGCACACATACACGCACACATACACGCACACATACATACATTAAAATAGTGGGCATGAGGCTGAATGCAGGTGAACCAGCTGTGAGAGCACCATCAGAGGAGCCGTCTGTACCAGGAGCAGAGTCGCCTGCAGCCAAAGGACACAGACTCAAGACCCAGAGGAGAGATGAGGCACACACCAAACCTCCACCAGGGGCTCACGGCAAGTGTTCGGAATTATCGTGTGCTGGGAGGGCGCAGTGGAGCCCCTGGACCCACGACGTGTGGTTTGGCCCGGCATGTGTAGGGGGGCAGCCACGGAGCCTCCAGGCGGGGCAGGCGCGGCAGGTGGAGGCAGTAGCCGAAACTCACTCTCATACAGTGGACCCAGAGGTGGCGGTGATCCACTGTCCATGGTCCACGACCGTGGAGGAGGTTTTGGGGCCGGGGTGAAATGCAGCTGCCCAGAGCGAGTCTTGACAGCTGAGCCACGCGTCAGAGAGCGGACTGAAGGCGGCAGCTCAGAATGGTTGCGCCGCGGTCGTTTTGCTTGTCTGGGGCATCCCGTTTCCGAAGGAGGACACTCCTCACAGACTAGGAGGTTGAATTGATTTCTGAGCTTTAAATCAACAGTGATAGGGGAGCGGGAGGGTCGACTATCCCGCGCAATGGAGCCGTTGCGGGACCCATCATTTGTCCATGGGCCAGACTTGACTGGAGTTGAACTAATCGGAGCTTTTGGCCTGGCTCCCTGCTGAACCCAGCGGCGCTCGTCCGAGTTCGTGGCATTGGGAGCCGATGTAGCAGGCCGGGACACGGAGACATTGGGTGTAGCTAGCAGTTTCGGCTAGCTGCGTGCTGGTGGCGGCGGCATGGGTCCTGCCCAGGATTATGTCCAGGTTGCGGTCATCTTGGATTTTGAATAAAGTGGATATTTGCCTTTCCAGTTTGGCCACCTTTTGGCTTAAGCCAGCGCAACTGTCGCAGCTGGAGTTGGAGGTAAGTGTGGGCATGGCACACCGGCAGCCTAGCCAGTGTCCTTTTGGAAATCGTTAAAATCCGGGCATGCAATGGTAAGAGCGACGATCCGGATAAACTTAAAAAGTACTGTGACCTGAATAAATATAGACAAGTGTCCTTTAAAATCAGTAAAAACGTCAAAATTCGGGAGGTCGGTCTCTCTAGCAACCAGCATGCTGACGCATGCGCAGTCATGCAAAATTTCTAAGACAGCTGCCTTTAATGCAACCTAGCAATTAAAATTTAATTAAAAATTAAAAATAAAAGAGCACTTCTGCAACGTAAGTAGCAGGCTGAAGGGATTAGAACAGAGAGATGCAAACACTGGAGAGCAACATCTCAGCACGGACGGTGGACATGCAAGAACATGTGGACAACATCAAGAGTCAAACGCACAAATTGAGGAGCAACATCTGAACGGTCTGAACACGTGCAGAAACGAGTGGATAACACCGAGAGGTGACCAGCGAGCTGCTGCGGGGTATTACGGGCCACAAGAATGCAGGAACTGTCAAGGATACTACATGAAACAGAGGCTCGAAAGTGACGCTGAGAACCAGAACTGATTGATTACAATCCGGATAAATTGCCAAAGATCAAAAATGGATTATTAAAAATTTTCTCTCCCTCCCGACTAGAAGTCTTGCCAGCAGCTGTGCCCTTATCTTATCCTCACTCCCTGCCCCAAGGACAAGGCCACGGAACTCAGAAACATCAGAAACAGTTTCACCAAAACATCTCAGACGCCTTCCAACCCCAATTTGCCATTTAACATCGGTCTGAACTTTTCCAACTTTTCGTTTCTAAAACAGCTACTTGCATCTTTTGTATGGATTACTTACAGAATACTGTGTATGTCGACCGTTTATTGTTTATTGTGTGTTTGTTGTGACCACACTGTAGTTACAACTGTATGTTGTGTCTGTTTATTGTCTGTAAATGTAATTGTATATGTTATGTTGTAACAGCAACTGCAGTTTCAAGGGTTTGAGCACTATGAATAAAAATCATCATCACATTACGCCGGTGTACGAGACTTTACTGACTTCTCATTGAGTTTAGAATCTTCCACCTGACTTATAAAGCCATAAATTATATGGCCCCATCCGACCTCAGAGATGTGACAGTAGAATACCATCCGAACAGAGTGCTTCACTCTCAAAATACTGGACTATTGTTGGTCCTAGAGTCTCTAAAAGCACAGCAGGAGGTCGAGCGTTTATACCAAGCTCCTGTGTTACACAGTCTCTACATTTTAGACCAGGCTCAAAACGTTCCTCTTTGAAATAGCTTATGGTCAGGCCAGTTGGGAACAGAAATAAAAACCTACAGTTTTAGCTCCACTGCCCCAGGAGCAACTCTGCTGAAGGAAGTATGGAGTTTTAAAACTGTCCTCTGGTTCTTCTACTTTCCCATCAACAATGTTGAAGATTTTAGTTCAGCTGTAGTCGTAGTCTGTTCATTGCTGTTCACATGTTTTTCACTCTCTCCACTTCCCTCGGGGAGTGGAGACTGTTACAGACACTGCGGCTGATGCTCCAGTGACGACCCCTCCCATATCTGCCTGGAGGAACTCTCTCTGCACTAGATGATCCACCTTCCTTTCTCTTGAGTGGTTCCAAGTGGATGCATCAGTCTTGGACACAGGATTTTTTGTAGTTTTTCCTTGAGAGAAAGAGGGTGAAGGACAGGGGGCGCTCTGGGAAAGTTATCCATTTTCTAAATTATCTTGAACATAGTTTATTTGAACTGCTTTCTACCTGTGGCCCATTGAGGCAACTGTTGTTGTGATTTTGGGTGCTACAAAAATAAACAGAATTTAATTGAATTGACTTCCTGTTCAACAATGCAGAACTGATAAGTCCCGCCTCTTCATGGTGAGATATCACTGTAAAAAGCAGCAGTTTATCATTTACATGTTTTTATTTTTAAAGGTCCCATAACATGCAAAATCGACTTTTCAGAGGTTTTAACCTTCCTTCAGTGCTATTTGGGCCTCGTATGTTGTGCCCAAAGTGGTTTTTTGATTGATTCCCGCATGCTTTCGCTAGAGAACTGTCTTTTCCGTCCCCCTCGGCTGAGCAGCAGACGGGGCTCCTCACTAAGATGACGCGGCTTCACCAGGATGACGCAACGCTCAAGCCACGCCTCCAGGAAGCCCGTAGCCGCAAGAATAAAAACAGCTAATGCTAATGCCACACAGTAATTACACGATAGATATAGAGATAGAAGAGTTAGCTTGTTATTTACCAAACGGCATCATCCGTCGCTGAGGTACTGGAGCACGTCAAACTCCAGGTCAGATCCAGGACGTAGGACTCAGCACAACGCACCGTCAGGACGGATAAAACGTTTATTCCCGTGTTTGTGTATCGCTGTTTACCGGAGCACACGGCGCATGCGCACCATCTCCGCTCTTGGCTTCGTCGCGGGTTGGGCGGGGGAGGCAGCTTGCTCTCTGTTCGGGGGGGTCAGATCTCAGAGTGAGCCGTTTGCTTTTGCAAGGAGGGGGGCCAGTCCAAGAAATGGGTGTTTTTTGGAAACTGTTATGTTATGGATATTGCACAACGCAAAAATTTATCAACAAAGCCCTTAGAATAGACTGTGTAAAGGGCAAAATAGCAGAATATGGGACCTTTAAAGAACTCTGCATGTGTCAAAGTCTTATTATTAATCACAACTAAGCACAGGGATGTGGGCGGTGCTAGGTGGAAGGAGCCTCATTACAGGACAAGACAAGATGAACTCAAATGTGCAGGAATCAATCCAGTTACAAAGTTACAACTGTGAGTAAACACTGTTGTTACAGTAACATAAAAGGTGATTTTGCAATGTCTCCTTACTGTTCTGTCTGGAATGTTCCACAGTATGGCATTAAACAAATCTTGCATTTATTAAATTCCAGGTATTTTTATTGCTCAAAAAAAACAAAAAAAAATCATTAAAACTCTCCACAGATCTGAACTGTGGCATGGCCTGTGAAGACAAAAAAAGCTTAATACCAAACTGCAGAACCTTCCAGGCACAGCAAAACATCCTTATGGAAACACACAGGTGACATATCCCCACCAGTGTACTTTTGCACAAACAATGTGAATCTATTGTTTTGTGTTTTCTGTTTGAAACACGGCCGGCTCCAGGTTGTCACGCTCCAAACGCAGACGGCGCTCTCAGCTCGACCTGAAGAGGAGATGGTGAGTGTGCTCAGCAGACGGTGAAGTGTGTGGGACTGCGATCAAGCCCGCACTGTGAATATGGGTCATTGTGCTCGAATCTCTACCTGCTCCTCACTTTTGCACACAGCACACATATCAGCCCATCTGCACACATCTCAGAAGACAGAATAGGCCTGCATAATGATGACCTTTCTCACAAGGGTCTCTCTCTCAGCATTTTCTCCAGGAGAAATTTGTCCCACAGCCCTAATCTTAATCAAATCGACTGTTCCTAAACCCTAACCCAGAAAGGTCCCATATGTTGCTATATTCCGTGTCATAAGCCATGTTTCCACTAGCCAAGGTTCACTTCACTAAACGTCTTGGACCACTTCTGTTAATGGCAGACTGTGTTTCCGAAAAGAGGTTCAGGCTCGCAGGGATTTGCTACATGAGCAGCTGACGCTACCCAACCATGATTAATGTTTTCTTCATAAATGAAATATAAATCTGAATTATACTTTTTCTTCTTTTCACAGATTGACAAACAGATGTTTAATAATTCCACGTTTGTGAGGTTGTAACACCGTGTAAGACGTGGCAAAAGCTAGAATAAACAAATCACAACTTCCGGCTTATCGTCTGCTTTTTCTGCATTTATTTCACCTCTGCAAAGCCTCTATGCTGCGTTTAACATCTCTCTATGAAAACCGTTGGGTTACAATTGTGTTGAAATATATATTAAATATGTGAAATATAATATTTTTGGTCTTCAGTGAGTGATGTTCATTGGTAAACAGGAAACAGCTGATGCTAATTTGAGCTAGCTTTGTTTTGTTTTTGGCTCAACAAACAATAATAATATTTAATATATCCGCAAGCGGCAATGATCGGCCCTTGCCCGCGCCCATAGACCGTACATATCAGTGGACCGCGTTAGCATGCTAGCCGCCGTGTTCCAAATAGGAAGCAGCTATGGAATGCGGTCCTGGCTCCATAAAGCCGAGCTGCCATTCTCTTTCTATTGTGACACTGGTGCGCTTTACTCTCTAACTGTTTTGGTCAAACTCACCATCTTGGAACTAAAATATCAGCTGTTGGTAAAAATGGCAGATTTGAGATGGGCCGGTAATTTTTCAGTACTGAGGCATCAAGACTGCTCTCCTTTAGGAGAGGCTTAATGACCTCAGTTTTCAAGGCCCTTGGGAATGTTACAGATTGAAGCTACATGTTAACTGTGAGTGAGTGGTGCTAACAAACTGCTCAGAACAGGTTTTATAAATCTGGTGGGTAACACATGGAGGCAGCATGTAGAAGAACTCAGACTGGTGATGATGTCTTGGACAGTTTTGTCAGTTACAGGTGCAAAGTGCGTCAGCTCTAAATGTGTAGGTGGTTTTAGGGTTATTATTTGAACTGTGGAATTTATGGCATTTTTAATGCCCTCAACCTTGTCAGTAAAGAATACTGCAAACTCATTGCACTTAGCTGTGGAAATGAGTTCTAACAGCATCTGAACAGCAGCTGTTTGTTAATCTGTTTACTGTAGCAAACAAGAAATGTGAGTTATTACTGCAATTTCCAATAATTTCATTTAAAAAATCTTTCCCTTGTTTTACACAAAATGAGATTGTACATGTACAACCTTTCTCTTTAAGTCTCTTTATGAATCTGGAGCTTTGACTTGCGCCCTTTTCACTCAGCCCTGCAGCACTCCCTTTTCTGTGCCCTGACTCATCATTTCTCCACGGCGCCTTCTGCTTATTTTGAACCATTTTAACCTTCATAGGAGCAATGGTGTCCAGAACATTCAAGACATTAGATGTACAGTGATCCCTCGTTTATCGCGGGAGTTGCGTTCCAAAAATAACACGCGAAAAGTGAAATCCGTGAAGTAGTAGTTTTATTATTTTACAATGCAATACTGAACTATGGAATGAAACCAAAAAACAAAACCTGTTTTAAAGCCCAAAATTAGTTTAAAACAATAATTTTAATATAGTAATACAAGGTTGGAAACATTGTCACTCGCGTATTTCACAGTCTGTGCCTCTTGGTCCTGACTCCGCTCCGCTGTAGCCTCTGTTTACTGTTAAACCATTCCTGTCTCGGTCCCCTGACCGTGGTCGGAGGACACAGGGGAGATTCTCTTCTCCAGGGCCGAAGGGTCGCTCGTCCTCCGGGGTTTAACTCCCTATTCTGAACCCCACGGTTGTCCAAAGTGTAGTGTGAGTGCAATGACGACCTCAGTTTGTTGCTCCAGAGTTTTGGCTTTATTTTACTGTAATACACCCTCGCTAAGCCCCGGTCGCCGTCCTCACCCAGGTACCCACACTTTCACACCCGCTCACTTCGCGACTCACTCTCTGACGCGCATTGGCCGCGCGCACGCAGCCTCTCTCACTCACGTACCCCTCTGTCACACACAGAGCTATCTGCCAATAGGAGCTAGACATACATCTCACAACACTACGTTGTCGGCGCAGAGCGTTTCTTCGACATTGTGGGTTTTGTCACAGAGAAAAAAATGCAAACGTAAAGTTGGCAGAATGTACAGAAACGAAAACTGTTGACAAGTGAAAAACCAATACAGTACAGCGTCAATATTTTATTTCTAGACAACAGTAAAGCCCCTGAGCCAATCAGGATTCAGAGCACAATGCACTGTAAAAATATCCGCACTGTAAAAAAAATCCGTGAAGCAGCGAAGCCGTGAAAGATGAAGCGCGATAGAGCGAGGGATCACTGTAACAGAATTTTAAAAATCATCAACATTTGAACATTTATCAGTTATCAGTTGAACAGTTTATCACTTCCACAAAGGGTGCACTTGTGCTGTCATTTACAGTATGTGTCTCCTCTGAACAACTGCAGGATCAGCCAGTAATTTGGGAATAACAGACAGGTCAAAGAAGACATAGAAGTGATCAGACAGTGCCACATCGATCACACTGATGTTTGAAATATTAACCCCCTTTGTAATTAGCAGGTCCAGGTGTGTCCTCTGCTGTGGGTGGGGCCACTCACATACTGAGTAAGACCAAGGATTTCAAGTACAGCATCAAGCTCTTTAGCATTTCTGTCACAAAAATTATCCACATGAACATTGAAATCATCTGTAATAACCAAATCGTCAAAGTCTGTGAGTCTTCAGTCTGACTGAAGCATCTCGGTAAAATCATCAATAAAACCTTGGCAGTGCTGGGAAAGCTTGAATAGGACAATTAGGGGAGACTGTTTTAGCTCCATTTTAAAAGACAAATACTCAAATGATGTTTGTTGGTGAAGCTCCTGTGTGGTTTGGGGGGCAGAACTCTTGATCTTGTTAAACAAGGTGTGAATGGAACCATCTTAATTCCTGATTTGATCAGACTTTCCTGATGGTTGGGAAGGCCCCTGGATGACAGTGGAGATGAAAATGAAAGTAAGGATTCTGTAGTGGGAGTAGCTGTAGCAGGGTGGACCCAGGTTGATGATGGGGCAGCTGTTGGGCCTGTGACAGACTGGTCCAAGACCTGTGATGGGGAGGGGGAGTGGATGGTGATCTTGAAACCTTCACTGGGAGTGGTGGAGATGGTTGTGGTGGTGCTGCTGATGAGTTCTTCACTGGAGGCAATGTAGATGATTGTGGAGGTAATTTTGTGGAATCCTTTTGTGGAGGCGGCGGTTGTGGTGCTGCTGCTGCTGCTGCTGTCTCTGGCTGATTGAGCAGGACTTTTTCTTTTCATTCCTCTCTTCTCGAACTATCTGCCCATTCTGATGCCTGAGGGTATGGAGGAGGTTCTCTGTCAACGCCCTAACACCTCTGCACAGGTGTGGGCCCTTTCCCTTGAACAGGTCCTCTTGTTTCCATAACAGATAGAAGTTCTTAATCTAGTGCAATCCTCTAGGTGCACAGTCTTGAGACAGCCAAGTGCTAAACTTGATCTTCCGGTCAATATTTGCAAGAGGTCCACTGATGAATGCCTTGATTTTTACTTTATCAAGCTCCTCAAATAACTTTATGAAGTCCTTTTTCACACTTCACACAGTCTGCTCCTTTCGGATGTCCACTGCACCCACTTGTACAATCATCTGTTTAAAGGTCCTATATTCTGCTATTTTGCCCTTTGCACAGTCTATTCTAAGGGCTTTGTTGATAAAATTTTGCGTTGTGCAATATCCATAACATAACAGTTTCCAAAAAACACCCATTTCTTGGACTGGCCCCCCTCCTTGTAAAAGCAAACGGCTCACTCTGAGATCTGACCCCCCCGAACAGAGAGCAGACTGCCTACCCCGCCCAACCCGCGCGCCTCCCCCGCCCAACCCGTGCCGAAGCCTAGAGCGGAGATGGTGCGCATGCGCCGTGTGCTCCGGTAAACAGCGATACACAAACACAGGAATAAACATTTTATCCGTCCTGACGGTGCGTCGTGCTGAGTCCTACGTCCTGGATCTGACCTGGAGTTTGACGTGCTCCAGTACCTCCAGACGCACATTGTCGTTTGGTAAATAACAAGCTAACTCTTTGATCTGTTGTATCCATCGTGTAATTACTGTGTAGCATTAGCATTAGCTGTTTTTGTTCTGCGGCTGCGCGCTTCCTGGAGGCGTGGCTTGAGCGCCGCGTCATCCTGGTGAAGCGCGTCATCCTTGTGAGGAGCCCCCGTCTGCCTGCTCAGCCGAGGACAGTTCTCTAGCGAAAACATACGGGAATCAATCAAAAAACCACCTTGGGCACAACATACGAGGCCCAAATAGCACTGAAGGAAGGTTAAAACCTCTGAAAAGTCGATTTTGCATGATATGGGACCTTTAACTCCTCTGTGTGTGGACCGCACTTTGGGAAGCAGTGACGTAATCTCAGAAAATGTGCTGCTGGGGACACAGCATGTTTCCATTCTTCCATGTGTGACTCCACTGATAGCACCATCTCCATCAAGAGTGTGTCACTTGACGTTTGGCACAGACTGTCTGTCTTTCTGCTGCCTTTTGTCAGCATCATGGTGGCTACCGTTTTCTCTTGGTTCTGTAAATTCAGTCTCTGTTAGTGGTAAAACTCTATTTGTAAGCTGTATAGCAGGCGACTTTACATTAGCTTTGTATCGCTGGAGTTGGATCCAGGATGCAGCCTGACACAGAGTCACTCCTGTTTAAGTTGAAAGTAGCTTTTCTTGAAAAATATGTAGACTTCTTACTCCTCTGTTACACTGGAATTGTATCGTGGAGTCCTTTTTCAGATTCTAACGCGAAAATCCATGCTTATAACTCAAGTATTTCATGTCGATATTTCACAAGAGTTCACAAGAGTTTGTTTGCCTTTTTTCCCCAGACATGTCGCTGAATAGGTTGTTAAAAATGAAAAAAAAAAAAATCTTAAAATCCTTGGTTTCTCTCGAAAAGTCATAATCCAAGATTTATAGAGGACAACAATTTATTTTAAAGCAAAATAAATAAGGAAGCAGCTGTTATAAACAGGAGCAGCAAGGAAAAGCATCTGCACTCTTCAGTAACAGGAAGTAGAGAGGAGAATAGAATGTTAAACTCTACCTTGGACAAAATTATGACTATTTAGGGTGTCCCATGTTGCATGCATGCTAATCTCATCCAAAACCCAGCTTTTTAACCATGTTTAACTCTTGCTTTATTATGCATGTAATTATACAGGTCATGTTGCTGTATTGTTTCTTTGTTGGCTTCAATTATTGTTAGATTATTGTAGTAAATATTGCATGTCAGACCAATTATGTAATAACCAGCCATTATAACATTATCATAAAGACATATTGTTAATATGTTATTGGCTCACCAGTGATTACATTATCATCTTATGACAATTGTCCAAAATGATTATGTTGTTGGATGTTATCACATTATCAGTTGCTCAATCCCTGAAACATTTTTTACATTATGAAACCTTTCTGGTGGATGGTCTGCCACCTGCTGGTCTTTCAGTCGATGCCACTGCTTTGCCCGTTATGTTCCACAGTATGACAATGAAGGCGAGACACTGCAGGCAAAAGTCATTTGTTTATTTTGTTTGTTTTTTGGTCAGTTTGCTCTAACATATAGACTTTCATATGGAAACAACAAACGTTTCCAATCTCCTATCTGCTAAAGATGTTTTATTATTTCATTGAATCCACTTCGTCCCTAGATTTCTCTGGGACATTGTAACTTCAAAGGCTGTTTTCTTAAAGTGCATTTTTATTCTGTTGTAGACATAAGAGCACCACTTGAAGTAGCTCCTACACGCACCAAACTTTACAATATTGTACGAAGATTTTGACAGAACTTACCGAAGGGTTTGTTCACATCTAATTCTAAGTAAAAAAAGAAGCAAATTTAAACTGTTTATGCCAGTTAGATTACATTTATGTGACTAAACTATGGGGGGAGTTTCAAATTGACATCTTTTCATTGAAAATATCTTCTTGTTCACCTGTACTGTCTCATCTTAATTATCATTATGATTTTTTAATTAATTAAGATTTGGTATTGATAAGCAGGTACGGCCACATTGTATCAATATACAGTATCTATCTTGCATTTATTTAATCAAAGGGCATTCATTGTATTGTTCTTGTCCTTTAAACCTGCTCATATCTTTACTTTGCCTCATATTTCAGAACCTAAAATTAAAAAAAAAAAAAAAAAAGAAAAACTAAAAGCACACATATCTTCCAGTCAGGCGTTCTCTCATCAGGATTTGTGTTAGCGATCCATCTTCAAGTGTAATGCCTTAGTGTGGAACATTCTTGGCAAAGCAATAATGTCTCCATGGAGACAAGCAGGCAGTTGACCCTCCTCCAGAAAAGTTACATGTTGCACCTTTAACCTAAAAACCGAGACAGTCCATACATTTTCTTGAGACTTATTTGAACAATTTGAGTTCTTGAGTTGCCTTTTTAGTTGGAACGGACAGATCTTAGCAACAGCCTAGCAACAGTATCAAAGCACATGGTACAAAGCTTCTGTTGTACACGACTTACACATTTGCACATAAAGCAGGGCTCATTTCATATTTTTAACAAACCGGACCGCACAAAGCTGGTGATGGCGAGGCGCTTTTCAGTGGATTCTAAATGAGCGACACACAATGCGGCTCTGAGTACAGTGCTAGCAGCAATCTGCGGTTGTTACGGCAACCCTCGGCGCGGCGCTGAGAGGGCCATTACCGACCCTTCACCGAAACGCGCTGAATCACTCACCAACCGCACACGTCTGCAGCAATCATGGCAGGAGGAGGAGAGCTGCTCTGGGCTAATGCAGAGCAGCAGAGAAGGGCCAGAAGAGGAGGAGCTGGAGATGACCACCTCAGACTGTCACCTCACACATGCACCATGTCATGCATTCAACAGCCAAAGCACAGTGAAAGGAGAACCAGGAGGAAATTCAAGGGGAAACAATTAACGCCCAAAGCCAAAAACTGCCTTGTAAAATGTGTTTTCTGTTTACATTTGAATCGAAGGCATTGTGGGAGAGGGTCAGCATGTCCTTGCGGTTGTATAGATTTATTCAAACAACAATGAACTGCTGCAAATTAACCGGCTTTATTTAAAAATATAATGGTAGTTTTAAATGGCCGTAGCATAGTGGATATATTCTCCTGGAAGCTGCTCTACAGACAGATTTGAAAAGAATTATCTGCGGCCTTATCTTCACAATGTGGCACAGACATGAATGGCTCCTTTTAACAGAGGAAGAACGTGACGAGACAGACAACACACACAGCAGCACTCTCTCTACCTCCTCACTGTTCACAAATGTGTTGGAGATGTGTCACAGCAGCATTGAGGCTGGAGCCTGGTTCATATTCTGTAACTTTACACCAAGCACCACAAAGAAAATATCTGTATCTAAACCAGGTTTAAAGTAGGTCAAGACAGGATTGACCCAAACCAGGCACTGCCCCTCATCCACCCAAACCCTGCGTCCTGAGCCACGTGAGAGGCATCAGCTGACCAAACAACTTACCTCCATGACAACAGACTTCAGGCGAACAGAGCCTCGTGGATCCGAACACACACACTTGTTTTCTTGTGCTGTGCGCACTGGTCATTTCATACGTGACTAAACAGACAGACCAGACAGAGCAGGACGAGAAGTGTTTCACTGATATTAAAGCAATTCTGTGTTTCACAAAATAATTCATGCCTTGGTTTTGTCTTGAGGGGCTTAGTTAGCAGAAAGTAGGACCAAAACACGCTGCAGTATTCCTCTGCGCTCCTGTCTCTTTGGAAACCTGACTTGTTACTTTGCAGGTCGCGTCCTGCGATTCTCCCCCTGTGGCCTCGGCAACACTGTTGTTGCAGGTTTGTGGCAGTTCCAATGAGAAGTTCTAAAGGCAGTTTACATCTGGTGCTTCCTGAGGATTGATGTTCATGGGAGTTTCTGGGAGAGGCTGTCTGGGTCTCTTTTTGGCGACTTTCTAGCCGCACCACGCTGCTTATAAAGGACATTTATGTGGTTGCGAAGTAAACATATGTTTTGTACGGAGTGTTTTGGAGACAACAGTACATCCATGCGTTACGCACGGCGCATCACCGTGAAGCGATATGATAAGAGAGTGTTTATGTATGCTTTTTACATTGTAATGCGAAGACATCACTGGTCAGTGAAGGAATTGTGTGCAACTGGACATTATTTAGACCAAAATATACCCTCTGATGTAACGTGTTGGTGGGTAAAGCGCCCGAGACAGTTTGATGAATTAAAAGCCCCGAAGAGGATCACAAGGGTAAACTTTGTCTGGATTGCGATGATATCATCTGTTTAACATTAGGCTACGTCTGATGCATTGTTCTTTTGCTAAAAATAGAAATGTCAGCATGTTGCTACTCAATAAAGCGTATTACCTTTTGTGTAAAATAGCTGTCCCTGGCAGTGACAGTAAGTTTTGTGACTGTGCAGTTTCTTCAGTAACCAGCAGATGACACAGGACCTGGAACTTGTACAGTATTGCTTTAAGTTGATCCAGTTTGCTTCATCAGACACAAATGAGCGCTACAAACGAGAGGCTCTGCAATGCTCAGTCGTAAGCTTTGGTTCAAAAAAGTGCTTGGATCCTAGTACAGCTAAAGTGATTCCTATCGCTTTTACTTCCAATTCTTCAAAATAAAGAACAACTAAAACAGTAATAATAAAACTATGAGTATAAAGGCCAAAGTCAAATCAGAATCAGAAAGGTCTTTATTGCCATTGTCGGTGAACAAAATTCACAAACCAGGAACTTGCTTTGGCGGTTTGTGCAACATACAGCTATGTATAATAATCATAGGAAGATAAAAGGTATAGACTGTGCTTACATAAAATACAATAAGGGCATGCAAAATAACATGTGTGTAGAATAAAAATTATATACAATATATATACAAGGACACAAGATCAGAACAACAGTGCAAATAGTGGAATGGTAGTATTTGTGGCAGGAGGTTCTGGTCCGGATGGACCATAGGCTCCTGCCTGAGGGGAGGGGCTCAAATAGTCCAGGTGAGAAGGGTCAGCTGTGATCTGACTTACTCCACCTGAGTCCTGGAAACGCCCAGGTCCTGGAGACGTTCTGGTACTGGCAGGGGGGCTGAGACTTTCCTAAAGTCCCCAATCCTCTCCCCTGTCTTCTGGGCGTTGAGCTCCAGGTTGTTGTCACCAGCCGGTCCACCTCCCTCCTGTAGACAGACTCATTGCCGTCTGAGATGAGTCCGATGAGGGTGGTGTCATCCATAAACTTGATCAGTTTTACATAGTTTTGGCTGGAGGGGCAGCAGTTGGTGTACAGGTAGAAGAGCAGAGGAGAAAGTACACAGCCCTGTGGAGTTCCTGTGCTGATAGTCCGAGTGTCCGAGACATTCTTCCCCAGGCGCACGCACTGCCTCGGGTCCGTCAGGAAGTCAGTGATCCACCTGCAGATGGAGTCAGGCACGTTGAGCTGAGAGAGCTTGTCTTGGAGCAGAGCAGGAGGATGGTGTTGAATGCAGAGCTGAAGTCCACAAACAGGACCCTGGTGTAGGTTTCTGGGGAGTCCAGATGCTGGAGAATGAAGTGGAGGGCCAGGTTGATGACGTCGTCTACAGATCTGTTGGCTCTGTGGGAGAACTGCAGTGGGTCCAGGGCGGAGGAGGTGAAGGACTTGAGGAGGGGCAGGACCAGGCGCTCAAATGACTTCATGACTACAGTGATCCGGGGCTTCTCGGGGACAGGGATGATGATGGATGGCTTGAAGCAGGCTGGGACATGGCATGACTCCAGGGAGATGTCTGACAGGACAGACAGGAGTCAGTGTCTCAGGACGAGGGGGAGACACCGTCTGGTCCAGCAGCTTTTCGGGGGTTAGATTTGTTCACATCCTGTCTCTGAATTGAGAGGCCGGTGGGGGTTGAGGAAGGGTCCGAGGTGGGGTGGGCTGAGGAGGAGTTTGCTGGGGTGAAGTTGACCTCATGGTGTGAATAAAAGGTGTTAAGTTGTTCAGCCAGTTTCCAGTCATAATGGGGGGCTCTGGTCAGCAGGTCGTTGGTAGAGAACTTCTGCTATAGACTTGCTTTATACTGAAATCTAGATCTTGACACCTCCCTGCTAAAGTGTTTGTAGATCACAATCACATCAGAACACCAGGCATTGTTGATGAAGAAGTAGACCCCTCCGCCTTTAGTTTTTCTACCTGAGAGATCCCTTTGTCTGCTGCGTGGAGGAGCTGAAATCCCTCCAGATGCAGTCCAGGTTAACTGGCTGAGCCTCGTCTCAGTGAAGCACAAAAGAGAGGACGAAGAAGAGTCTCTGTTTCTGTTCATCAACAGCAACAGTTTGTCCATCTTGTTGCTGAGTGAGCAGACATTGAAGAGGAAATTGAAGAGTCTCCGAAGGGACAGGAGAGCCCCTGCACCTGTCACTAGTCTGCGGCGTCTTACTCTTTCAAGGTCTAAGGTCCATAAATCCCATGAAAAAGTACGTTTCAGCAGTCTCACCATTTGCAGTGTCCTATCATCATAAATACAAGATAAAACTCATGTTCAAAGGTCCTGAGGCTGTGTTTGAAGCACAGACTGAGGGCTCATGTCTGACAGCAGTGAAATGGATCCAGGGTGGCTCTATAGGGTTTATATTATTGAGCTCTAAAATGCACTGGAATACAGCAAGTTGCATACAGTTTGTTCAAAATCTTCCAGTGGACCCCAGACTCCTGAAACATATAAAGTCACACATTCACAATATTCTATTTAAACAAATATAAACCCCTTTGAGGGCAGGACTATAAATAAGCATAAATCCCTGGTTACACAAAAAATGTCCCACCGTCAAACCAGGTGTCCTCCTTTTTGATACTGAGAGCCACAAGTCATGTGAAGTCAGGTGAGTAATTCAGTGGACTTGATGAACATACGCATCACTGTAAACTACTCATCTGTGTTATTTTTAGTGTCATTAGCTCCTCCCCTCAGACAGATATAAGGCAGTGACGCTCCTTTTCTCTGTCAAATGAACTGAAGAAGCTACTTTGATGAGTGGCAAAACATCTTCATTCTTAAAACCTTTGTCCAGTTGGCAGAAATACATTTTCTTTTGCCATGGACCCTGGACGACTGGGTCATCACAGACAAGTGAAACACATATCCAGAATAAATGTCAAACGTATTTTTTGAAAATTGCTTTAATATTTATGGATTTTTAGTTAAAGATGTTGAACCTGCTTTTTGCTTACAAAACTTACAAAACAGACCCAGTTCATTATAACTGTTTACATACTGGAAAAAATACTAAGATAATAAGATACATTTATTAAGTTGCATTTATCTTGATCTGAGTATATTTTGACTTTCTTTGAGAAATTGTGTTCTTATTTCAAGTGCAGGCCTCAGTGTGCAGCAGTAGAACATGCATGGAGCTGAAGGAGGCAGCAGGGCAGGCCTGGGCCGGTGTCTTCAGAGGTGTGGAGGAGCTTCTCACGTTCACAGACTGGATTCAGAGACAGGATTCTGGGCAAGAAACTCTTGGAACTAAAATCATTTGAGGAATCAGAGCATGGTGATCATGACCCAGAGAATGACACAGATCCAGACAATATACTTTATTCACATATGAATATTAACTGTAAATATTAATCTGAGGATGATTATGACTATCAGTGCTGAAGAGTGCCTTTAATACGGGATTTAAAGTTCCATTTAGCTTTGTAACTTCATCTGAAACTTGGTTTAATGAGGAAAAAGGGGTTGATGTCTCATTAGAAGGCTATGACCTCAAAATGGAACTAGGAAAAATAAAACAGGTGTAGCTTTTTATGCCAATAAACAAGTCAAATATAAAGTTGTTGAAAAATGTAAATTTATGATTTACTTGATGCATTTCAACTGAAATGAACTGAAATGAAAACAAACAGACATTATAGTAAGTTGTTAATGCGGGGCACCAGGCTCAAGGTTTGAACAACTTGTGGAATGGATGGAAAAAAGGTCCTCGGTAATAAATAAAATACTTATTTATTTCAGGAGATGACAAAATTTACACCCTGCAAATCCTAATAAACATAATAACATGATAGCACAATGATGACTTTGTAAAGAGGGTTTAAAGTAGAGTTTAATCACAAAGTACAACCCTCTTTTCTGAAATATTTCCACTAATAATATTGAACAAACCAAAATAATTGGACTAATGATAGGCCATATAACAGATGCCTGTTTTCACTTTTATATAACAATATAAAGAACAAAGACAACCAAAACCCTATTTGCTGAAGATTATTCACAGAAAAGCGCTGGATGCACTAATGCCCCTGTTTAACTACAAGTCTACAAAATGCTGGTAAACACACAACAATTTATAAAATCAAAGGAATATAAAAGCAAACATGATCATACAAAGATAAACTAACTATTATATACAGAATTATCAAGAAATTATTAAAGCAAAAATGAAACATGATTAAAGGAGTCTGGAGTGTACTTAATAGCTTGCCAAAGACGATAATAAAACAAACGTAACCTGATTATTTTTATTGATGCAACGGTGAAAACTTGTAAACAGGTTTGAATGATTTTTTGTGAATGTCAGGCCTGATTTAGCGGCAAAAATCCCAGTTGACACTAAATCCTTGGACCTATCATTAATAGAAAGGGATCCAAACACCATCTTTCTCTCTGGAGTGAAGGAATCAGAAAGGAATGCCATTTTTAGTAAGTGCAGAAATATATCTACTGTTTTGATACAAATGTAGATTAAGAAATATGTAATGATATAATAATTAAAAAAAACATTAACTTACAATATTTCTCTTCAGACGAGAACATTTCATAACAAAATCTATTTAATAAAAATGTGCAGAGAATCACGATTTACTAAATGAGGGTCAGTATGACTTTAGATCAGTGGCTATTATCGATGCAGTGGAAGAAGCAACAAATTCACCGGACGAAAGAAATATTGCATTGATCTTTAAAAGGCATTTGGCCCAATTAATCATTGTGTTTTACTTGAAAAATTTGGAAGGTTGGCAGAAAATGGATAAACAGTTATTTATTTTATCAAGATTCCATATTCGACCCAAAATAATTTATACAGAAATGAAGTATTTAAGCTGTCAAAATGACTGAAAGGGATAGTATTTGTAGATGACATGAATATTTTTCAGATGACAATTATAAGGTAGTAAATAGTTACTTTCTACAGAACTCAGTGCAGTGTGTGTGTGTGTGAGTGTGTTTGAGTGTGTGTGTGTGTGTGTGTGTGTGTGTGTGTGTGTGTGTGTGTGTGTTTGAGTGTGTGTGTGAGTGTGTTTGAGTGTGCGTGTGTGTGTGTGTGTTTGAGTGTGTGTGTGTGTGTGTTTGGGTGTGTGCGTGAGTGTGTATGAGTTTGAGTGTGTGTGTGTGTGTGTTTAAGTGTGTGCGTGTTTGTGTGTGTGTATGTGTCTGTGTGTGTGAATGTGTGTGTGTGTGTGTTTGTGTGAGAGAGTTTGTGTGTGTGTGTGTGTGTGCGTGTGTATGTGTGTGTGTGATGTGTATGTGTGCGTGTGTGTGTGTGCGTGTGCGTGCAGCTAACAAACATTAGCTTGCCAGCAGCACACTTCCTGTTTGATGCAGACAGCACACAGAGGACTCATTTTCAGTCTAAAAATAGCTCCAGCCTCTTTAAAACCAAGCTTTTCTGTCAAATCAACAGCCTCTCCGAGCTTAGCCTGCATGAACGAACTACTGTGTGTTTGTGAGCTTGGTCCAAACCTCACAGTAGTACATGTGAGTGAAAGACAGATGCAGAGATGGCGCTCTACATCTGTGTTACTAAACCTGCTCTGAAAAACAAGCATGATTCACTGCTTTTAATAAGACGCATGGTTTTAAGTGGCAACAACAGAATGGAGATGCAGCATTTAAAGGGCGCACAGAGATGGAAGATGAAGCACCCTCACAGGAGCATTTCAGGCAGACCACTCAACGCTGAAAGCCGGGCCAACTTGGTAATTATTTCCTGAATGAAATCTACGGCCGAGCGGTGAATCTATCCCTTTTTTGTGTGTCTTTTGTGCGGCAGGAATGGATGAGAGGAGGATGAATAAAAGAGGAAGAGCGGGCCGGGGACAAGTGGCAGAGGAGAGGAGCAGTACAGGAGCGGAACACAACAGAGTACATGAAAGAGCAGCGCAGATTGAAAAGAGCTACGAGAGGTGAGCTGAGAGGAGAGAGAGTGGCACAGACAGGTAGGAATCGAAGGCTGGGTCAATACAAGAACCTTTGAATCCTGGAGGCTCCATTTGGATGCAAGGAAAGAGTTTGTTTTCAAATTTGATGAATATTTTTATTTGACATAAAAGTGGCAGTTTTGGTCACTCTTCCCATTGTGAGTCTATAAATAATGAAATCTATAGTTATGTTCAAGGAGACGTATTATGCAAAATCAACCTTTAAGCGCTTTTAACCTTGCTTTTTAATGTTATAATTGTTTTCCTTCCTATTGACTCAAAGGTATTTAGCGTGATTCAGTGTTTTAGTAATCTGTGTTCTCCAGCATTCAAGACACAATTGCTCCAAAAATCCTCAATTTCATTTTCCCACAGACACACTTTAGCATGAGACGACTGGAAAATGAGAATTTCTCAACAAGTACCGACTTGTCCTTGTGATAAACCGCTGTGGTTCCACTGATGCCGGGTGGATGTCACTGCAGCTCAACAAGGGTTGAATATTGCCCCGAGGTGACAGTTCCCGTGGGGTGCCAGGGCATTTTCGGCTGTTGTTTGGTGAGTTTTGGGGCATCTGGAGGGGGTGGTATATCGACGACGTGTGTTTCAGAGACTGAACTAAAAGAATTTCACTTTTGTAAATTGTGTCAATCACAACATTAGGCTTTCATTTGAAAATCATTTGTTTTTTTTAGATACAACAATATATAAAGACACTTTGGGCAATTTGCATACTACTATGTTAGAAAGCCCACTGAAGTACTATTTTACTATTTTGTGACTTTGAGACCAAATCGGGGGAGATGATGGCCAGGCTCCAAGAAAGAGGACACAACAAGAATGTCACCGGGTTAATGAGGTTATGTGGAGAGGTTGGAAATGGTGAGTGCTGGGGCTGAATTAGATAAACCTGGTTAAATTTGAGTGAGAGTTTGTAAAAGACGTGTAACCAATAAAAACAGAAAGCAATTAAAATATAAATAACTGATTGCAATAAAAATTTGATTCAATTAAAAGGTGGCAGAAGAAAATAAGTTAAAACTAGTCTAAAATGATCATGAAGGGCTTCAATCACAAAGATAAAAAGGCAATAAAAACGAACTAAAACATTATCCAGTTTAACATAAGGTATATCCACAGTCCCGGGTCAACGACAGAACGATAGGCTAACGGCTGCAACAGAGAGCGCAGGCCAACAACACGCCCAGGACCCACGCATCCCACCACCACAGGCTGGTGTGTGAGCACCACTGCTCAGTGTAGGACTTACAGACAAGGCAGGGCCCCTGTACCCTGCCATTGCTCGTACTCCACTTCTTGGTGCCCTTCCTGGATCGTCTCCTGTGACCCTTTCCTCTCCGCCTGTGCCTGCTCCTCCTGACGCCGCCCCCAAGCTCACTGCCTCTCGTCTGCTTCACCCTGGTGACCCCTCTCCTGCCACACTGCCGCACCTCTGGCTCACTCCAATCGGTTCCACCAGGTTGTCGCTGCCTCAGCCCAGTTGTGCCACTCCACGTGGTCCTCGGTGCTGTTGCTGTTGCCAGGGTGGTGGGCGGCCACCGGCGCCACTGCGGCCCCTGCTGTTCCCACTGCCCTTTGGTCCTGCCCTCCTCTTTTGCTCCGCCTTTTATCCCCGCGAGCCTCAGCTGCACAGGTGAGCTTGAGAGCTTCAAGTCAGGGGTTGGGTGGCTCACTTCAGGGTTGTACTAAAAACTAGGTCCATGCAATAATAAAAAACTGTGAAAAACAAGCACACACCGCAAACTTAAAATGCATTAAAACCTAGTAAATAAATATACTTGCACATATTACAAGAGCACTCTCCAAAAAGCATACCAACAGACTAAACATGTAAACAGGGACTCCCTCTTGGAAAGAAATTCCTTCAAAACTACAAAGGATCCCTGTGAGTCACTGCAAAAATCATTAAAAAGAATTGGGATATTATTGAAAGTGATGATACTCTAACATACATTTTTCAGAGCCTCATCTTGTTAACTTTGAAAGGTGCCCCACTCTCCAGGATCAATTGGTCCACAGCTACCAACCCCCCGTTTCCAAAAGGACGTGGCTTGGACCCAGACCAATGGGGTCCTTCGAGTGCATTAACTGCTATCATTGCAACAATATCAGGCAGATTAGAACTATATAATTCAAATAAAGAATATAACCTTATTCCGCCCCGCCTATTTTAGCTTCTTTTTGCCGCAGAGCCACACTCCTGTAGTAAACGCACTTCCGGTTTGACGAGAACCCTGTTCATTTAAATGGGGAACGAGGGAAAAGTCCCACCGCCAAAATATTATATAAAGTAGATTTGAATGTTTAATGTACTCGAGCAACAACAAGTCACAATGCATCGATTTCCTGGGCGGGCTGAAAATGGCTTTTTAGTCCGTGTAGAACTTATTTTGGCGGCGCCAACGGCAACTTCTAGAATAAGGTGAATACCATCAAGCATTTCATCACATGTAAAACTAAATTTGTCATCTACAGATTGTTCTGCCAACTTCTGCAAAGTTTTTAACATTGGAATGACCTAAAGGCGCCTTCAGGACAGACTGGCGGAATATAAGTATGTGATCTGCACAGGCAGCACAAATCATCCTATGGCCAGACACTTTTTGGAATTCCATAATAACAATCCTGCCAGTCTCCAAGCACATGGAATAGACCACATACTGGACACAATACAGAAAGGCAATAGACTTAAAACCAACGAGAAACTTTCTGGATCTATAATCTCCAAGCCACTAAACACCCTGGATTGAATGAGGACCTTGATTTTAATGTGTTTTTGTAGTACTTTATATCGTTGTTTTAAATGTTGTGGTGGTTTTACTGTCACTGTCTACAAAGGTTCACTTCCTACACCACCCTCTTCAGGTGGACAAGTCTTATTGGTGGAACACTTGTATATGTACATATGTATATTGCATCCCATGGTATTTTTTAAATCTGTTAGTCTCCTGATGAAGGCCAGAAGGCTGAAACACGTTGGGGCTTACTGAGGTCCATAGAGACATGCCATAAGTAATAAAGACATTTTAAATGTATAGAGTGCCTTGTTTTTTTTTTTCCGTATTTTTATACTGGAGCCAGATCGTTTGAAGTGAAGTCACAAGTGCAGTGTTTGTAGTTCGTCCCAGATTATCCTCCGCTCAGTCGGGTCCTGCATTGTTCCACTGCGCCTCACATTGCTGCTTTTGACACGCGCCACCTTCCTACTGCACCCTACGAGATTAGAGCGGTACATTATTTGATCTCTCATCATAGGACTAGTTACATAGGTAAGTGGCGTCAGTTGCTCACGTAGCCGGGCCAGGTCCTGAACATGGAGACACGGGCTGCCGATAAAGGAAGCGTTCCAAAGCGCTCTAAAGTGATCCGGTCTGAGGACCAGGGCCAGTGTAAAAACCTGGCTATACTGCACTTTTACTTCAAATGATCAGACGTTCAGTCCAGAGAGATGCAAGTTATTCTCACTTAGTAGTTTCCCCAAATACCTTTTTAGTCTTCTTTTCTACTTTTACTTGAATAATAACATTTCTAAGTCACTATACCCTTGGTACACTACAGTTTTTGACTACTCCACCCACCTCTGTTGATCAGACTCAATCCCTTAAATGTAATGAATGTTTATTGGGCATATTATTATGAGCCTAAAAACAGAATGAGGACAGGAGCGGGACATTAGTGCGAGTGACCATGAGCAGTCCAGTGTGAACGCTCTCCCAGCCTGATCCAGCCCTGATAATCACAGCTCTCTGCACTCTAATGGACAAATTGCACAGTGCAAATGGACAAAATGAGTCTAACTGTCAGACTCTGGCCTTCATCATTATTATTGGATATGAACCGAAAGCAGAGATGGAGGGACCTGAGCACAACGGTAATAAACAAAGGGAGGATTCTTCAGTTAAAGGTATTTTCGGGTTCTTTCTCGACAGAAAAGCTTTGTAGTATCTGGATATGTCTAAAAATTACCTTTTTTTTACCCAGAAGACAAAGACAAGAAAAGCATCAAAATTTTTTAATCTCATCTGTATCTTATATTTTTTATCTTGACAACTTTGTGTGAAAACACAAGTAAAGACACAGAGGGCAATTTAACTCTGTCTGTCTGTCTTATCTTCAAAGTAAAGCAACCAAATGGTGACCTGGCACTGGTCAAGGACTGCAACCGGTAACTTTCCGCTCCCTTTGTGTTCTCTGGACAAACCATGAAGAACTCAGAATAAAGTCCTGAAAATGTTTAAAATGCTATGTTCCACAGTGTAAACTGATTTCTGTTTTACTCTGTGATTTAAATCTGTAGCTAAAGCATGTAAGTAACAGATTCCTTGTGAATTGTGTTTGGAAATGTTATGTTAAGTCATAATGTATATTTCCTTAATACCTGCTAATGATGTGTGCATTAATTAATAAAATGTTGCTACATTCTGTTAAGGTCACACATGCACGTTGCTAGTTAAATCATGTTAAAAAATTATCAGTAATTACTCTGACTGAATTTAACAAAGTTGAGATTACCCTGCATGGGACATCCCATGGAAGTTGCATGAACACATCCCACACAATTTGCACATGCCTCAGAGGGCAAAAGTAGCCTGAACTTCTGATGCATTGGAGCAGCCAGTAAGTTAGTCAAGAGAGTCAAGAGAGAAAAGAGAGGAGCAGAACAGCCTCTGGGCTGGACCCCCTCCTGGGGGCACAATGGCCAAGGGGACATTCTTCAACCAAAGACTGCACAAGTGGAACCAAAGGACTTGTCTGAAGTTTGTGCTCATCATTGGACTCCAACATCTTCCACCTGCCACCGGCCTGCACAAAGCATCATGGACAGCTTCAAGTGACCCAAGGAACGAGAGGATCTGCTCCACTGACCGTCTGCAGGACGCCATCATCAACACTGACCCTTTCCTCGTTAACCTAAGAACTGATCCAAATGTGGTTGAAAATGCAGGGTTGGCATATGGAGTTGAGGTTTCCCTTAGATTGACTGACCAAATCTAATCTTGTGCGTTGACTGTAACTAAGTTGAACCCCAGGTCAGCCTGGTGAAAATGTAAAATGTTTAACTGCTTTGATGTTTTTCTTTTCTTAAACCACCCAAAATTACTCTCATTTGTTGATTTTTGGGATTATATAAATAGTCATCGAAACAAGAACTCCAATCTTCAGAAAATGAGAATGAGTAGGTTTAAATTAATGTTGAAGATTTAAAATTTAAAACTGGTGCCCTAAAAAAAATAAATGTTAACATTGTTTTACCTCACCAAGTGTAGAAACACTACACATTATTGGCACCCTCCGTGAGGGAGGCAACACTAAAATACTACAGTATTGTTGGTGCCCACGGATGAGGATGAATATCAAATAAGGTTTCTTCCTGGAAACATTGTCCAATCTGCTCCTAAATATCTTTTAATATTTAATTTATTTCACTTCATCCATAGATTTCTTTGGGATATTGTAACTTCAAAAACCATTTCCTCTTTTAAGAAGCATCTACAACTGCACAATCTGACTTAACAAAAGTCCCAAGAGTTGCCTTAGATTTAGAGTGTTGGCCTTTTCTCATTGATTCTGCCTCAGTCCATAATGTTTTTCAGTGTTGTTTGTTTGTTTGTTTTTTCCTCATAAGCACCATGTTTGCTGTGATAAGGACGGACCATGTGTGTCACTGATTGGCTAATCCACCTGTCAATCACGCCATCTGAACTCACGGAGATGAAACCAGCGGCCAGACTCACATCTTTGTAAAAGATTATACAAATGTGTTTACTGCTCCAGGCAAAGATCGTGTTTATTCAAATACTATAAGACTCTTGTGCTAATGTTGTCTTCTCTACGCAACCAATAAGACTTTGATGGTAACAGCTACAGTTTTTAGCCTAATTCAACCTGCTTAACTAGTCCTGTATAAAACATGTGTTGTACTATTACACTGCATTACAATTTAAGATTACAAAACTTTTTCTATCTTCACTGCATAACCAGGAAGAGAAAAACTGTTTAAATCCATTCCTACGAACTCACTTATAAACCTTGTAACACTCGTCCTGCTCAGAATGTGAACCTTGGGAGTGAGCATTACAAAAGAACAAAATAAAAAAATAAAAAATATGTCTCAATGCCACTCGGATGGGAGCATTTTCAGAGCCCTATTGAATCTGTGTACGTCTGAGTATGAAAGGACGGATGAAAACTGCACAGTTGAATGGTCCCAGGTCTAATGCATCAAAATGAGAGCAAATAAGAGGGATGGCTGTATTAAAGAGCAGCAGAGATCTGTGGAGGAGAAGAGCGGGAGATGAACCAGGCGCAGGATGGAGAGCTGGACGTGAATAGACCACAGACGTAACATTCATGGAGAGCACTTTAGTACGAGTACACAGCCTATATGTGCGTGGTGGAGATAGTGATGAGAGGTGGGATACACTGACCTGCACATGACCCACCTTCAGTGACCCATGCACTAGGGGTGGGGCCATACTGTTTTGTCACTGGAAAACTCTGGAGCTGTTTGCTTCGAGTATCTGCAAAAGAATGACAGGCTTAAAGTTGGAGAACCTCAGCTTTTTTTCCTCATAATTAGTACATTTGGGTTTCCACCCCAGACAGTGTATTGTAAAAGCAGAACATTATGACAAAATTAGACCTCCACATTTTTTTTTTTAAACTTTTTTTTTAACCAGGAGGTCCCATTGAGATTCAGAACTTCTTTTGCAAACAGTACAGAAAATCACAAAATATTACAATAAAAAAAAAAAAAAAAAAAAATCACTCATAAACAATAAACATACATAATCATTACATAATAATCATTTTCTTGAATTTATCAAGTGACACTACAGCTTCCCGTTTAAGGTATTTTTGTATATTATTCCAAGATGAAGGTGCAGAGGAGCTCTGTGAGGCATCAGGGCACGTTGAAAACACACTGTCTTCAACTAATAATTAAATATTTTCAATCTTGTAAGATAGACCACTGCTTCTCTTTTGTGTCTGACAAAGCTGTTCTAAACTGTGCTAGAGGCCCAGAAATCCTTCATGTGAAAACTAGCGATGAGCCCAAGAGTTAGTGAGGGTCTGTGTTCTGTCTTCAATACTGTATTCCATTTTGCATCCACTTTAGAACAATGTATCTTTGATGGAGGGCTCCATGGTGATGATAGATGGATACATGTGGAGTGTACTCCTAGCTGCGGAAAAAAGGGAACAACAGAAATGCACTTGACTGAAAAAACTATGGCCATTCACAACATGGAAAAATGTAGTTTTACACTGAACTTAAACATAAACCAATTAACCAAACACTGCGACTGATGGGACTGATATATGACTGACATTTTGTTGTGTGTATTTTTCTGTGGTTTACTCTCTTTCCTGTTTGATTTTGTCTTTCTTGTTCGTAGCATAAAAAATAAAATGAAAGACTTTACAGAACTTAATCTAGTCTAACTCTTTCTAGCAAAGTATTCCAACATGTTGGAGCTCGGGCTGCAGAGGCCTTGTCGTCCTTGGTTGTTTCAGATGAGTTTCAGGAATGAGGAGAGACATTTAGCGAAGGGTCTGCTCGGCTCGGAAGAATCAAGGAGGTCACAAATGTATTGTGGAGCTTGGTGATTGAAGAATTTTATAATCAATATGATAAGACACACTGGAGTGGAGGGCCAGCGCTGGAGTAATGTGATGATTTCTTGTCGTCTTTGTAAGGATTCTTGCTGCTGTGTTCTGGATCAACCGAAGGCAATGTATATAGACTGAACGAAAATATAAATGGTCCTATTTTTAATGAGCTCAATCTGTGTTAGAGAGCACTTCTCCTTTGCCCTGTCCTGGTCACATGGGGCCTGAAGTTGTGAGGCTGGTTGGATGTTCTTCCAAATTCTCTGAAAGGCCTTTGGAGACGGCTTATGGCAGAGAAATGAAGGTTCAATGCACGGGCAACAGCTCTGGTGGACATTCTGCAGTGACACGCCAACTGCTGCTCCCTCAAAACCATCTGTGTGTACTGTGATAAAACTGATCATTTCTGAGTGTCCCTTTATTGTGGCCCGTCTAAGACACATCTGTTATTCATGCACATTCATTCACAAAAGTGATGTGTTTATATTTTTTCAGTATATTTTGAAGTTATCTCTGGGTAGAGGGCATTGCAGTAATTTATTCTTGATGAGATGAAGCAGTGAATAATCTTTTCCAAATCTGATTGGAACAAAATTTTGTCATAAACCCTACCTGAGGAAAACAGGATTGTGTGACCTTGATGATAAGATGTTGGAGTGCGAGTTCTTTTTTCCCCAGCGCTTGTAATAAAGAAGCTGGAATGTTGAAGTTCCCAATCTGAAGAATTCAAATTTAACTTTTTGGGTGCTTTTACATTTGTATCATTTGGTTTGGTTCAAGCAAACTCAAGTACGGAACATCTACAAGTGCACTACATTTGGGCTGGTGTGATTTGGTCCGGACTTAAGAACCGGGAGGTGGTCTCGTTGCACTTGCAAGTGTATTCCAAACAAATTATCCTTCGGGGATAATAAAGATATCCTTCAACTTTCAACCAGTGCAGTTCGCTTATGGTGGGAACGCTAACCGGACTTGATTTGGCACAAATGGCACTTTTTGATGCAAACGAGCTTCCGTAGTGCGCTGAACACAACCAAATTAAACAGGGGAAATAGACTGTGAGTGAGGAGGAAATTAATAATTCCCGTTAGTTTGTCTAATAAGACAAAACTATATTCAATTCAATGTATTTTTGTAGCGCCCAAAATCCCAGCAACAGTTGCCTCAATGGGCCACAAGTAGAAAGCAGTTGAAATAAACAATGTTCACGAGACTTTAGCAACAGACCCTCCTTCTTGGTAAGGAAAAACTATAAAAAAAGTAAGTTCATCCAGTGCAGGGAGTGTTCCTCCAGGCACAGGGGAACATCCAGGTCACAGATCAGGGTCAGGAGATGGGGGTCATCACTGGAGCAGTGTCTGAAACAGTCTCCATTAAAGAGAAAAAGCATGTGAACAGCAATGAACAGACTACAATTGAACTAAAATCTTCAATATTGTTTATGAAAGCAGAAGAACCAGAGGACAGTGTTCAAGCTCCATACTTCCTCCAGCAGAGTTGCTCCTAGGGCAGTGCAGCTAAAACTGTAGTTTTTTTTTTTTTTTTTTCTGGTATACTATACCACAGCTTCGGTCAATGATCATAAAAGTTTTCAGGCTAATTAGTGAACACAGACTCGCGCTGTGGTTAATCCTTACAACATTTACTTAGATTTATATTCGTATAAGGGCCCAGTGACCTGTGCAGTCATATCTTAAGATTATTCATGCCTTTATAACCTGGACAGCGGTAATAAAGTTGTCATAATAAAGTGATCATTAACATTAAGCAGCTGTCATGTACCATGAACCAGCGGAAGCGTTAATGTCCGACATGCTTGTAGAATCCAAATACTGCATGACTAAAATCTGACTAATCTCTTGCCAGAGGAAGAACGTGGTTTCTTGTTTGTTGTTGTTTTCTGCACTTTCTTCCACCAGTTTGTCGTGCAGTGCACTTCAAGCGAGGGGTATATTCAGTTTTATTTTGGTTTCGTTTTTTTTAACTCAAGTGTGGTGAGAACATAATCTGCACCAAATGAAACTGAAACAATGTTCATTTATTCTCAAACCGAACCAGTTAAGTGGACTGCTGCAGATTTAGCGCTAATTTTGGCCAAGAGAGTGAGACGCCACAGAAGAGGAAAGCGCATGCGGGCTCTCGTGCGCTGGAGACGTGCTGCGCGTGCGCTCTGTACCTTGGATTTTCCTCCCCAAGAAAATCGGACGAGACAGACGAACTGGCACTGCTGATGAGCAGAAAAGAGACTTTTCATAGTCTCCTGTGTTGTGCTTCACGGAGACGTGGCTCAGCAAGTCGATCCCGGACTTCTGAGAAGTGGACCAGAGGCAGTGGAGGAGCCATTCGTGTGTTTGGACATTACAGACTGGGACGTGTTCAGAACTGCCAGTGTCTGTACTCATCCAAACCATCTGTGGCAGTTCTGAAAACGTCCCAGAGACACCGTCTTGACACCTCCTTGTTAAATCTGTACTTTGCACCTTTGTAGTTCTCTCTGTCTCCGGCTCTGAAAGCTGATGTATGAACATCTGATTCTGTGAGGACAGTATCATTCCCACACCCACCAGGGTGATTTTTAACAACGACAAGCTCTGGTTCACACCCAAACTGAAGCAGATCATGCAGCAGAAGGATGCAGCTTTCAGAGCCGGGGACAGAGAGAGCTACAAAGGTGCAAAGTACAGATTTAGCAAGGAGGTGTCAAGAGATAGATCTCTGTACAATACACGGAGACTTTCTCTGCCAAAGACCTTCTGCTGTTTGGGGAGGGCTCAGGCAGATCACCAACTACAAGCCCAAAGCCCCCCAGGCTGCTGAAGACCAGAAGCTAGCTAGATCCAGCTAGCTTCCTTCTATTCATGATTGTGAGACCTCAACCCCCTCCCCCACCCATCTCACTACAGTGGACATTTCTGCCAATCCCGTCGCCCCCCTACCCCCACCGGCCTCTTACTTCAGACAGAAGATGTAAAGTGACAGTTTCGGAAGTCCAACCCCCAAAAAGTTGCTGGACCAGATCCCCCTCGTCCTGAGAAACTGTGCAGATGAGCTGACTCCTGTCTTCACAGACTTTTTTAACACCTCCCTGGAGTCATGCCATGTCCCAGCCTGCTTCAAGTGGTCCATCATCATCCCTGTCCCCGTGAAGCCCCGGATCACTGGACTTAATGACTTCAGGCCTGTGGCGCTGACGCCTGTCGTCATGAAGTCATTTGAGCTCCTGGTCCTGCCCCATCTCAAGTCCTTCACCTCCTCCGCCCTGGACCCACTGCAGTTCGCCTACAGAGCCAACAGATCTATAGATGACGTCATCAACCTGGCATTCCACTGCATCCTGCAGCATCTGGACTCCCCAGGAACCTACACCAGGGTCCTGTTTGTGGACTTCAGCTCTGCATTCAACACCGTCCTCCTGCTCTGCTCCGCTCCAGGACAAGCTCTCTCAGCTCAACGTGCCAGACTCCATCTGCAGGTGGATCACTGACTTCCTGACGGACCGGAGGCAGTGCGTGCGGCTGGGGAAGAATGTCTCGGACACTCGGACTATCAGCACAGGAACTCCACAGGGCTGTGTACTTTCTCCTCTGCTCTTCACTCTGCGACACCAACTCCTGCACCTGCAGCCATGACTCTGTAAAACTGATCGAGTTTGCAGACAACACCACCCTCATCGGACTCATCTGGGACGGCGATGCGTCTGTCTACAGGAGGGAGGTGGACCGGCTGGTGTCCTGGTGCAGCGACAACAACCTGGAGCTCAACGCCCAGAAAACAGTGGAGATTCCTAGGCACCACCATCACTCAGGACCTCAAGTTGACCATCAGCTCCATCATTAAGAAGGCCCAGCAGAGGATGTACTTCCTGCAGCAGCTGAGGAAAGCCAAGCTGAGGCCATCATCGAGTCCATCCTCACCTCCTCCATCACCGTGTGGTACAGCAGCCACAGCCAGAGAGAAACTACAGCGCATTGTGCCTCTTCTGAGAAGGTGATCGGCTGCAGTCTTCCATCTGTCTAGGACCTGTACGCCTCCAGGACCTGTGCATCTCCAGGACTCTGGGACGAGCAGGTCGGATCACAGTTGACCCTTCTCACCTGGACATGGACTATTTAAGCCCCTCCCCTCGGGCAGGAGGCTACGGTTCATCGGGACCAGAACCTCCCGCCACAAGAACAGTTTCTTTCCCTCTGCCGTTGGACTCATAAACACTTTAGAACACCTGCCACTTTAACAATATATTATAAAAGAACTATCTATTTTCACTGCCAATCTGCACTACTGTCTATCCAACTGTACATTTCTATACATAATCTTAGTCTATTCTATTTTATTTTATTTGATTCTCAATGTTATGCATGCCTCTTTTTATATATTTTGCTAATATTTTCTTCATTGTTTTAAGTTGCACCTTATGCAAAAGCAAGTTCCTGTGTTTGTGAATTTTGATCACTGACAATGGCAATAAACCAATTCTGATTCTGATTGTGATTTTGACCGCAGCACCGTGTCATGCAGAGGTGGAACAGAGATGGTACAGGGAGATACAGAGATGACAAAGAGGAGGTCGGGAGCTACAGAAGAAGCGAGGGAGGCAGCTGTGGACAGACTAAGCTGTGCGGCAGGCGGCTGTGGGTCATGTGACACAAACACAGCTGGAGCAGATGGAGGGAGCAGGTGATCCACACAAAAGACAAATGTTCAGGAGAGGGATGAGAGGAAGAGGAGGAGAAGAGCGACAGGCAATTAGAGGAGCTCAGGCGCCCAACCACATGAACCACACACAGACTGGAATGTCTCAAGTCTGACTACAGAGACTAGAATATTTCAAATATATCCACTTCCTGTTGGAATCAAAATGTTCTTTCATATTCATTTGAAATTAAACTTCTCATAACACCACAGGGGTTTGTCTCAACTGTATATTGTTTCAACAGCAGTGAAAACAGTGCTGGGAGTTGTTTTCTAAAAGCACAGTTCTTTACTTGATGAGACATCATTATCAAGTACCCAGAATCATACTCAAATACTTACTTATAAAGTTCAAATGAAATATACTACACAAAGTATAAGTTCATTTTTAAGCAAATAACATTTTAGAAGAAAAAGAAGAAGTTTAAAGAAAACGTGATTAAACTGTTTAAAGCTGAATTTAGTGTTTTTAAAGATGCTCCATGAAAAAAAATAAATCCAATAATAGTAATAACATCTCTATGAATTTGAACCCCACCATGCGGGGACACTTGTACATGACCATGAGGGGCCACTTTAAGGGTGTATGTGTCCAGGCCCCTCCCTGTATGATAATGAGGCTCACCCTGGCACATGTGGCCCCTCTGTCATGTGCAGGAGCCTCTCATCAGCTGATCATAGGTTCAGATCTTGATACTCTGGGCACTAGATTAGAACCACAACTAATTTGAAAAAATGCTTTGGTTTTTGTGGCTTTTGTGGTTAAGTGGCTATAATCTTTATGCGTCAGTGATGTTAGAGCCAGTTCTTGCCACTTGGTTGGCCTGAGGGTGGTGCCCTTGTATTGGGTCTATGGGGGTTCAGGCCCGTTATAAAGGTGCGTCTTCTGATGACGCAGTCAGGTGTGCGACCCGGTTTGGGCCAACGGTTTTTGACCGCTGTTTTAAATGGAGTTTTGTTTTTACCTTTGCATATAATAATAAGGAACCTTTATCTACACCGAAAGATGTCTGTTGGAATTATCTGAAGCATGGAAAGCCACAATAGCCATTTAAAGCGTGTCAGCCATAGCGACCGGTGTTTGTGCACATCTCAGTGGCACAGGTTCAGTTTGGCTACTACAAGTGATATTTCTGAAGCAGCTTCTTGTGCCGCATGTGTCTGCTGTAAAAAGGTCAAACTGTCCTTCTGCATCATGGATTATTTTAAGACTCTCTCATTCCAAATGGACAGACGCTCAGACCATTTTAAAGATATGAATGTTTCACGTGCTCCTGAGAGCTCCAGCAGTGAATGAGGCTAAATACAACTCCAGCTATGTTTTTCATGAGGGAACAATTTTAGAACAGAATTGAAAACTCTGTAAATTTCATACTTTGTGTCCTTTTGAGTGTATGCATGTGTCCCAGTATTGTTTTCATGCTCCGTGTTACACAATACAAGACAATACATTACTGTGAAGTAACTGCAGGGACAAAACAGCAGGTGCTCAAAGGGCATCACTACAGGGAAAACTCTTTTTTATTTTTGCTTTGTTGGTTAGTTCTGTCAACATAAAAGCGTTCACGTGGAAACAATAAAACTGTCCAATCTGCTGTTCAACATGTTTATTATTTCATTCAATCCACTTCATCCATAGATTTCGCAGTGACATATAGCCAAAATTAGAAAAATCCTGTCCAGAGATGATGCTGAAAAACTCATCCATGCATTTGTCACATCCAGATTAGACGCCCTGCTCACAGCGTGTCCTAAAAGCTCTATAAGAAGCTTTCAAAATGCAGCAGCAAGATTATTAACAGGTACTAGAAAAAGAGATCATATTTCACCAGTGTTAGAGTCTCTTCACTGGCTTCCTGTTGAGTTTAGAATCAAATTTAAAATCCTCCTCCTGACTTATAAAGCTTTAAACAATACGGCCCCATCCTACCTCAAAGATGCAATAGTAGCGTACCATCCAAACAGAGCTCTTCGTTCTCAAAATGCTGGACTATTGTTAGTCCCCAGAGTCTCTAAAAGCACAGTAGGAGGTCGAGCATTTAGCTACCAAGCTCCTATGTTATGGAACCAGCTCCCTGTTCATGTAAAAGAGGCCGACACAGTCTCTACATTTAAGACCAGGCTCAAAACGTTCCTCTTTGAAATAGCTTATGGTCAGGCCAGTTAGGAACAGAAATAAAAACCTACAGTTTTAGCTACGCTGCCCTTGGAGCAACTCTGCTGGGGGAAGTATGGCAGCTTGAACACTATCCTCTGGTTCTTCCTACTTTACCTATCAACAATATTTAATATTACTTCAACTGTAGTCTGTTCATTGCTGTTCACATGTTTCTCTTTCTCTCCACTTCCCCCGGGGAGTGGACACTGTTTCAGGCACTGCGGCGGCTGCTCCAGTGACGACCCCCCCACCCCCATCTGTCTGGAGGATCGATCTCTACACTGGACGATCTATGCGCCACCCGCCTGGAGAAAATGCCTCAAACCTGGATTAGCCATACCTCGTCCGCCTGGAGGAACTCTTTAAAGCCACCTCCCTCTTGAGTGGTTCTGGCTCCACAGTCCAAGTGGATGCGTCAGTCCTAGTTCAGCTGCAGCCTGTCCGTCCGTGGGAGTAGGATCTCTCCTTCACTGTGGTTCTCCCCGAGGTTTCTACTTTTTCCCATGGGGTTTTTTGTAGTTTTTCCTCGCCGTGAAGAAGGGTCAAAGGACAGGGGCGTACTGGGACAGTTATCTGAACTGCTTTTACCTGTGGCCCATCGAGGCAACTGTTGTTGTGATTTTGGGCATTATAAAAATAAATTGATTTGATGATTTGATTTGACATTGTAAGTTTGTTTTTTCCAAATGCATTTTTCTTCCACAGAGACATACCGATCAGCCGTAAAGTAGCTCCTACACCAAACAGCACAATCTGGGATTTAATACAGTTTATAAAAGTAAAACATTTTTTATTAGTTGTCATTTTAAAAAATTCAAAATTGCAGTACATTTTCAGAGCTGGATTCTAACTCTTGACCCTACGGCCTGCCCCACACGGCAGGCATACGTGCTACTCACTTGACCACGAGCGGTTCTTAAAAAGCCTTATCTACTTGAAAACATTACATGATGACTACATTTCTGTCACATAATCTTCGCCTAACCACCCAAGCCTAACCCTAACGATGTTTCAAATGAATATCTCTAAATTCCGTTTGTTTAACAGGCATGTCACATGAATACATAAATACTGTCAAACTACACGGGAACATAAAGAAACAACTTATTTGTGTTGAAAGTTACTTTTGGTATGCAAGTGCACACAAATGGAAGCGAGCTGGGATATATAAAATAGGAGATCTCTGTAAGGACGGCGTGCTTAAAGAATTTCATTACATTAAGCAAAAATACAAACTTACCCAAACAGATATCTCCAAATTTATACAACTCAAAAGTTGGATAAAAGAATGAACAGGTAAAGACTTTCCAAAAATAAATGCAAACCCTTTACCCTCAAAAATTGATTTGCTGACTTCATCTAAACAACTAATTTCAAAATTCTACACAATTATAAACAAGCAACAACAATATGAGCATTTAATTAAAAAAGAAAAATGGGAATTGGATCTGGGGAAAACTTTCTCAACAGAAAGATGGGAACGCATCCTCAGAGATTCTCAAACAATCCTTTCAAACACAAGGCATAGACTTATTCAACTTAATTTATTAAATCGCACATATTATTCTCCCAATAAACTAAACCAATTCTATCAGAGCTCGTCGTGCTGTCCCAGGTGCACCGCTGACAGGGCTGATATCTTTCATATGTTCTGGATTTGTGACGAATTGGAAACATACTGGAAAAATATTTGTCAACCCCTTTTCTACAACTTCAACTTCTACAAAAAGAAGTCCCAAATGACCCCAGCCGAGCTTTGTTGGGTGACATTGAGATCCTGAACAGACCTAATTACTCTCTAAATTCCTATGAGAAAAAATGTATCTTGTTAGCTACGGACAGCAGCAAAAAAATGCATCTTAATAAAAACACAATGCCTCCAAGAAAACAACTCTGGTGGAATGAATTACTTTCGTATTGCTCTTCAGAAAAAATAAAATATGGTGCCAAAGGTAAACCTGAAGTATTTAAGAAAATATGGGACGTGATCTTTAAAATCCAGAACCTATGAACTGATGTTGATTTGTTTCGTTTTTGAATCTTAGGTAGGTGTTTGATTTAAAAAAAATAATTATTGTTTTGTTAATAAATTCGGTACATGAATTGAATGGCCCTGAGCCTATGGGGAGGGATGGGGAGGGCGGGAGGTGGGCTGGTGGGTTACTTGTTTTTTAATTCTATAAATGTATAAATGTATGAAATGACACAGGACTTTCTTTTAAAGAAAAGAAAGATGAACTAAGTAATAATTTATTGCTCAATGTTTGTCCTTATAAATATTCTCTGTATCACTGTAAATGTATCCAATAGATAAAGGAAAAAAAAAGTTACTTTTGGTAATTTAAAAAAAAACATGTTTTTTTTCTTTGTGGTATCAAAGTTGGTGTTGAATATTGAGCCTATTCCTTACAAAAAGCAAGTTTAAAGTAGTATTGTGATATCACTTGCTGTGACATTTGTGTAAGACACTCAGAGCACTTTATATCCATACATTCACACAATGGGTGAGGAGTCTTGCTCAAGGACACAATGACAACGTGCAGTGCCAGCAGGGAATCAAAGAAAGGCTGCCCTTGTCGAAGTGCTATTTAGAATAACATTCATGCACAAAGGCAACTCATGCTGCTTCACAAAAGAGCACGGGAAATATTCAATGCGGGAAAAGAGTTTGTAGGTTCCAAAGACATGGGTTCAAGGTTTGGGTTTAGGATTAAGGGGACTTTAAATTGACTAACAAGCTTTTAACAATGCTATAACAGTGTCCCATCATCATTATCTTACTCAAAGTTGTATTTTGATTGATGATGGCATATTTGACTCATTTTAGGTTCTACATTTGTGTTTCTCCTCTGTTGTCAGTTTGTTTTCAGTGATTCCAAATATTCAGACTCTTGGGTATAAATCTAGGGTTTAAAAATGTCACGTAGTGATTTTTCGATAATAATAATGTTGCTTAGAGACATGATGTCATTACACCGTGTTCCAGGTTAAATAATAGTGTTTAAGTGTCATAAAGGTCATTTTTATTTGTTTTCCAGTGAACCTCATGGATGGTATTGTGTCTCAGGGCTCTTTGAGTCAGTGAAATCACAGACTCCTGAGCTAATTAGTTTGCCAGCTAAGTCCAATTAAAGGAAAAACTACTTAAGAAGGATGTTCCACATTATTAAGCAGACCACCATTTTGAAGCAACATGTGAAAGAAAAAGGATCTCTAGTGCTGAAAAGTGTGAAATGGTTGAATGCCTTGGACAAGGCATGAAAACCTTAGATATTTCATGAACACTTGTGTGATCATCGTACTTTTAAGAGATTTGTAGCTGATTCAGAGCACACATGGATTTGTACAGTTAAAGGCTCAATGAAGAAGTTTTCTGCCAGACAAATACATTGGATTAAGAGAGCAGCTGCTGAAATGCCATTTCAAACAGCAAACAGGTATTTGAAGCTGCTGGTGCCTCTGGAGTCCAGAACATCAAGGTGTAGATCCTCCAGAGGTGCTCACGAGCAGAAACGGCCCAGTGGCCCAGAAATACATGAAGACTCATGTTCAAACTGTCTTGTTCACTGATGAGTGCCGTGCAGCCCTGGATGGTCCAGATGGATAGACGGCCATCAGGTCCCAACAAGGCTGCAGCGTCTGCAAGGAGGGGGAGGAGTCATGTTTTGGGCCAGAGTCATGGGGAGAGAGCTGGTGGGCCCCTTTAGGATCCTTGAAGGTGAGAAAATGACCTCTGTAAAGTATGTGGAGCTTCTGACTGACCACTTTCTTCCATGGTACAAAAAGAAGAACCGTGCTTTCTGTAACAGAATCCTCTTCATGCAGACAGTGCACCATCTCATGCTGCAGGAACACCTCTGCATCACTGGCTGCTCTGGGCATAAAAGAAGAGAAACTCATGGTGTGGCCCCCATCCTTCCCCAACCTCAACCCTATTGAGAACCTTTGGAACCTCAAGCCAAAGATCTAAGAGGGCGGGAAAAGTTCACATCCAAACAGCAGCTCTGGAGGCTGTTCTGATCCTGCGAAGAAATTCAAGCAGAAACTCTCCACAAACTCACAAGTTCAAAGGATGTAGAATTGTGAAGCTCCATAAAATAAGGTCCTATGTTCATATGTAACTTGACCTGTTCAAATGTTTAGCTTGAAATAGCTTTTGATTTCAGTAAATATGACCTGCTAATGCTTCTAATTTAACAAATGACTAATTTTACACTAAAGGCTGATGACTTGAAAATTATGATGACTGTCATTTATATTGACTATATGGCAAAATCAGCGAAAAATATCATTTGCATAATAATTTGGAACGCAGTTCTGCAGTTTTGAACAGGAAGTTAATGGACCTGTTTTTATTACTGGGCCATTTTAGATCAATGTTTTGCTTTAAAAAAAAGAAACAAAACAAAAACAAAATGTAAAATAAAATTAGTGTCAGTGCATGGTTTAATACTTAAAAACAGCATAGGAGACCTCCGGATCTATCTTTGACAAAACAAATCTGGGAAATTATAAAGCTAGTGTTTTCTGAGGCTCAAAGTAGGAGCAGAGAAGACAAGCTTGTAAACAGGATTACTGAAACCAGTGTTAATGAAACACAACTGCAGCTGTGTTTGTGACGAGGGACGTTGGAACATGATTAAAAGAGAGAAAAGGTAAAGGTCGCTCATAGTGTGTGTGTGTGTGTGTGTGTGTGTGTGTGTGCGTGTGCGTGTGTGTGTGTGTATGTGTGTGTGTGCGCAGGAGGAGGGCAGTGCCGTGTGTGTGTGTGTCGTGAAATGTGGCTCGCTGTGACACTGCTGTGTTTGTAACTGAACCTTGGGATTCCTCCTACCACGTGTCCCTCAGGAGCTACTAACATCCAAAACATCCACAATACACCACAGTGTGTGTGTGTGTGTGTGTGTGTGTGTGCGTGCGTGCATGTGTGCGTGCGTGTGTGTGCGTGTGTGTGTGCGCGTGTGTGTGCGTGTGTGTGTGTGTGAGACATCATGAGAAGGGGAGGTGGTGCTGGCAGCATGAAGCGCCAGAGTTGGAGCCCCAAATAGACATCCAGCAAGGTGTTGAGTCACAAAAGGGTAGAAAGAGATGGAGAAAGTGGGAGAGAGAGAGGGAGTGGGAGTGAGAGAGAGAACAAGAGAGAGTGAGAGAGAAAGAGAGAGAGATAGAGAGGGAGAGTGAGAGAGGTAGAGAGAAAGAGAGGGAGAGCAAGAGAGAGAACGAGAGAGAGGGAGAATGAGAGAGAAAGGATGAGAGAGTGAGAAAGAGACAGGGAGAGTGAGGTAGAGAAAAAGAAGGAGAGAGGGAGAGAGAGAGAAAGAAAGAAGGAGGAAAAGAGAAGGAGGAGAGAAGAGGAAGGACAATTTGCTTTCTAAACCTGATAAATTATACTTTTTAAGTATCTTACAATGGATTGTTTTTTATCCTTGAGTTATATTGCTTGATTGTAAAGTGAACCAATGCCCTTAGTATCTGAGGGAGCTCCTCATGTAGAGCCGGCCGCTGGGGGGGATGTACTGTCTGATCACCTTAAAACAACTGAGATTGCTTTGTAACGCTGTGTATATGGGTTTGGACCAGTCTTCTCTTCACTGTCTTCTGCAAAACTCAGCTGCCCGATCACTGACAGGACCAGAAAGTACCAGCACATGGCCCTGTCTGAGCTGCTCTTCATTGGCTCCAGTCCATTGTAGAATTAATTTAAGGTTTTGATGATTGTGTTTAAATGTGCCCCATTGTACTTGTACTGCTCCATCCCCATGCACCTGCCAGAGCCCTGAGGTCTGCACCTGCCAGAGCCCTCAGGTCTGCACCTGCCAGAGCCCTGAGGTCTGCACCTGCCAGAGCCCTCAGGTCTGCACCTGCCAGAGTCCTGAGGTCTGCACCTGCCAGAGCCCTCAGGTCTGCACCTGCCAGAGCCCTGAGGTCTGAGGTCTGCACCTGCCAGAGCCCTCAGGTCTGCACCTGCTAGAGCCCAGAGCCCTCAGGTGTGCACCTGGCTCCAGGTTTGTGAGCAGAGGGACATTCTCAGTTGCAGCTCCAAAACTGTGGAACAATCTCCCGCTCCACATTAGAGCTGCACAATCTATTGAACTCAAAACTGACTTTTTTACACTGGCTTCAAACACTGCTTGAGCGGTGGCCTACATTTGAATGTAATGCATCATTTTGACTCTTTATATGTATATTTGTGTTTCTGAAACTGTACCTTTCAACCATGGTTGTTTTTAAAATGTGCTAGATTAATAAATGTGATTGATTGATTGACTTTGTATAGTTTTGGAGGTTTTCTCGATATGTTTGTTAAATTTACAATTTAGTATTTGAATTCTGTTACAGAATTAAATTGATTAATTGTGGATTAATTAAATTAATTGGATTAAATTGATTAATTGTGTTTGTCTGGAGCCACTTTAACACGCTGTGATCTGGAGATAAGATACAAACCAATGTACTGCCTCTGAGGAGAGGTTGAAAGATGACATTTTAGATAAAAGCAAGTTATGAATCTGTTGGACATGCTAATATCCAAGGCTGCTGCTGTTCTCTGCTTTATACCAGAGTTATGTTGGATCACCGTCCAGTATGCCTATAGCCCTGGTGATGAGCAGAGTACATTCTACGGTTTGACTCCCAGTTTTGCGAAATGAACTACTGCACTTTCCTGACGAAAGAGTTGTCCATGGCACAGTGTCATCCAGGGGGACCTTTATGGGTTCGTTTGGGGCTCCTGCCTCCTTTGCACTGGGACAGAGAGCCAACATACATACATGCTGGAATTTGGCAACTTGCTGACTATATTTTTGACATCCTTCAAAGTGTCCGGGAGAGCAGGGATGTGCCATTGCCCTCACGCTTCTTCCCCACAGTATGCATCCAACTTTTGAATTCCCAGACCGGCGACAAAACTAGTGACATCAAAGGACACTAGACTTGTCTTTCCGTATGAAAGTGTTTTTACGCCAAGTAAAACTCCAATATTGTGCGAGCCTGCCTAGCCAGTGTTTCAGGTCTCGGTGTGATCATGTCACATTGTCATGAGGAGGCATTTAGGTGAACTGACAGGGACTCCAGTCATGGGCACAGATCGGGGAAATTCAAAATGGAGGATTCATCAAACTAATGTGAATGAAGGTAAATACATATGTTTTTTTTAATAAGAGGATTATGTTATGACATGGTTATAAGCTCAACGAAGGCAAATTTGTGTCCTTTAAATGAGCGAGTTTAGTTCTCTCCGTATAAACACTTTCACTTCCAAATTCCACATCCTGCGTCTCCGCTCCGCTGCGCCATGCACTGTGCAGAACTTACAAAGCCATCAAAATGAATGAAGCCCGTTCCACATTCCGTGTAAGCACTGCTCAGGTCTGCGCCTCAGCTCCGCCGCTCTCCGACAGAATTGCGGATGAAGTTTCTCCTGCGCCAGAGTCTGACCGGATCAAACCCCGCAGTTTAGATCGCACTAAACAGGAAAGAGAACACGAACTACATCTGGGTTTCCAAAACTAAAACTGTTTACTCAAACCACATTTTGTCCGAATAATAACACATATTAAACTCTGCACACCAGACTGGGTGACAGGTGCGTCAGAGGAAAAGCATTTAACAGAAAACGTTTAAGGAAACTCCTGCACACTGTCTCACTCTTCATGAATCTATTGATGCAATGTTTCGGTCCCTCTGACCTTCTTCAGGTATGTTATCCAGTAGGAAAATATTGTTGACAACCAATACCACCCAAAACATGTAAATGGTTGTAAATATATATATATAAACAACAATTACGGCTCTTGTATTTACTCATTGCAAATAGAGAAATAGACGCTATGCTGACACGGTGAACAATGCAATTGTAGCTGCACTGATGATGAACTTTAAATGAATCTGCGTTTGTTTTCTTTCTGCTACATTTGGAGTGCTTTCTTATTGCGCGATCACGTGGTTCCTCGGGACTTCGCAGACAAATTCGCAAACAAATATCCTCCCTTAGGTGAGGCTCTATGCACTAAATCGGCGGCGGTCTGCGGCGCGGAGAGACACTATGTGAGATCCCAGAGTCAGAAAGAATTCATGCAGAATAAATGAGACGCTCTCAACGAGAAGGCATGTTTGATTGCGCAATACAAACACATGTAATAGGATAGTGAAAGATTTATGCCATTCTGTGGAACATTCCAGGCAAAGCAAAAACACCTTCAGCCAAGTGGACATGGAAGAAGAAGACCAGAGCAACAGAAGATAATAACTTAAGCGCTTTGGTTTTCACCGCTGTAAACCTGCGTTACATGAGACTCGTTGTGAAAGCCCCGTGCTTCAGGTGAGAGACAGGCGGAGGGAGAGCAGGGGAGTCCAGGGGGAGAGCAGAGGGTCTTTATGGGTCTACTGCTGCGGGAGGAGAGTGCACGTCAGCAGAACCATCTACCACTGCTCCAGGCCCTGGGGGGACATATGTCTAACATTCTCTCGTCATTACTGTGAAATGTAATCGAGTTTCACAACTGTTCATTGTGCCTGACTCATTTCTCCTCCTGAATTCTTTAAAACTCTAAATCTCAAAAAGATCAAGCTCAGTTATAATAGACAACACGCATTTTCAAATCAAACCGAGCTTTTGTTTCTGTGAATAATTCAGTTGTGCGGCTAGAATTATTAACACGACACCTCCTCCTCCTCCTCCTCCTCTCCAGCAGGCTCCGCTATGCCACTGTAAACCTGTCACTGCTTTGTTTGCATGCCGCTCGACGCAGAGGAAAATAACATGTCAAGATATCAACTTCCCATCTGAGGCACTGTCTACGGATCAACGTGAGGGGAGGGGGGGTGCTATATATGCACAATGAGGATGCCAAGGAATCTGCCACACCCGCTCCATATGCAGACAGTGTACTTCTATACGAGGATGAGAGAGGTATTCCCCACGGAGCTCATTTACACATTCGATGTTTGAGGTACTCGTCACCAGCACAGAGAAGGTTCTAAATATAAAGCACTTTGCACATGTACAAGGAGAAAGCAGAGGCAGTTGTAGAATAATGGGGGGGAGGGGACAGTTTTAAATGGTACCCAAATGATCTCGTTCGCCATTGCATCGTATGAACAGCCAACATTAAAAACCTTCACCTTATTCTGCCCCGCCCACTTTTGCCGTTTTTTGCCACAGATACGGACTTTTGTTGTAAACGCACTTCAGTTTGACGAGAACTCTGTTAAAGCTAATGACGGACGAGGGAAAAGTCTCACCGCTAAAATGTTACATAAAGTAGGTTGATTTGTGTAAAATGTTTAATGAACACGAGCAACAACAAGTCAACAACGCAATGATTTCCTGGTCTGTCTGAAAACGGCTTTTTAGTCCATGTAGAACTTATTTTCTGTTGAGCTCGTCTGCTCCGTGTAAACTAATCCAACGGAAACAAGACGGCAGCGCGTACGGAAACTTCCGGAATAAGGTGAATTGGGCCGTATTTCACCCCTAGCGTCAGCGCTATGACCAGGGGGCGGTTCCAGGTTGGGCTTTTGTTATTTTCACAGGGGTAACACTAGCACAAGGAGGATGTGACAGTCCATATATGGTGAACGCATTGGAGATGATCGTGAAGATGGACCCCCCCCCCGCATCTCCAGGACCTGTGCGTCTCCAGGACCCGTGCGTCTCCAGGACCCGTGCGTCTCCAAGACCCGTGCATCTCCAGGACCCGTGCATCTCCAGGACCTGTGCGTCTCCAGGACCCGTGCGTCTCCAGGACCCGTGCGTCTCCAAGACCCGTGCATCTCCAGGACCCGTGCATCTCCAGGACCTGTGCGTCTTCAGGACTCTGGGACGAGCAGGTCGATCACAGCTGACCCTTCTCACCTGGACATGGACTATTTGAGCCCCTCCCCTCGGGCAGGAGGTTTCTGTCCCTCTGCTGTTGGACTCATGAACACTTTATAACACCTGCCACTAATCAGAGAATAAAAAAGTTATCCATTTGCACTGCCACATTTGCACTACTGTCTGTCCAACTGTACAGTGCTGTATATAATACAAGTCTGTTTTATCTTATCTTTATTTTATGCATGCTTTGATATATCTTACTATTTTATTCATTGTTTCATGTTGCACTTTACATCAAAGCAAGTTTTTTGTTTGTGAATTTTGATCTCTGACAATGGCAATAAACCGATTCTGATTGTGTTTCTGACTCTGAACCAGTGACTGAGAACTGTGGCATTTAAAGGCTGTCAGTGCAGGAGATGTTTGCATCCAGGGCCCATCCAGGAAAAGAAAGAACCCACCGCTTCACAGGAGACACTTGTCAAAGAACGAGAGGGACTCATATACGGGCACAATAAAACAACCCCGTGTTTTGTCTGACACTGATCAGTTCATAATTTAATGCAAACAGGCTCAACGTGATGTTTTTTCATCATTCAAGGTTAGGGAAAAAACAAGTGTTGTAACGAGTCCTAGAGTTGTAAGGAGAGACAGAAATGTCAACAATGGTAGAAATGGAGGTGCCCTTGTTAAGACTCTGCACGAGACAGAAAATTCTACAACATTCAACGATACAGTTCTGCGCAAAAGTGCGATGAAAACTCAGCTAAAGCTATTGAAGGCAGACTGTTTTAATTGGCCTCTATTCATTATTCTGTGATGTATCGTTGTGGTTATTTGTGCCCATTAAGCTTGTTTTATTAGGATTGTCTGGTCCATATGAGGACAGTAATCCATTCCAGGAAATGTTTCCTGTTATGTTTGTCACTGCACTAGTTTTGAAGTTTATTAGTTATGATTCCGTTCCATTCACAGAATGCACTCCACCTCATATTTTGGCCTGACCACACCTCTTATGTACAGCTCCACGCTCCACAACGTCACTGTTTGCTCTGGCACAAAACGTCATCATTAACACCAGCGCTGCGCTACCACCAGGGGCAAAATACAGCCCATTGTTTTATGTACCTGCACTGGAGTGAACACAATACACACACACACAAAATACAAACAAACAAACAAACAAACACATTTTTCAGGTGGTTTTGCCCAAAATCCTTTAGACACAGGGAGCAGAGCTAAACATCACTACTGCACTGCACGATACTTGAAGTTCAGGCCAAAAACAAAACATATAGGCAAGCTAATAACTTAAATAGTCTATTATAAATAGACGCACTGTCTAATCTTCAGTAAAGTAAGTGGGGGAAGTGTCGAGGGACTTCAGCGTTTATTCTTTTGAACTTCAGTGCAGCACTTGGCGTTTGATTGGTGATCAAACATATCTATACCATTATTAAAGTGTGAACAACCTGCTTAAGTTTGGACATGATGGAAAATATGCAGTGGAATAACAAAGTGCGTCTCTTGCAAAGACGGTGCGCCCTCTGCAGGATTAGCTGTGACAGATAGATAGCCAGACAACCAGACATCCTCAAACGTATGGCACTATATGGTAAACGCATAAATGACACTATAGTGAAAAAAAATACTTTTACTATTTAAAAAAAAACTATTTACTATTACTACTACACTTTTATTATTTGTGCTGACAAAGAAAATGGTGAACTTCGTGCCAGTTTTTGTTTCACGTGGCTAGCCCCAGTAAATGCAGATTTTCACGTTTATACATGAAACATTTAAGAAGTTTTCGTTTGCTGACCTCCTGCCAGGTGTAAATTGAGGAAAGAAGGAGCTCGTCAGAGGATTAGCACATCTTGTGGTGCATTGCTGGGGGAAGCTGGAGTTGATAACCTAGACACTAGACACAGGAAGAACATGCAAACTGCACACAAAATGACCACATAAATAAAATGTCTTGTCCAACTAATACCTCCCAGGAGAGTCACTTTCACAGCACTTTTGGTGAACCCCCCTCAAAAAGTCGCTGTCACAGATTTGGCAAAAATAGATTCACAAGTGCATATTAGTAATAACAAGTCTAGCAGCGACTGACTTGTGTGACGTGTAGGGGGCGTATGAAAGGGGCGCCTGACACAGTGGAGCCCCCCACAGGCCTCAGTCTGAATGACAGCTGTCAACACGACACTGACAGGAGAACCTTCAGAGAGGCGATGATCCAGGGAAGTGCACCTGTCTGCTGAACTCAGATGAGGGATTAGAGACAGGAGGCAGTGACGGAATGTGCAGCTACTGGGACCGCTTTACACTTATATCAGAGCTTAAAAAACTAAATACATGGTTCCATTCACATGTTTAAGGTGCACTGTGTGACTAGTGGTTATGCTACTGTCTTGTTTTTACGGTTTTTGCTTTGCCGTAAGAACAATATACCATACTGTTTCACAATATAGTATTAAAGAAAACATATACTTTTGTCTGCAATAAAGTTAAAATTTCTTACACACAGGGATCATCATTTTATATTTTGGACAGAAGGGAAAGCCATTATAACGTGGTTTACATGTTACATGTAGTGCACCTTTAAGTACAGCGCACCTTTAAGTACAGCGCACCTTTAAGTACAGCGCACCTTTAAGTACAGCGCACCTTTAAGTACAGCGCACCTTTAAGTACAGCGCACCTTTAAGTACAGCGCACTTTAAGTACAGCGCACCTTTAAGTACAGCGCACTTTAAGTACAGCGCACCTTTAAGTACAGCGCACCTTTAAGTACAGCGCACTTGCAACAAGCCTTTAAGTACAGACTTTTAAGTACAGCGCACTTTTAAGTACAGCGCACTTTTAAGTACAGCGCAACTAAGTACAGCGCACTTTTAAGTACAGCGCGCAACCTTAAGTACTTTAAGTGCACCTTTAAGTACAGCGCACTTTAAGTACAGGCGCACCTTTAAGTTACAAGCAACTAAGTACAGCGCACCTTTAATTACCAAGCGCTTTTAAGTACAAGCGCACTTTTAAGTCTGTGCACTTTTAAGTCACAGCCTTTAAGTTGCAAGCGACCTTTAAGTAAGCCGCACCTTTAAGTACAAGCGCGCAACTTTAAGTCTGGCCAAGCACAACCCCTTTAAGTACAGCGCAGCTAAATATTAGCAGCGCACTTTAAGTACAGCGCACCTTTAAGTACAGCGCACTTTAAGTACAGCGCACTTTTAAGTACAGCGCACTTTAAGTACCTTTAAGTGCAAGTAGCACAACTAAAGTACAAGCGCACTTTAAGTACAGCACTTTTAAGTACAGTGCAGCACAACTAAGCACAGCGCACCTTTAAGTACAGCGCACCTTTAAGTACAGCGCACTTTAAGTACAGCGCACCTTTAAGTACAGCGCACTTTTAAGTACAGCGCACTTTTAAGTACAGCGCACCTTTAAGTACAGCGCACCTTTAAGTACAGCGCACCTTTAAGTACAGCACACTTTTAAGCACAGCTTACCTTTAAATAAAGTTCACCTTTAAATACAGCACACCTTTAAGTACAGTGCACCTTTAAATACAGCTTACCTTTAAATACAGTACACCTTTAAGTACAGTGCACCTTTAAGAGCAGTGCACTTTTAAGTCTGGTGCACTTTTAAGTACAGTGGAACTTTAAGTATAGTGCACCTTTAAGTCAATGTCATTAAAATGCTGTCTACAGAAGCACCTGATACTTGGACGTCTTCCAAGTATCTGGTGTCTAAGTGTTTACATAGACACCAGACATGTTTGAAACACTGTGCTGAAATATCCCCAACTTTGATGTGGAGGGTCCATTTCCGAGAGTCCATTTTCATTTTTTCTCCAAGGGCAGCTTTTGAATCATATACAGAGCTAAAGGCCACAGATGACATGGCAGTGATGTGAATCATTCAAAATGTTGCATTTGACGTAAATCTGACAATTTAGCAGGAAGCCTGAGTGTTGTGACTACCTCTATTAATGTGTTGCATTGTTACGAGAAATAATAATTACTATATGAAGAGATTGTTTTAATGATAACTGAAATTGGGTATACATTTGTTATTAATGTGCCTCAGTGTTTTATTTTGATTTGATTTTTGGATGTTTATTGTGAAGGATACACAACAGGATGTTGTATATCTGCCATCTTGTCAAATAATAAAATAAAAAGAAGTTCACGGAGTTAAGTTCACGGAGTTCAATAAAAACGTGAACTCTATATTTTAAGAAAAGAAAGGACGCTTCTGTCATCACTGGGAAGCTTTCACCCCGCTACACTGAGGACCATAGTTTGGAAACCCATGATCCAGTTAGCATTTATTGTTTCTTTTATTATAGTTTTTCCTCACTTACTGTTTTGTTTTTTTCCCTCAGTAGAGGGCGCTGACACTAACTTTCATTTCAGAGAATGTGGCATAGCAAAATAAATTGAGATTAAAGTGTATTGTAATTTAAATGTCTAAATGGGTTTCCATAAATGTCAAAAGAAAAAAAAACAGAACAAGTTAAAATGATGGTTTTCACAGCAGCAGCAACAGTAATTTGGTGTCCTAGAAAACTGGAAAACAGAGCCATAGCTAAGTGTCCTGGTCCTCACACCGATGATAAAACATAAATAGATCCCATGTTGGTGTGCATATGTGTATGAATATTCAAACTGTGGTGCGTCAGAGATGGCGCTGTCACACTCACATCAGACGAGTGTAGATTTTATTTAAGTCTGCTCTCCTGAGTCTTCTACTCTTATTTTTTCATTGTAATACATCTTTTTTTAAATTAAATAATTGAGTTGTTTATTTAATGTTTTAAAGGACTATAAAGGTTAAATTTTGCTGTATAAAGTTGTTTCTTTGATTGTGCAGAGCTAGCATGTTGGCTAACAACAGGGGGAGATAAAGGACAGTTCACCCCAGACCACAACAGTTATTTTCCTTAACACTTGGAAATATTATTTAATGAGAGAAAGGTAATGAGTTCAGCTGTGTGTGATCCAAAGTGTGTTTCAGCAGAGTGAAGCTGCATGTGACGTTGGAAATCCTTTTATACAACTTGATTTTCTTCTTTTAGATGTCAGCACTTACAGGAGGTAACTCACCATTGACTCTCATACAATTTTCTTGCTGCTAAAATTCCAAATGTTGTGACGTCATCTGCATAAACACCTTATTCACCTTATTCCCAAAGTTGCCATTAAAGGTGCCCTTCCTCCTGTTTGTATCATTTTACACAGAGCTGCTGATCTCAACAGTAAATAAGTTCTACACAGATGCAGAGAAACAGTGCAGAGTGACTTGTTGGTGCACATGAACATTGAACATTTTATACATGACATTTTATATCAATCTTCTACATCATATTTCAGTGGCTAAACTTCCTCGTTCCCTCGTTCTCCACTTAAATGAACAGAATTCCCGTTTTACTGCAAGTACCAAAACACGCCTGCACAAACGCAAAGCAGAAAGCCATTTTTGTCAAAAAGTCAACTCTGCTTTTCTCCATGAGATGGTGTATCGTGTATATATAGGACCTGCTTGGAACCAGTCGAAAGGTGGTACTGTAAAAATACATTTCTTACAGTGCTAAATGTCGGTTCTTTTCATTTAAAATGTCTGTGGCAGCGAGTCAGTAACCACACTATTTCTGTCCCCGGGCTTTCAAGTGGTTCTCCATTCCCCACGTGGCTATGCCGTGCTGCTTGGTGCTGCAGCACGAGTAGTAACCCCGCCTCTTGTTTATTAGTCAGCACCAACTTAACAGAGCTAACACACCGTCTTTCTTCACTAAGAAAATGCAGAAGAAATCAAAGGTTTGGTTGGTGTTTTGTTCAAATCTCATCGAACACCTTCTCGTGCATGGCATAAACTTGTACATGCACAATATTTGAACGCAAATGAAAAGACGAAGGGGGTTCACAATCACATTCCTCCACTTTTCTGGATCTTTCCTCGGAAGACGCTGAGAGCGATGTACTTACAGAAAGTTCACGTGGTAAGTCAGTGGCTTGGTTTTAAAAGTATATACAGTTTTTGTCCTCGTGTTCAAACCCTTCCCTATTGACAGGGATAAAACATACATTCATTAATTGTAATTGCAACAGCGACTTAATTAACATGTGTCTCTCTGTACGTGAAAGCAAAAGTTTAATTTAAGTTTGCTGGAGGAAAAAAAATATGGAGCTTGCGGTGTCTTCTATGGAAGGGACTCGGAGCATTTAATCACAGTCATAACCAGAACCAGTGATCAGTGAAATAGATTTGAGTGCATTTGAAGGTGGACATGTTTGTGAGAAGGAGAACACAGACTGTAACAGTCAACAGAGTTGAAAAGATGTGCATCGCAAATGAAATCAGATAAGACGTCAGCAACTCGAGGTGTTTTTGATTTGTAAACATAATAACTTGGTTATATGAGATACATAAAATATTTTGTAATAAAGACCCTTAATTTAGACAAAAATAACCTGTTCAGGAACCAGTATTCAGGAAAAGTGGGTCTTGGTAAAGTACAATTCTTCGAGGTCGATGGGGCCATCATTTATGGCAGGAGGAGGAGTTTAAATTTGATTCTAAACTCAATGGGAAGCCAGTGAAGGGACTCTAACACTGGAGTAATTTGATCTCTTCTTCTAGTACCTTAATAATTAATAATCTTGCTGCTGCAGTTTGAACCAGTTGAAAGGTTCTTCTAGAGCAGTGGTTCTTAAAGGTCCCATATTCTGCTATTTTGCCCTTTACACAGTCTATTCTAAGGGCTTTGTTGATAAAATTTTGCGCTGTGCAATATCCATAACATAACAGTTTCCAAAAAACACCCATTTCTTGGACTGGCCCCCCTCCTTGCAAAAGCAAACGGCTCACTCTGAGATCTGACCCCCCGAACAGAGAGCAGGCTGCCTCCCCCGCCCAACCCGCGCGCCTCCCCCGCCCAACCCGTGACGAAGCCTAGAGCGGAGATAGTGCGCATGCGCCGTGTGCTCCGGCGATACACAAACACGGGAATAAACCTTTTATCTGTCCTGACGGTGCGTCGTGCTGAGTCCTCACGCCCTGGTTCTGACCTGGAGTTTGACGTATGCTCCAGTACCTCGGCAGCGCTATGCGTTACCGTTTGGTAAATAACCAGCTCACTCTACGATCTATCGTGTATCCATCCATCGCGTAATTGCTCACCATGCGTAGCATTAGCATTAGCTGTTTTTATTCTGCGGCTCTTGGCGCCGCTTTCCGGCCAGCGTGGCTTAAACACCGCGGTCCATCCATGGGAAGCCGTCATCCATGGGATGAGCCCCGTCTGCCTGCTCAGCCCGAGGGGACGGAAAAAGACAGTTCTCTAAGCAGCAAAGCATGCGGGAATCAATCAAAAAACCCCTTTGGGCACCCGTACGAGGCCCAAATAGCACTGTAGGAAGGTTAAAACCTCTGAAAAGTCGATTTTGCATGTTATGGGACCTTTAAACTAGGGGTCGCGACCCCAAGTGGGGTCGCCAAAAACTTTTGTGGGGTCGCCAAATTATTTTTCCAGTCGGGAATTAACGTGCTATTTTGTGAGGTGAAACTATGGAAAAAATATATTATATACAAATTCACATCTG
>CM033640.1:2813050-3085550 GCA_019453435.1 Rhinogobius similis | reverse complement strand
TTACATGGAGTTGTAATCCTCACACAGCTGGCCCTGCAGCGCCGCACGCACCACCTGTTCAGCTCAGACCAATCAAGTGCAAAACGTGGTCATTACTTTTATTAAACACAAACAAAATAACCATCTGCAGCTGATCCAGAGCAAGCGGAGCAGACAGGAGCACGCTGATGCTATGCTGGAGATCCAGAAGAAGACTTCTCCTCCTGGGCCACAGGAGCCCTGAGCGCTGAACTGGACCTGTCACTAGGGCCTCTGCAGATATTCCCTGTAATTGAGAGAGAGCTCAGAGTCATCAGAGCCCACACCTGCCACTTCCCTCCACACTGCACTGCACTCAAAACAAATGTCTGAGGACGAGAGACTGTCGCTCCTCAGCTCGCATTATGAATATTTCTATCACAAGCGCTCCTCCCTCCTTCACTTCCCGCAGCCTGGGCGTGTGCTGCTCTGACGGAGAACTCAGTGAAGCTGAACGGTGCAGACGGAGAAGATCTTTAACCAGTTCAATCAAACCCACACACAAGGAACCTGGTATGTGAGCGCTAACGGTAGAACCAACCCGACACACCACGGTTTGTCAAGAGTTCTCCTGCGTGAGAGAAACTTGGAGCTATATTTAGAGAAGGAAAAGCATTTGGACTCCTTCGCCACACACCGCTGCCACCTCCGTATGTGCCATCTGCTTTTCACGGCACGCACCAGCGCAGTGGGGCAGGGCCAGATGAAGACGGCGATATCTCTGCCGCATACATAATTCATGCTGTGTTAATGCACCAGGCCTGGCTCTGAGAGAGAGCTCCAGTGGAAGGGAAGTGTGACAGACATCTGACAGGTTCAACAAAGGCCGCAACTATTAAGGTTATGGTGCACTTTGTTGTCCCTGTAAAGAAATGTGTCCTCCGCATTTGACCCATCCTTCAATGCCACTGGGGCATCAGTGGGTGCCACAGTGCAGCGCCCGGGGGCCCATCTCCAGATTAATGTGCCAGGCTTGGTCAGGACTACTGTAGCTGAAGTGCACATTTCTGTGCTTTTTGGGGTCGATATGTCTGGATTATCTTTATTATAACCCTGATATAATGCTGTGTTTCCTCATTCAAAGCATGCGTCTGCAGTTGAGTTGTTTAATTCAAGAATCTCTCACAAAAAAGTTCCTCGTGATTGATGTCATTCACTGGACTCGATTCCATTCATTTCAGCACTTAAATGTCCTTCACTACTCAACTACTCCCATCATTACTATTTTAGTTTAATCAACACATGCTAAAATCGTATATGGGTAAGTGGGCTATGATCTTGTTGGCTCCATGACAACCGGCTGTGAGGCTAATGTGAGCTGTTTCAAGCATTTAATATATACTTTAACACAAATAGTGTTTATTTAACTAAAACTGATTTCCAAGGCTTATCAAAAAGTATTTTTCAATTGTGTTAAAAAGAGAAGCACAGTAACCCTTACCCTGTAAATCCAAAATTGTACCTTTTTAACCATATTTAATATAGAAAGTCATTGTGAATGTGGGTCAATATTGTTCAAAGCTTTAAAAGAAAACTTACTCTTCTACTTTTAACAACTTTTAACTGGGCACTTAAAAAAGCTCAGATTCCTCTGAGTTTGAAAGAGGCCATCATATCTTTAATCCCTAAAGGAGGGAAAGATGGACTGGACTGTGCCTCGTATAGAGCGATCTCAATCCTGAACGTGGACTATCGTAAATACAACTCAAGTATGTCCAAAAGAATGGAACCAATACTCCCAAATTCAATATCCAATGCTCAGACAGAATTTATGAATAAACGACAAACCCGAGACAACATCCGACGATCTTTATTCATAATGAACCATATACGAAAACAGCCAAACGGATCAGTCTGTATACTGAAGAGCATTCAATTCTGTTAGTTGGCCTTATATATTTAAAGTGTGTTAAACAAATTTCAAATAGATGACTGAATAACAAATAATAACAGAAGTGAATAGTTGTTTCATGTCCTATTCAGTCACAGAACCTGTGAATTACCAGGTGACGCTGCTTAAAATGATACTGCACTATTCCATTAGTGAGTAAAATAATCCACCAAATCAGCATCTTTTAATTATCCCCGCATCACATTAAAACACAGGGTTTTATGGATGGGGAAGCAACCTTTGATGATAAAACAGACAAACATATATTTTTTTGTGATAATGGATTTATTTTCCTGCTTTTTTCCTGCACTTTTGACTCTCTGCTCAGTGATCAAAGGGTTAAATAAGGACTATGGATTCACCTGGTTATTATTTTAGTTATATTAGCTTTTTTGAGACGTTGGCTTTTTTGCGTCTGTAGCAGAATCAGTCCTCAGCTTGTGATTCATCCTTCAGTGCTCCTGGGTCAATCTGACCTAAGGGTCAGCATTGCACGAACGGATGCAGCCAGGACCTACCTGCTGTGAGGTGAGAGTGCCAGCCTCTCAACCACCGTTCTGTGGAGGACACAAACTATATCAAAACAAACTCCTAACAATTTGAAAAATTGTTATGTGTCTGGAGTGTAGCCGACCCCAGCGCCACTCAGATCTGGAGAATCTGGTGGAGCAGACAGCCCCCCGCGGTCTGACAGAGAGGTTCTTTTGTTGGACAGGACTTCTGCCAGCTCCGCTCCTGCTTCGCTCAGATCTGAACCGCTCCAGTCCAGATTGACGGCCCACTTAGAGCAAACTGACAGCCCTACGGGAGCTCCATGCACACTCTGTCTCCATGGCAACCGCCCGCTTCTCCTTTACCGTCCCAGACCAGAGTTCTGTCAAGCCTCCCCAAGCACCCCGTGGAGGAACGAGAGAGCGAAATGCCTGGAAAATGTGCACTAATTGGGTTTAAAATGCCCTAGAAAGCACCTGTCAGCTCGCATTGGCGTCAGTCCTGGAGCAAGGATTTTACAGATCAGGTACAAAATGTGAACGTCTCAAAGTTAGGAGTTTCATCCACTTTGATCCATTTTTGATCACAGCTGGTCCCGCGTGGAGCATTAGGTGCACATTTGGTGGTGTCTGTGTCTGCGCGAGGCTTTCCCCCGGGGCACAGTGAAGACTCGACCTGCCAAAGCCTGAGATAGCAGGTCCAGAGAGAGGTGAGCCAGGAGACGAGCGTTTACCCCCGCTGAGCTCTGCCAGACCTGAGGAGACGAGTGTGACGTTAGCCTGGCACACTCGCTTAAGTCATGACAACAAATACTGAAAAATGCAAAATTCACTCACACACATACATGCATATATATATATATATATATATATATATATATATATATATATATATATATATATAAATATATATATATATACGCACTTTTTTTCCGGATGTAGGGTCCACCACATTCCTGCCCAACCTGGAATTGCATTAAGCTTCATTCATGCTCATTTGTACATCCTCTCCCTCTGATCCCCAGAAAACACTTCAAAGGTCAAAGGTAGAGCTCCGAGATCTTCTGTTTTTATGTACATAAATAATCCCCAGACTCATTTTGAACATTTCTGCCTCAAATCATTTTCATTAGAACTGTCCTTACATTAGCATGTTGGGGCAGGCTAGCTTTTGTTAATCCCGCCTTTGAAACTTTGTCACTAGATGGTGTTCTGACTCAAATCCTAAAGAGAGAATGATACAAAGAGTGAACAAAAGTGCCGTGGAACTAAAACAACCAAGTAATTAATATCTTAGATTCTCAATTGGTTTGCAACTTGTGATTCTTTGAAGATGATGACACAATACTCATCTCTATACTGCTAAAGCGACCTGCCTGGAGTCGTGCAGTACAGTGTCAGCGGAACCTGGATCGGATCTGCGGTCAGGAGTAACTCGCTGGGGGATTGGGCCATTGTAGATGTATTACAATGCCTTGGGAATCCATTGCACTCAAAGACCACTAGTGGGGTAAGTACATTACACAGAATATGAGGTGCCGTGAGGTGAAAGTTCTGGCAAGTTCAGTGGATGCTTTTCCCTCAGATGTGAGTCACTGTGAAGACTCTGGACTGCAGAGGAGTGGGCCAGGCTCCAGAACAGCTGGGTGTGAATCCTGTGCTGTGTGAGGAGCCACTCAAACAGAAGTATCCTGCCCGTCTGAGAGTGGGAGCGGAGGAGGGAGGAGGCCATCGTCTGGAGTGGAAGCAGGTGGAACCACAAACTTATGTCATCTGTACGTAGCATTAGCTTCTCTTCAACTAAACAGACTTTTGAGGGCTTTTCACCAGATTATGTTTTACTAGTTGCTTTTAGACAGACGTGTCAAATATATTCCTGGGGTTGCACTGTGTTTCATCCATATGAATAATATTCAATATTCAATAATAATTTTCAATATTCGGGGTAATACCTTACCCCGTGCGTAAGGTGCCTTGCCTGACGCCACGCACTACAAACAGAGCCAGATTAGGAAACTTGATTTGGAATGTGAATTTCAAAAGAGCGAAACTGCTTACCAGAGCTTTTAACATAAAAGACGTGCAACACGAGCCAAACTGATGTTCCAAGATTGAGCCCAGCCTTGCGCACACCTGGTGCGCAAAACCGATGACCTGGAAAAACAGGAGTGTTTGTTGTGGTTCGGCTGAATGGCGGGTGACGCCAATCCTGGGACACCTTCAGATCAACCTCTACATGCTGCCGTTAGGTCAGTTATTACGCAGAAATAATGTCTTATCACAACTCACTCACTGACGGCAGGTGAATATGGACCATTCACTGTCACTGCAACAGATCAGTGGTGGATGCAAAAAAACTTTCTCCAGCTAAACTCAGACAAGACTGAAATCATCGTCTTTGGCAGAAACAGAGAGAATGTGTGAGCAGTCACCTCCAGTCTCTCGTTCTGAAACTACAAATCAAGTTAGAAATCTGGGGGTAATAATGGACTCAGACTTTGCCAAACATTGCCAAAATCAAGGGTATAGTGTCTAAACCAGACTTGGAGAGACTTATTCATGCATTTGTCTCCAGTAGGTTAGACGACTGTAACGGCTGTTCACTGGCCTCTCCAAACGAGCTGTAAAACAGCTGCAGTACATCCAGAACGCTGCTGCTCGGGTCCTGACTAGAACCAGGAAGTACAAGCACATTGGTCTGTGCTCAGGTCTCTGCACTGGCTTCAGGCTCAGAGAATAGACTTTAAAGCAGCTCTGCTTGTGTTCAAGTCTCTCCAAAACACCAAAGTACATCTCTGACATGTTAGTGCCAAAAGAACCATCTCAGACTCTGAGGACCTCAGGGACCAGCCTCCTGCTGGTGCCAGAGTCAGGACTAAACATGGACCGGCCTCCTGCTGGTGCCAGAGTCAGGACTAAACATGGACCGGCCTCCTGCTGGTGCCAGAGTCAGGACTAAACATGGACCAGCCTCCTGCTGGTGCCAGAGTCAGGACCAAACATGGACCGGCCTCCTGCTGGTGCCAGAGTCAGGACTAAACATGGACCGGCCTCCTGCTGGTGCCAGAGTCAGGGCTAAACATGGACCGGCCTCCTGCTGGTGCCAGAGTCAGGACTAAACATGGACCAGCCTCCTGCTGGTGCCAGAGTCAGGACCAATCATGGACCGGCCTCCTGCTGGTGCCAGAGTCAGGGCTAAACATGGACCGGCCTCCTGCTGGTGCCAGAGTCAGGACTAAACATGGACCGGCCTCCTGCTGGTGCCAGAGTCAGGACCAAACATGGACCGGCCTCCTGCTGGTGCCAGAGTCAGGACTAAACATGGACCGGCCTCCTGCTGGTGCCAGAGTCAGGACTAAACATGGGGAATCTGCATTTCAGTTTTTTGCAGCTAAAATCTGGAACAGTCCCCCTGAAGATGTGAGACAGGCCTCCACTCTGACGATGTTTAAATCCAGGCTAAAAACAGTTTTGTTTAGACGTGCAAACGACTGAAAGATCTATCAGCACTCTTCTCTTTTAAAGCTTTTTTAAATGATTTGTTTTTATGTGTTTTGTGATTTTTATGCAACTTTTCCTGTTGTGTAAAGCACTTTGAATTGCCTTGTGTACGAATTGTGGTCTACAAATAAACTTGCCTCCCCATGCCATGCCTTGCCTTGCCTTAGCTCGCCTTGCCATGCCATGCCATGCCTTGCTTTTCCTTGCCATGCCTTGCCTTGCCCTGCCTTTCCTCGCCTTGCCTTGGCTGAGGGCGGTCCCTCTGACACCTACATCACATTCTAACCTCTGCCGTAGAACGTTGTGGTTGGTGGCGAGTACCTATTTGCTTAGTAGAATCCAGGTGGCAGCTTTGCTTTTTTGGCCAGGCAGTGTATTAAAAAACTGCTGGACTCAGCCTGGGATTTAAACCCAAGACCTTCTCGCTAGCTATTCATCCACACTACAGCACAGTCTGGTTCAACAGAGGAACATACAAAAGTGTATCACATTCTGAAGACTGGCGTAAAAAGGCGAGCATGATTTGTGAAATATTTCCCGTTGAATGAATCGGTCTGATTTGACGGCGTGTGTGAGTGGAAGAACTCAATCTCATCGTCTGATTGCCTGAGCTCTCTGCATAAAGGAGCAGCGCGTTTCATTAAAGCCCTGATAATTCACCCAGATATTCTTTAGAAATCAGCGCCTATTCAGCACCGCACAGAGAGCCAGAGGTACACGAGGGAGGGGAGAAGAATATACTTGTTATGGGACTGAGGAACAGTACGAACATTCAGGACCACCCACATGTTACCACAACATCCTCGGGTAGGTGGTCCAGGTGAGTGAGGGGGACAAGGGACGCTTCATCTCCAAGGGGGGGTGAAGGGGGAATTATTATAAAAACATTTCTAATACTGATTAAAAAAAAAAAGAAGGAAAATTAAAATAGTAGCTGTGTTTGTAACAGGCATACACACTATCAACTTGTTCAAATGATGCTGCAGGTTTGACAGGTTTTAATGCATGCATTAGGTCTGATGTGAGCAACAGATGAGATACACAGCACTGTGCTGAGTGCGCTAAACAACACAATTCAAATCGATTCTGACCTCTGTCCGATTGATTCTGCAGGTCACAGAACCAAGCAGGTGCGGACGGGGGCGAAGACGTCTAGTCATTCATTCATTTAATCATCATATCCTTTTGGAAAGTAAAACTATAATACTGTAGTCTGTAGTCTGTTCATTGCTGTTCACATGTTTCTCTTTCTCTCCACTTCCCCCGGGGAGTGGAGACTGTTTCAGGCACTGCGGCGGCTGCTCCAGTGACGACCCCCCCACCCCCATCTGTCTGGAGGATTGATCTCTACACTGGAGGATCTATGCACCACCCGCCTGGACAGCTGGATTAGCCACACCTCGTCTGCCTGGACGAACTCCATCTACTTTTGATGAACCATTCCAATGCTGGAGGAGCTTTCTCTACACTGGGTGGACTGCTCCTCGTCGGCCTGGAGGAACTCTTTAAAGCCACCTCCCTCTTGAGTGGTTCTGGCTCCACAGTCCAAGTGGATGCGTCAGTCCTAGTTCAGCTGCAGCCTGTCCGTCCGTGGGAGTAGGATCTCTCCTTCACTGTGGTTCTCCCCGAGGTTTCTACTTTTTCCCATGGGGTTTTTTGTAGTTTTTCCTCGCCGCGAAGGAGGGTCAAAGGACAGGGGCATTCTGGGACAGTTATCTGAACTGCTTTTACCTGTGGCCCATCGAGGCAACTGTTGTTGTGATTTTGGGCATTATAAAAATAAATTGAATTGAATTGAAAAGTTGTAGTCTCAAACTCAGAGGAACGTGTAGATTTGGAGATGAATAAATTGCAGGGAGTTATATTCAAAAAAGCAACAGTATGCTTTTTATTCATTCAACTTTATTTATTCTTTTTATTTTAATTTTAATAAAAGCATAGTTTAGAGTTTTTTTCCGTAGCAGAACATGAGCATGGATTGTGAGTACCTGAGGGCCACATGTTTGGACGACACAGCTCTTATAAAGTGATGTCCCCCAGTCTGAAAAGCAGAAATGTAGACATAATGCGACTGCTGCTGTGTGAAAGATCAAGCACTGAACAAATGGATTAATGAGCTTGTTCTGATGATAGTGCAGAGGAGATGGAGAGATGTTTGTGAGGATAATTATACAATGCAGAAGATGGCTGTGTCACTGCTGCGTTAAAGCTTTCTGCTCTTGCTGTTTGGACTGAAACTTTTGGATTGGATGAAATTGCTGTTGTGTTTTAAGATGTTTTCCTGCTTCAGATTACAGTCTTTATTTATGGAATGGAGTGGTGACGATGACAGATCAGTCCTGAAGAATTTTGGGGAATTTTGAACAGACTTAGGACTAGGAACCATCAAAAAATTCAAAAAAGATTTCTTTAAATATTGAATTCATCCTTGTAGGTGAACGCTGTTGTAATGTATTGTTTTGTAATGGTCCAACTGAAGATAAGCCATGATGACACAGGGACCATGAGAATTTTTTAGTAAAATGTGACTAGCTTTTTAATTTATTTTGATGGAGTTTACAGGGTAGATTTCAAACACATCCAAGAAAATACAAATTTGAGAAAAGGCTGAAATCTAAAATGCAAAATTAAAACCCTCTTTAACTGTGCTTATCTCTCAAAAGAACGTAATCTGGAGACATCAAGCATTCCAACATGCCTTTGTTATAAAGCCAAAAAGATATGTGAAATAAAGTAAATTAAAGCCTGACATGTCGACCGACGCAGTTTTTACATAACACTCATGCCTGTGAAACGGTGAAAATGGAGAGTTTAAAAGGTCAAGGACTTGTTGACATGCTTCATCCTGGTGCTTAGTAACAGCCGGAACAAAGTCAGGAAATCCAGGAGAAAAGGTGCACCAGACATGATTCGCATTCCTCTCCATTTTCTAATCCAAAACATTCCTTGATAGTTATTATCCAAGTTAGAAATGCATTCATTACGTTTATTTCTCCTATAACTTTTTGGGTGATATGACTGTGACAGTCATGCGATCCAAATAAAAATAAACTACTTCATTTTAATGTTTCACAAGCATGAAAAGTAAAGTAAAATGAGATGCTTAACTGAACCCAAAATCCTCTTAAATGACTCTGTGCACAGAGTGTCAGTTGGGTTGTTTACTTTTAAGTTGTTGTGCATTAGCATTAGCATTGAGACACAAACACATCCTTTACACCAAAGTGTCCTTTGGTGAAGGACTCGCTTGTTTTGTAAAGTCTTAAACATGTTTCAGACACATCCAGCACAACTCACTGTTCACTATTCATAAACCCCAGAGAAATGAATTGGACAGGAAGTACTGAGCTAGCCATTTTAAAAATAAACAGACCAACTGCCACCTTGTGCACAGAGTCAATTTCAGAGGGAGAACTTATTAGAATAAGGATCTCATACATTTTAGAAGATGTTTGTAGAGTTCTGAACCAAATTTAATTATCTACAAAGGGCTTAGTATATATTGCCTAAATAAGTACAGCTTCAGCAAAGCGCAAATTGTGACCATTCAAATTATGATTTTGTTTTGATTGCTATTAATCTTGCTTCCTTATTCCAATTGAAATAAACCTTGTGCACTCTAAGAGGTGACTTCCAATCACAACTCCTTTGTTCAGATGCATGTTCCTTTCGCTGATTGCTGTGATTCAGTGTGTGGCAGTTCCATGTGGTGGTCCCTCAGTCGTCGCCATGACAACAGGTGGCGTTGTGCTCTGGCTTGGAGGGTAACACCTGACGACAGCGCCACGCTGAGAGGAGGAGCAGGCAGCAGCTTGTCTCACCACCGATTAAAAAACACCCATTAATCCTCCAGCAGGGTACTCCCATGGATGTATTAAATGAACTGGATAAGGTATGCCCCCTCTGTCTGTGGTCCCAGATTGATTAGTGGCCGTAGCCTCTTGGAACCAGCCTTTTCTAAAATTGCACATTATAATCACAGACAGTACTGAATTATTATCGGTATTTAAATAAAATAGAAGGAAATGTTCTTTCCTACCTTTTCTAAAATCACCAAAATTACTGTTTTTATATGAAGTGACGTCACCGCAAACATGTGCGAGTCACGTGAACGAGCGTCGGACGATACAAACAGAAGCTCGTGGAAAAGGCTGGACTAGCGATACCTGTGAGTTGTATTTTATTTAATTTTAGACGCTTCACGTGTGTCTAACATGAAGAATACAATTACAATCACACAAGCTAACGTTAACTCAAAAACTTGCAGCTGCGTGATCGTTCACGTCGCTCAAAGCATCATGGGGGATTGTTGTCACGTGGTGCCCCTAAAGCAAAGATGTCAGCCTCCGTATCAGGAAGTAAGACATTTTTTTGGGGTCATGCGCCAATGAGCACACTCCATAGGGATAAACAGGGTGCCATTTTGGATTCATCTTCCAGGTTTTATTATAGTTCTATGGGTACTCTTCACCTGAGTGCGGGTACAAGCAATACATGAGAGATTTTATCTTTGCCTAGAATGTTCCATAGTGTGGCTCTCAAATTCTCTATGTTGCACTAACTTTAGTTCTAGGTGTTTTTATTGCTCAAAAATACCTTGGAAAATAGCAGCATCACCTCTTCACTGATCTGACGTTGTCCTGGTTGTGGCGTCGCCTGCTTGTCTCCATGGAGATTGGTAGGTTAAATCATAGACATACAATTAATAGACAAGGTGTTTAATGCTCATGCATGTTTGTCCTGGAAGTTTTTACAATTCCGGAACCAGTCCCTGGTATTTTTTCCATAGACCATTCTCAGCCGTCGTCACTGATGAGATGACTTGCATTTAAGTGATGTTTGTGGGTGGCCAAAAGATGAAACTAAGGTTGCCAATTGTCTCACTCCCCAAAGCGGGACATGACGGGCGCCAGCTCAAGACTATTACGTAAATTGTATTGATATTTAGAGAAGTTTGCAAGCTTTACAAATTCGGATCAGTCCCTTGTGGCTTTGATCTTGTCTGTGGCTCTTCATTTAGTTCATTTGCCCAATAATTCTACCAACAATAGAGGCTCTGACAGCAGGACAGCAGCTGTCTCTGCAGGGACAAATCAAAACCAGCCAAATAGTGTCACTGACTTTTCATTGGTTAAACAGCATCATGTGATCACTTGTAGACCAAAACAAAGTTGTGGCACTAGCTGTGTTCTCTCAGAATTCTCTCAAATGGACATTAAAAGTGGCGAGAGGTAAACAGGTTGAAGATATTTCCTGTGTTTTTTATCAGAGGAAACCTGTGTCATTTGGAGCTTTGTCCAAACAGATGAGTCAGACACAGAAGAAAAGAGGAGGAGGTGAATAACAGTCAGTGCCATGATTTATGTTTGATGCACTTCAGCTTAGGTTGTGTGTGTAAAGTTTAAAAGTAGAATGACTGTATTTTTCGCATTATGCATCTGTTGTCTTTGTTTGTACATCTCTCTCTTCGGAAAAGACAAAAACAGAAACTTTTAGCCCAAATGCTGTTTGAATATCTCCTCCACGGCATGGTAGCGCAGCAGTTAGCACTCGGGGTGGGTCACAGCAAGAAGAGGAACGAGGCCTTACTGTGTGGAGTTTGCATGTTCTCCGCGTGTCTGCTTTGGTTTCTTTCGGGTGCTCAGGTTTACCCTCCCACTAAAACCTGTACAATAGGTGTGTGAATGAGAGTGTGTTTGTGAGAGTGAGTGCAGGACAACAGATGAAACTAGCCCATAGCTAATTACGGCGTTGCGTGTTCATTAACATGTTCTGTCCTGACCAAATGTGTGTCTTTTCATGGTCCACACACTGCGATTCAGATGTTAGTCCAGTCGTAACAGCTCCACACGGCAGTCTTCAGCTAGAGGTGAGTAAGAGTGTCTAACCTCGACTGAAAATGTATGTACCACCAGTCAGTCTGCAAACATAAAGAATGTGACGTCACTAAGAATGCTCTATGACCGTTAGCATTCGCCTGCAAGAATATCAAATTAAATAGTGTGTAAAACTGGCATCTGTGAACCGACGGTTAACTAACTTTATGTTGCTTCTGGTAAGAATCGTAAGCTAGGTTATCATATAAAACATCTATTCTCCTCGTGCACATTTGTGGAACTGTTCTATGCGACAAGCCACACCCAGCAGCAGGATCACTCCTCTGCATGCAAAACATACTCCTAAGACATATTCATAAGACATAAGCAGGGCCAATGTCAATTTGAGCTGAAGGCTGCACAGAGAGGAACACACGCTGCTTCTTGTGATGCAGGTCCCGCTGGGCTGCCGGCTCATTTACCTCCACAGAACAGAGAGGGCAGAGAGGACACTCGCAAGTGTTCTGACAGGACCCAGCGCCAGAGGGGGAGGCAGAGAGCTGTGTGCAGGGCTTAACATGAGACTTTTTGCTTATTGGGATCACAGAAAGGGAGGATGATATCAACAAACTGATTGGTGTGGTTTTAGATCATAACTCTGCCATCATTCAGCGATTAGATAATGCGAAATTACAGGGAACACACTATTTTGCCTTGAATTGTCAGGTGTGCCTTTTGTGCGTCCAATTTAAGTCAAATAATTCAGTGGTTCCAAAACTTTTCCCACAGGAAGGGTTAGATAAGATCAGATCTTTACAATCTGTCAGTGATTAGATCATGTGAATTACTTTGATTGTCAAATGGAGAACAATACATTACACCCCTGGATACTTTGACAACCTTCTGCTCAATGAAGAGTGTGCTGTGATTAGAAAAAGGTTGAAAAAACACTGCCCTAGCAACCATAGTGAACACTGACATCCTTAGAAATCCCTCCAAACCAAGTAATACTTCAAAAAACATCGTCATGGACATTTAACACGGCTCTTTTATGAATTCCTAGGCATTATTGTTTTCCAAGTAATAGCACTCTTTACTTTACATATATATTTTAATACAATTTCAAACATATTCCCTGCCGTTGACGCCATTTAATAGAAACATGAAGGAATCTATGTTTGTCGGTGTATAATGTGTTTGACCAGGGATATCGCTATGGCCACCAAGGTCTGCCTCTGTCTGCATCTGATAAGGACGGGAGGAAAATGTGCAAGAGCGAGGGAGAGAGGGAGAGGACAAAGGTGGATACAACTGTTTCCCCCGTGGATGGGGGAGGGGGGCACAGTAGCGAAAGGGTTTGCACTCTCACTTCACAAAAAGAAGGTCCTGGGTTCGACTCCCTGGTGGGATCTTTCTGTGTGGAGTTTGCATGTTCTCTGTGTCTGTGTCGGTTTTCTCTCCCACGAAAATCATGTGCAATAGTTTGTGGTGCGTGTCTGAGAGTGAATGTGCAACTGCGACAATCCGGCGCGTTCACAGCGTGTATATTGTGTATGTTCTTTAACATGTCCTCCACCAAATAAATTCATTAACACATAAACATGAAACAGGGCAAGACTGATAGACCAACACTCTAGTTTGCACTATGCCTACATACACATACATTGAGACGACTTAAATACACTCTGTAACAACCTGTAATAGCATGTAAACATACCACAGAGTTATAACAGGTAAGCACTAACAACCTTTTATATAATGTGACCTAAACATAATGTACTGCAAAAATACATAACTCAAATGCAACACATGGCATAGGGCCCCATATTTTCCATTTCATAGTCTGTTGTAAGGACATAGCATAACATTTAGCGTTGTGCAAATCACACTAGTGTAAATGAAATGACGGCGGCGTTAGCAGATCCAGTGTTCTGATGGGCTTCTGTCAGAGCGTGTCTGTTGAATAGACTTTTTGCCCCTTTTTAAAAAAAAATAACTATTGCATAAAACTCTGGAAGGGCATTTGTGATGTATATCTTGCTTGTACAGCACCGCGTCACACGGAGGGGGCAGGCACCACCTATGCACCTTGTAACAACCTATTATCTGATTTAATGTAAGAAACTGTGTCACTACCTAGTATCACATTTAACATAACGTACGGTGTAACAACCAATTAGAAAATGTAACCTTATCCACCATAACTCACTCTGTTAGTTGTTCTAACACGTGAGATTTACCTGATACGGGACGTTACATTGGGCGCCACCATTACTCGTACCCCTCCTTCCTCCGGCGGCCATCGTCTTCAGATCTGAAGGTCGCCGATTTGAATCCCGCTCCTGACACAAAACACATCGAAGGTTGAGCGGTCAGAGCCACTGGCCCACAGGTTAGTGGTGTGATTCCAGCTGCCCCCGATGAATATTACTGTTGTGTCCTTGGGCCTCCTTGCCCTCCCCAGTGTCTGCATACTCTGGTGTATGAATGGGTGAGTGGTTCCTTGTCGTACAGTTTTGAGTGCCTTGTAAGTACTTTATAACACGCACTTACATTTAATCAGGTTCTAAGGTTATTAGGTTGTAGTGTGAACGACTTGTTTGTTTGAAACTAGATAAGACTCAAAAGGAATAAATTAGGGCTGGGAAAATTATTGCGTTAATTTTTTCCTTTTAATCACGTTCAAATGAATTGACGCATCGATTCATTTGACTAAACAACAAAGAACTTAGGTGTTACTTCTGCGCTGAAAGAGGAAGTAATGCGCCGCACGGCTTCTTCCAGCGCACTGGAATACATCAAGCGAGCGAAGAAAACTCACTTCCGTTTCCTAAATCACAAGTGACGCGATGACTGACCAATACGACAAGCTGTTGAATGGATAATTCCGTTTTAAATCGTTACCAGACGGCACTTTAGACAAAACAAAACCAATATGCGTTCTATGCAAAGGGGAGGTCAATTGCCACCGAAGTAATTCGTCCCTAACACATCACCTGAAAGCCAAGCATTCCAGAGCGGTGAAGTCAGAGGGTCAAAGGGGAGATCTCCGACAGTCAACATTGTAAACTTTATTAGTGAGTACTTAGGTTAGCTTTGTCAATGGAGACATAAGATTAAACTTTAATCATTTATTTTAAATTACAGATCCCAAAGAGATCATATAAGCATTTATTTGTACAATTTGTTTACATGTCAGTGTTTGAGTGTTGAATGATTCATTAAACTTTTTGAATAGACAATTATGTGTTTGTAAGTTAATAAACAACATGATTCATAACTGACTTTTTCAGATTTGATATTAATTCGTAAAAATGACAAATTATCGATTCAAAACCCTAAAATGAATAGAAATGTTCTGTCAAATTAACAGTGGTGTGGATATAATCACAGGGAAATACAAACTTGACTGTTATTGGACCATGTCACTTTGTCTCTAATGACAGCAGAACACACTCGATTATCAGCGCGTAGACCTGACCCGGCTGTTCAGACACACTGTCTCACTGCGGCAGTGTGACCCGGCTCTGACTGCACACATGAGCTGCAGGACAGACGTGACAGGTTCATGACCAGAGACTGACCTCACATTGACCTTATGCATGCGTTCTATTCTACGCAGCGTGGTGACAAAGTGGTTAGCACTCGATTCCAAGACCACGTGGAGCTCTTGGTGTAGTTTGTGTCTGGTGGGGTTTACTTTGGTCCAGTGACCCCTTCATTCACAGTAAGCCAATCCTTCAGCTAGAGCTCAAAACACCATCAAAATGTGTGAAAGCTGCTTCTGTCTAATATGAATGAAAGAATGTCAAAGCTTTTCATTTGATTTTCTTTTACAATTTGGTAAAATACTTTTATACCTTTTCTTATCCAGATCTTAAATCTCAGGTCGGTGCTGTTTGGTAGATTTGAACATCTTTGTTTTGTTTGTATGATTAGATGAGTTCTATCCATGTATGTCCAGCTGTTTGTCCTCAGTAAGGTCTGTGCAGGAACCTCTGGGACACATTACACTCAATTCTGGGTCACACCAGGACAGTTGTGCTCTGATTTGAGCTCAGATAAAGTAGTTAAGACAGGATAAACCCCAACCACCTCTTTCTTTTGACAGCTGTTAAGTTTGGAATCGGATATTGACATTGTTTTATTCTACTACTCTACTACTCTATCATATAATCGATTGTGGATGGAGATCGGGAGAGTCTAGAACAGACAATCATTTTTACAGTTTCAATCCTTTGACTTAGGCTTAAGTATGGATTAAGATTCCATTTTCAAGGTCCTTTTTCTTTAAAAGTCTTGACCAATCTTTTGTGGAGAGCTACACTACACTACAGTCAAGGGTGGTGCCAGTTTTTTTTAATATTCAGTTTGTTCTAGACATTGGACCAATATTATGAAGGAAATGCATCATGTTATTATGGAGATTTCTTGCATAACATAAAACGTTATGTTCCATCCCATAAATTGTAAAACCACTGATTGTTTTTGATGTCTAATGTATTGGACCAGTGGTGAATAAAAGGAGAGACCAAGCACAGCCCTGTCTCTCCTCTGTCCAAAGTCAGTGGGTCTGTCAAGTGACCCTTCATTTTCATTTTTGATGTTGGACTGTCATAAAGAGCCCCATTATTCTTTCTTATCAAGTCATGTGTTCCAAATGTGTTTTAAACCGATAAGGCCAGCTAACAGTCAATAGCTTCTCTGGGTTCAAACTTATCACCACAGCTTCGTTTTCTGTTTTTGTTCATTTTGTGTAAAGATCGTTGTGTGTTGCCTTGGGTTTGTCGTTTGTTCATAAATCCTGTCTGAGCGTTGGATATTGAATTTGGGAGTATTGGTTCCATTCTTTTGGACATTCTTGAGTTGTATTTACGATAGTCCACGTTCAGGATTGAGATCGCTCTGTATGAGGCAGTCCATCAGTCCAGTCCATCTTTAAAGATAGGCCTCTTTCAAACTCAGTTAAAAGTCGAGGAGTAAGTTTTTGTTTTGAAGCTTTGTACCATTGTGAGAGTATTCAAAAAAGATTTGATTCAGTCCTCTATATCTGCTGATATTTTGGAGAAAAGTTTTTTGTAGGAAGATTCAAATGGCGCAAGTATTTTGTCTTGTTTGATTAAAATGACATGACATTACTTTCCTGAGTTTGAAAATTGTTCTTTTAGCTTGTTGTTTTCTAGGTTTCCAAGCTAGTCATTTTGAAAATTTGATTCCACTTTCATAATATCTGTGTTTGGTAAGGAGCATTTTAAAAATTCAAATTCTCATGTTCAGCCTCCGCAGTTGTCTTGTAAATTGTCTTGTAGATTATGTAAGTTTTTTTTGCATTTATTTCTTTTTGGTTGAGATGATAATTCTGCCCCTCAGAGCTGCTTTGGCTGCGTCCCAGAGGAGATGGAATTAACCTCCAAAGTGTCTGCAGTGATGTAGACAGGGGCATGATCATTTTGATCAGTTGTGCCTGTGTCCAACTCTGTGATTTTTTACCTATCTTTGTTGAAAATAAGAAAATAGTCTACACTGAAAAAAATAACTTTTGGGTGTAGTAATATTTAGGATATATAACTGAATATTTTTTACCTGATTATTTAAAGATTGACCCCAAATAAAGTATACATTTGAAATGTTTTGATCATTTAACTTTGGGAGTATTGGTGCTCAGCTGTGTGAGTGTCCTGCTCCAGAGTCTGCTGTGATCCAGAGGGACTCGCCCTTCAACACTTATCAGCAGTTTGGAAATATTTCTAAAACAAACTACATTTACAGTGAGTTGCATTTTTTTTGGAAAACTGTTAATAAAATTGATTCTGACATTGGCATTTCATGTTATCATTTTGAAATGATTTTTGTGATACGTTGAAAGAGTAATCTTAGTCATATTATATAATAAGTAAATAATACTAGTTAATTAAATAACTTTTAAAGTAAATATAGACATAAGAATTATGAGAAAAAATTGAACTTTTGAACTTTATCATTTACTTATTTTAAAAAAAACAATACTACAATTTACTTTATAAATAAGAATAAATCCTACTCTATAAATACAAAGTCTATGTCAACTACAGTACTACAGTTTAAATAAAAAGAAAAATAGTGCAAATTGTCGCGAGACTTTTGAAAAAGTAAATCTTAATAGTGATTTTTTTCAGTGTATTTAAGATCCTGTGTGGATTAGATAAATGATTATATTGATGAGCAGATGAGCAGTGGGACCCACCAAGTATCAATTAACCCTATATTTTGTATAAATGTGTTAATGTATTACTTTGGCTTACAATTGTTTATTGATTTTAAATCATTTAATGCAGTCACCACCACAGATAAAGGTTCCTTCAGAGTAGTTTATATCACATCTATGATCTTTAACCTGTACATGCGCCTCCTGCTGGTGTCATCAGGAGACATGGAGTCAACTTCCAAAGTTCTGCTGATGATACGCAGCTTTACATCTCCGTGTCTCCTGATGACACCAGGCCAAAGGATGCTCTTTTTAACTGCATTTTAGAATCAAATCCTGGATGGCAGAAAACTTTCTCCAGCTTAACCAGGACAAAACTGAGGTTTTAGTCATCGGTCCTGAGGCCCAGAGAGAGAAACTTTTACCAAAACTACAAGCACAGTCTTTAAATCCATCATCACAAGTGAAAAACCTGGGCATCATTTATGACTCTGAGCTGACTTTCATTCCAAGAACATTAATAGCAAAAATATTTTTTATCTCTTAAAGAACAGCCAGAGTTTGCCTCATTCTCTCTGGGGCCAACACGGAGACCCTGATGCATGCTTTTATCTCCAGTCGTATAGACTACTGTAATGCCCTGCTCTCTGGTTTTCATAGAAAAAGTATTTCATGTTTGCAATTAAGACCAGGGGCCGGGACCACATTACATTCATTCATTTTCTACCACTTTTTCAACCATTCACTCTCACATTCATACACTAGGGGCACTGAACACAGTCATGTCTGTGGACGGTGGGAGGAGCCGGAGAACCTGGAGAGAACCCACGGTAACACGGGGAGGACATGCAGACTCCACCCAGAGAGATCTTGTGATGTTGGGGTGGTCCGGGATTTGAACCCACGATCTCCTGCCACAAGAACAGTTTCTGTCCCTCTGCTGTTGGACTCATGAACACTTTAGAACACCTGCCATTTTAACAATTATATAATCTATAATTTGCACTACCACATCTGCACTACTGGCTACACTGTACATTGCTGTATATAGTCTAAGTCTATTTTATTTTATTTAATTCCTAAATATACGCATGCCTTTTTTATATGTATCTTGCTGCTATTTTATTCATTGTTTTATGTTGCACCTTACGTCAAAGCAAGTTCCTATGTTTGTGATCTCTGACAATGGCAATAAACCAATTCTGATCCTGATTGTGATCTATCAAAGGTTGTATGGAGGATTTTTTGAGCCAATCACGACTTGTGGAAGGTGTAAAAGATTGGTTTACAGCACAGTGTTTTTTTTAATATGCACGGTATATGTTATTTGTAAACTTGTGTATGTGTAGTACAAAAACGGTTACTTCTTGGTGACAAGTCCGACATTTTCTTAGAAGTCTTTATATCCTGGTGAATGATAAGCTTGATAACTTAGCTGTAAACTAATGCTCATGCAGCTGATGACATGCGTCGCATTCACTCTGGAGGAGTGGGAGGGAGGGGGTAGTACTGCACATGTACAGTGAGAGAGAAATGCCCGAAAATCCTTCACACAAACTTTAAATGAACTGGATAACTGTCTGCAAGGTGGCCGTGCGAGGTATTGCAGCCTGTTAAGCCCAGCCTTTTTGTATAACTGCATATTATAATTGCAGACAGTACTTCATTCTTTTCAGTATTAAATAAAATAGAAGGAAATATTTTTATCTGCTTCTAAAATCACTGAAATTACCATTTTTATATTAAATGACGTCACAGTAAACATGTGCGAGCTGCGTAAACGAGCCGCGTGAACGAGCGCCACACAATACAAACAGAAGCACGTGAACATGGCTAGACTAGAGACACCTGTAAGTTGTATTTTATTTCATTTCAGACACTTTCACATATGATCTAATATGAAGAATACAATTCCAATCACACAATCTAATGTTGACACAAAAACACGTAAGGTGCGTGATCGCTCCCGTCACTCAAAGCATCATGGGGGATTGTCGTCACAGGGTGGGAGGCCCCTATTCAGGAAGTAATGCGGACGAAAAAAACTTTTTTGGCCACATGCGCCAATGAACACATGTCATAGGGATCAACAGAGCGCCATTTTGAATTCATCTTCCAGATTTGATTAGAATTCTGTGACAGTGGGTCAGTACTCACGGCTCCAATAACGTCCAGACCAGACCATAGAAAAGAAAATGGAGTGTTCATCAGGGGAAATATTTCTGAAATGAAATGTAATGAGCCTGGACGACTATTTTCTTTGCCTAAATCTAACAACAACAAAAATGTGATGGGAAACAGGCTGGCCTCCCGCGCCTCTGCTCTGGAGCCCATGGCTTCATCCGAGGCTAAAGAAACCAAAATGTGCTTGACCCCACTCAACATCCAAGACACATCATACTGAGGTTTCACATCTTCAGGGACAAACGAGTGACGTGAGCGACCGGACTCCTCGCTGCAGGACAGAGCCGACCAGCTGACCAGCACCACGTCTCCTTCAGTGGTTACCAAAACACACAAGGACTCGCTCCAGGACCCAAGTGGATATTTAAAAGAGTTTCTCCTTAGTCAACAAAGGTTCACGTCACAGCACCATCTCGAAACTCTTTGGGTCCCAAAATCTAAGCCCACATTTTTGCACCAGGTGGGTCAAGTTGGATTTTAACTGTGGTCGGGTCCGAAAAAAGTTGACCCATGCATCACTAATGTGTAGATGTTTCCAAGTTTAGGGTTACACTTGGTTCGTGTGTAGCTTTGCAGATTAGCATGTGTTAGCATGAGGCACACAATGTCCAAGCACTGTGCACCATTTGCCTCCTCATGAGCCCCCAACCGGCCTTCCAGCGTCACTTTGCCAAATATAACTTTTTCTACCACGGTCATTATCCTTGTTCTCAATAACTTCATATTTACACTGTATCTTGAGGTTGTTGTCCTTTTGCTAGTGAATCTGCACGTTTTTCCCGGGGGTGTGCACAGATTTCCTAAAGTGCGGCATGGTTTTGGAGGCATGGTGGGGTGTTGAAGGTGTGTGCGGTAGAAGAGAGAGCAGAGACACAAGATACAGAAGAGTGAGAGAGTGCAGAGAGACGGCTGGAGACTTTGTGCTCGGAAGTATCTCTCGGACAAAACAAGCTCCTTCAACACTTCCACCAGAAAAACCAACACAAAAAGCAAGCACACCAGCCCCGAGAGCCCCGGGGTGCAGGGGACGACGGCCTTCTGGTTCTGGTTAAAATCAGGGAAATATGCTGCCGATAATTGGGAACATATCGACTGAGCGCTGTGTTTACATGAGCTGATGTTTGGTGCATTAGGGGCACAGGGTTGAGCTCGTCTGACAGCTAGAACAGAGCGTTCCAGAGGATACAGAGTCCCACTGTCAGCTCTTATCTTCTCTTATCCTCGGCTGTGCATACTGTAATGTCATTTTACATGTAATAAACTGTTTATTGTTTATTTGTCGCTTCTATTTGTATGTTTGTTTATCCAAGTTTGTGTAATGCCTTTATTCACTTTTGTTGGTTGGTTTCTCTTCTCGCTGTGAGTGAATCTACAAGTGACAAAAGCTTTATGTTGACAAGATGAAATGATATGAACATTTGTGCTTGCAGCGCTCCTTCTATCTTTTGAAAACACCAGATTTTTAAAAATGTAATTGTTTTTGTTCTTCCAATTACACTAACTTCAACTTATAAAATTAAAGTTTCACCCCGACAGTTACTTTTACTTGAGAAGTAGTCTTACTTGAATAATACCTTGGACAGTTACTTCTTTCTGCCAATGTCAGGCTAATGGTATGCTAATGCTATTGGACAAAAGCTAACCCAGTTGTAGCTGTGCACTCTGACATGCATGTGCACACGAGCCGTTAGTGCCGCTGGCGCACACTGTAATCAAATTGGGTTGGAGGTCCTGATGTAATGTGAAGCAGATGGTGGCCCGCCGTGGCCCGCTGTGGCCCACCATGGCCCGCCGTGGCCCGCCGTGGCCCACTGTGGGGAACACACCACAGCCAAGTGTACAGAGCACAAGAGGATGTTTTACACTAGCTTCAGTTGAAGCGTCCACCTCAAAGACATGTTTGCACTGGTGAAGTGCCCCGCTTTAAGGACACATAATGTGGGCTAAATTGACTTTAAATCTTTTTAATCCTGTTCTAACATTATGTTTACTACGCCCTCTCCCTCTGAGCCTCACAAAAATGTTCAATTTCAAATTTACCAGGTTTGTGACATCAATGGTACAGATGGAATGTTTGTAATTATTAACTTGTGAGTTTCTTCTAATAAGACAGTTCAAGAAGCTCATTTCTCTGACATGTTTGGGCAGGAGGACTTCCGCCTTTGTCTGAGGTGACGTCTGATGGATGTGACGTGTCTCTGATCAGATCTTGTTCAGGTGTGGTCAGCTTGACAGAGCTTGATCTATTTACAACTGTCTTATTAGAAGAAACTCACCAGTTAATAATTACAAGTAGACAGAATGAACTTTCCAAATATAGTATGTTTGTAAGTCCAAAAATGATCACCGACTCGTTCTGATTATCATTAGCAAGAGAGGTTTGTTTATCTCCCAGTTGTATCTCCCTCTGCTACCAGTAGATGGAGCTTTAACTCAATTCCTGAGTTAAAACATGAGACACCAAAGTAAAGTTACAAGAGAAAGTTTACACAGGGAAGAGGCTGAACATTTCTGAGCTACTGTCGTCCACACACACTGGGAGTTGTATTGTTGCATTCGGGCATTTGACTTATTTTGCCGCACTGTCCTTATCAAAAAACTGCTCTACATAGAAACCTAAAACATTTTATTTGTCCCATTGGGGAAAATAAAAGATACCTTATTTTGAAGTTATCCTGAGCACATGCATGTGTTTTGAACAGAAAAACGATGTCTACATTGTGTTTTGATTTAAAAAGAAAAAATAATCATATTAGGTCAATATTGTCTACACTTCCACAAATCTCAATGTCTTTTACACACAAACACATGGACACACACACACACGCACATACACACATATACACTCGCACACACATACACACACACACAAACACACATATACACACACACATAAACACACACATACAGATATACACACAAACACATGCACACACACACACACACACACACACACACACACACACACACACACACACACACACACACACGCACACACACATATACACTCACACATACATGCACACACACTCACAGACACACACACACATAGACACACACACACCTACACACATGCACACACACGTGCACACACGTGCACATACACTCGCACACTCACACACACAAGCACACACACTCACAGAGACACACACACACACACACACGTGCACTCACACACACATGCACACACACACACACGTGCACATATACACACACACACACATGCACACACACACACATAGACACACACACGTGCACATGCACACTCACACGCACATACACATGTACACTCACGCACACACACACACACGCACACACACTCACACAGACACACACACACACACATGCAGTGAGCAGAGGCGTCACTAGGTGGCAGTGTTGAGCTACACAGTGTTGTGACGCCGGTGCACAGGGTTCAACAAAAGACATAATAAAGACACAAATCAATGGCCATAATTTGGAGAGAGGGAGTGAGAGCGTTTTCCCTGGTCTCTGCTGCTGCACGGACGAGTAAACAGTGTGGCAGTAAATCACAATGGAGAGAGAGAGATACAGGGGGAGAGAGACTGAGATCTGTGGGGGGGAGAGAAGGAGATACATGGGGGAGAGAGAGGGGGGTGAACGAGAAAAGAGGATAAAATCACACTCACTAATGCAATAAGAGCTCCACACTGAGCTGCCACAAGGACTCACATCAGCAGCATCAGGAGCATCAGGGACACAAGAGCGCACGAGAGCGTGTGCACGAGAGAGTGTGCACGAGACCCTGTGCACGAGAGTGTGCACGTGAGCGTGTGCACGAGAGAGTGTGCACGTGAGCGTGTGCACGAGAGCCTGTGCACGAGAGCGTGTGCACGAGAGAGTGTGCATGTGAACGTGTGCACGAGAGCGCGTGCATGTGAACGTGTGCACGAGGGTGTCACTGTGAACATGGAGGTGGGTGGTCCCACACTCGTGCAGTCCTGGCTGCCCTGGGACGACAGGTGGGCAGGAGCCTCGTGCTATAACCTGGTACAATGTACTAATAAATACCATACCATGGTGTCCTTCCCACACTTATGACAGTGACAGTGTCAGGAGCCGTCAGAGCCTGTAAGGTTTAAGCCATGCTTCCGGTACTTTGCCTCGGCAGATATGGCGGCACACAGTGAGTGTTGTGAGGGGAACGAATAATTAAAGCAGCACATATTAAATCGACTTGAGTGTCCACAGAAGTGCTGAGACCAACTGAGGACACACTACTGTTCTCTCCAACTGAATGTGAATGTGTGCACATGACTGTATGTTTAATAAGTGTGTGCGCGTGCATGTGTGTGTGTGCGTGTGTGCGCGCGTGTGTGTGGGTGTCTAGTGTCTTGTGTGCTGCAGATTGTGATGGTGATAGAAACACATGGGTGGTTCTGTTGTGCAGAGCAGAAGCAGAGCTGTGGCAGCTGTGTGTGTGTGTGTGTGTGTGTGTGTGTGTGCGTGAGTGCACGTGTATGTGAGTGCGTGTGTGAAGTGTGACAGTGGCTCACACTCGCCTCCACACGTGTGACGGAGCTATGGACTGGTCTGCAGAGCACAGCTGCTGCTGGGCTGGACATGATGCTGGTGCTGCAGGTGCAGTGTGTGTTTTATTCTCACAATATTGAACAAAAGCTTCTTACGCCCCTCACATATTGTACTGTAGTACGTTTGCTTTGTTCAGCTGTTCCAGTGCCATTTTGTTTCACAAAGACATGAGCTGATCGTGTTACAGATAGATGTGAGACTTAGGGACAGGCGATACCACCATTGATACTACCACCAAGGCCTACTTTGTGAGTACATTTTTCAAACGTGCATAAACTAATTTGTATCCATATTTTCATGACTGTATGAATTAGAGACAAACTGGCCTAGTCCTGGTAGTATCTTTCACTCTTCATGGCTTTCAGTTTCCTGTTTATAGTGATATTTTGAGGACTTTTGCCCTTTCAAAATATAAATAAAATTAAAAAATAAAAATAAAGTAAATTTAATTTAATGGCTACGACACTGGACAAGATAGTTCCATATGAAGCATCATTACCAGGCCGTGGCCCCTGGCCTTTCATTCAGCTGTTAATGATCTGACACAAACACAAGACAAGGGGAGCACGCATCATGCAGCAGCATCAGAAGTATATCTGTCGAGGACTAATTTGACATTTGTGTATTTTGTATGTATTTGTAAAATGCCCAATAAATCAACAAAAAGGAAAAAATATTATTTACATTATTATTACTATTATTACAACATATTTTCCCCAAATGCTGAAATTCTAGTTTCTAAAGGTTTCACAAAGTTTTTTTCCAAACCAGAGAAAAGGTTTGACGCTCTGAAATACACGTTTATCTGAATATTAGCAAGATTAAATATTTAAATACAACTTAGAAAAACGTTTTGTATGTCTCAAATTCACTTTATTAATTCATGAGAAGTCCTAAAGAGAAAAAAAGTAGAAAATTTCTGATTTATTCTCAGATTTCACCCTTTGATTTTTTTTTCTGCAAATCTGAAACCTGAAAATAAATAAGAAAAGAAATCTAAACATATGTAAATTTTGAATGTCAACTTTTGGAATTCAATACACAGTTCAAGATTAAAGAATGATTTCCCAGTTTCACATTTAGTTTTTCAATCTCAAAGATTATAGACCTTGTTTGTCTCCATCCAGGAGAAGTCAAGACAGTCCACTTCTTTGTGCATAAGGGGATTTAAGGGGATTTATCTGTGAACAACTGGTTGAAGATGTAAACTTAAGTGGGGTGAACCGTCCCTGCAGGATGTCAGCTCACAGCCAGACTGATATTTCCAGAAACATAATTATTGAGCTTCAAATCATGAACGCATAAAAATAATGTAATCCATAAATCAGCTGAAGCCAAAGAGGACGACTCGCCTATTAGAGGCAGATGAGCGAGCGCAGGGCCGAGGCATAATGACCAGAGCAAGTCGAACGGAAGAACTACGCCGTGTCCTGACGTATTTATAGAAGCAACTGAAGAGGTACTTTAGCTCCTCCAAGAACAAAGCGGTGTCTGTGATTGAATGGTCTGCTCCAGGATGTCTTTCTATAACGCCCCGGCACAGTAAGACAAGCCCAGACTGAGAGACGGTCATAAGCACGAGGTCACGTGTGCCAACAAAGAAATTAGAATTGTGTAAAGTATTGATTTATTTTTGTCACATTAACTTAACTTTGTCATTCAGAAAGTGTTATTTTATAAAGCTGCTCACGTAGAGGGATGTGTGATGTATTACACTGGCGTCAATAGTTGTATATAACAATTCAATTGTAAAGTCTCTTATTTTTAACGCTAATATGTGATATTATGACATTTCTAATACAAAAGCAGTAAGCTGTTTTGGTCATTTTTTGCAAACTGGTTTTGGTCGTTGGTTTTAAGTGATTTCTGGTTGGATTATTGGCTTGAGAACACAAAACACAAACATTAACCTAATTTGAATAAAAGAACAGTAACTATCAGTAACATCTATATTTGCTTTGCATGATTACCTCACATTTGTGATGACATAAATCATGTCTAAATTATTTTTAAGGAATATGTATACAAACGACCCATATGACTAATTAAACAATTAGATCAAATATAATCAAAAAATATTTTTTTTGTAAAGATAGGTCCACTTTTGTCAGACTGGGACCGGTCTTTGTTCATAGTGAATTAACTTTTCACACATTTTTAATTTCTCAGAGTAAACAACCAATCAAAGGCGTTCTCACTGCTATCCCTGTACAACACAAGAAAGAGAGGCTGAGGAGGCCGATGCTTCTGCTGCTGCGGTGGAGATGAGGTAGACGGGTTATGAATAAGGGTTGTGGCTCTAACAAACGAATATGCTGAGAGGTGATTGGTTGAGAGGCCAAAGCTGACAGTGACAGGAAATAAGCAGGAAAATCAGCTTGGTATCAAGAATAAAAAGGATAAGGAGTGAAGTGTGGGTACAACTGAGTCCAGAAAAGAAGATTATTCCAGAAAGGGCAGACTGCTACACACACGGAAATATGACTTTGACCATTTCTTCTATTATCAACTATTTGTTGTGTGATCAGATGTAAGGACCCAGAAGCTGGGCTGTTGGTCTGTAGGAGCAGGTAGTACTGGGCTGGGGGTCTGCAGGAGCAGGTAGTACTGGGCTGGGGGTCTGTAGGAGCAGGTAGTACTGGACTAGGGGTCCGTAGGAGCAGGTAGTACTGGGCTAGGTGTCTGTAGGAGCAGGTAGTACTGGGCTGGGGGTCTGTAGGAGCAGGTATTACTGGGCTGGGGGTCTGTAGGAGCAGGTAGTACTGGGCTAGGTGTCTGTAGGAGCAGGTAGTACTGGGCTAGGGGTCTGTAGGAGCAGGTAGTACTGGGCTGGGGGTCTGTAGGAGCAGGTAGTACTGGGCTGGGGGTCCGTAGGAGCAGGTAGTACTGGGCTGGGGGTCTGTAGGAGCAGGTAGTACTGGGCTGGGGGTCTGTAGGAGCAGGTAGTACTGGGCCGGGGGTCTGTAGGAGCAGGTAGTACTGGGCTGGGGGTCTGTAGGAGCAGGTAGTACTGGGCTAGGTGTCTGTAGGAGCAGGTAGTACTGGGCTAGGGGTCCGTAGGAGCAGGTAGTACTGGGCTGGGGGTCTGTAGGAGCAGGTAGTACTGGGCTGGGGGTCTGTAGGAGCAGGTAGTACTGGGCTGGGGGTCTGTAGGAGCAGGTAGTACTGGGCTGGGGGTCTGTAGGAGCAGGTAGTACTGGGCTGGGGGTCTGTAGGAGCAGGTAGTACTGGGCTGGGGGTCTGTAGGAGCAGGTAGTACTGGGCTGGGGGTCTGTAGGAGCAGGTGGTACTGGGCTAGGTGTCTGTAGGAGCAGGTAGTACTGGGCTGGGGGTCCGTAGGAGCAGGTAGTACTGGGCCAGGAGGCTTGTGCAGGACTTGGTTATCAGGTAAGGAGTCCGTAGTAGTACGGAGATGAAATGATGATAGTCGAGCAAAAAACACTGGAAACAATAAAATAATCAAATCACAAAAGGTCTTGATAAAGAGTCGAACAATTCACAAATAGCCTTCTGAGCCAGGGAGAGTCACCACAAATGATGAACTGACGAACTGGCAGGGAGTGGTGGAAGAGCCAGGTATTTATTGTCAGATGTTGATGGAGGTGGATCACAGGTGAGGCTGCTGGCTCCTCCCAGGAGTGTGATACGGGGAAATGACCTTAGAACTGCAATTACGACTGGAAGATGGATTAAAAATGGCGCTGTATTTATCCCTATGGCGTGTGCTCATTGGCGCATGAAGCCAACATTTTTTTTCTTCAGCATTATTTCCTGATGCCGAGGCTGCCATCTTTGCTTTAGGGCACCACGTGACAACAATCCCCCATGATGCTTTGAGTGACGGGAGCGATCACACAGCTGCAAGTTTTTGTGTCAACATTAGCTTGTGTGATTGGAATTGTATTCTTCATATTTGATCAGATGTGGAAGTGTCTGAAATGAAATAAAATACAACTTACAGGCGTCTCTAGTCTAGCCATGTCCACGTGCTTCTGTTTGTATCGTCTGGCGCTCGTTCATGCGGTTCGTTCACGTGGCTCGCATGTTTACTGTGATGTCACTTAATATAAAAATGGTCATTTCAGTGAGTTAAAAAGAACATTTCCTTCTATTTTATTTAAATACTTAAAAGAATGAACTACTGTCTGCAATTGTAATATGCAGTTATACAAAAAGGCTGGGCCCAACAGGCTGCAATACCTCCCATGGCCACTACACAATCTGGCACGCGGACAGAGGGGGCGTGTTGTCTTATCCAGACAGGGAAAGAGGAGGAAATTGAAGCGTCATGACCACTGGTGTGGTGTGAGCAAGATGGTGAAGACAGCTGCAGGTGGAAGGCCCTACGTCACCTGAGCGCCAGCCCAGGATACTGTGAGAACAGTGGCTGAAGGCCCTCCATTGTGGTGATGTATTCACCTTATTCCCACCCACTTTTGCCTCTTTTTATGTCTATTACCCGCACTCTTGTCGTAAAGAGACTTCCGGTGTGACGCGGGTTCGTGCAAATGACGAACAAAGATAAAGTCTCTCGCTAGAACATTATATAAAGTAGATTGATTTGTCTAAAATGTTTAATGAACACGTGCAAAAACAAGTCAGCAACGCACCGTGTTGAACTTATTTTCTGTTGAGCTCATCTTCCCCATGTAAACTACAACGGAAAAGATGGTGGCGCCCACGACAACTTCCGGAATAAGGTGAATAGGGGACAGCGGGACATTGTGTCAATGTCCCAATATATATGGACCTGACTATATGTTTGTCTTTATTATGTAGTGTTTCCTGTGCTGTAGTGTGAGACATCACTTCTCACCACGTTGTTGCAATCTGAAAGACATCCAGGCGATCAGATTTCTCATGAAACAGTCGTACCTTCTCTCTTATAACCCAGTCACGCTGGCACAGCCCTTCAATCCAAACTTTGCAGCAAAAGCACCTAAACTTTCCCAAAAGAGTCTCCTGCTGCTCGGTCCTCAGTTTCCACTAAAATAGGGTTGTACAGGGTCACATCTGTACTGCAGTTTGTTTTGTGCTTTTTACCTTTTAATTGTTGTAAAAAGTGATAATATAAGGTTCCATGGCAAATAAATACTATGAACATAGTTCAGCTTTTGTCATAAAATGGATGTAAAGACATTTTGCATCAAAATAATCAGTTCAATGCATGGACCAAAATCAGTCCAAATCACAGACATGAGCTTGCTTAAATACAGCACATATAATTTGGGGAATTACATTTTTTTTTTTTTTTTTGCAAACCTGACTGATTTGCATGGGTTGAGAAATAGAGTCAACATTTGTAATTATTACTACCCGAGGTCCCGAGGTACAACTGATCCTGTCTGAATAGGACTAAACAGCAAATTCTAGCTACTGTCACGTGAGCACAGCCTAAAGTCTTCTGCTTGGTTTACACTATAGTTCTATTCTCAAACAAGAATAGTGAGCCTTTTCTTTTACGGTCAAACAAACATGACCTGCACCCTTCTATCTGCCATTATAAACCCTCAACACACTCTTGTGAAAGCTGCTGTGATGTGGAAAGGCGAACAGAGTGAAACAAAGGCAGGCAGAGAGTCTTATAGCACCGATGCTACGCTACGGTTGTGATACAACAGGAGGAAGGAGTGATCTGAGCACGAGCACTTCACACAGCCCTCAGAAAGCTGCTGCGTAAACATGGCTCATGATGAAGACTGTGGACCAAAGGACGGAGCTTTCGGTGTCAAAATGGAAAGGTTGGTTCCTTTCCATGTTGTCGGGACTGAAATATGTGTCCACTGTCACTTCATGGGGACTTACAGTTTAATAGATTAATAACATGGTTTAATGTTCAGATATTTAGAGAAGACATATTTTGTAACACCCTCCTTTAATCCTGTTACAATGGTTAATATCATCATTAAAGGGACTGTACCTTGTGCCTGTACAATGGTTATGATTATATGGACCCTTGCCTTCTGTTTTCCTCAGTGAAATGCTCTGTGTGACCTGCATTCAAATCCCATATACTACCACTGCTTTGAACTTTGCTCTGCAATTTTTATTTTTCAAATTTGTGAAGCATTGCAGGGTTTACAGAGGACATACAGTCCCAATCAAAAGTTAAAGAAATAAAGTTTTAGTTTAGTTTGTTTTAGTTTAGTTTAGACTGATTAGTTAATTGATTAACTGATAGGTTAATTGATTAATGAATAGATTAATTAATTAATGATAAAACAGTATCCATGGAAAGGCACACGCACACTGTGCTGTTCATGTGTCTTTGTATGGACAGGTCCAGTCACAAACAGCCTGTGGTTATGACACGTTGACATTGTGGAGAATAAGGACTGGTTCTGTCTGCAGTTATCAGGCAGCTGTGACTGAAAAAAAGTAATAAAGTTGAATAAATGGCAAAAGCCACATTTTTGTGATTGGGTCTTAAATTGGGTCATAGCAAGGTTCCAAGTAGAGCTTCAATAAGCAACAAGAAATGGGAGTGAGACAAAAAAAAATTTAAGTAAACTCTCTGGAATTGTGGTCCATTTGCAGTCCGTCCCCAAAGGTTCTCAGTTGGATTTAGATCAGGGGAACACACAGGACGGTCCAAAAGAGGGATGTTATTCTCCTGAAGAAGTCCTTTGTCCTGGGGCTTTGTGAACTGTAGCCTTGTCCTGTTGAAAAGTCCTGTGGTTCCACAGACGAGGCCCTCAGTCATGAGGGATGCTCTCTGCAACATCTGCACAAAGCCAGGGGCCCCTGCACCACCTGGAGCTCCATTGTTCCACTGAAGGAAAAAGCCCCCCAGATCATTATGTCGCCCCCTCCCTGTGGAGCGTAGAAAACATCTCAGGTGGATCTGCTTGTCGTGCCAGTAACGTTTAAACCATCAGGACCATCAAGGTCACATTTTTTCTCATCAGAATCAAACTTTCTTCCACCTTTCAGTGTCCCATGTTTGTGTCTCTTGTAAAGTCCAAGCTGCAGTTCTGTGGCATTCAAGGAGACGAGGCCTTTGAAGACCTTTCTTGTTTTTGAAGCCCTTTAGTGTCAGATGTGTCTGATGTTATTGGGCTGTGGTTATTATTTGGGTCAAGGACTGTCCAGTGTCTTGACAATCAGATCCTCCGGCTCAGTGCTTGGATCATTTTTTTGGGTCTTCCACTTGACTTTTTGTTCCATAACCCTCAGGATCTTCTAAGAAATTCCAAATGACTGCCTCACTGCGTCTCACCTCAGCAGCGATGGAGAGAGGCCCTGCTGAAGCAGCTCAACAACCGACCATGTTCAAGAAGAAAAAGATAGCCTTTGCCATCAGAACGTCATGACAGGTGAACACCTGACAGGCATGTGGTCCTAAACATCAGCTGAAGAACAGACTATTTCAGTTTAATTGTTGTTTTCAATTAAATGTTTACTCAAACCTTTTCTTTGTGTCACTCTCATTTCTTGTTGCTTATTGAAGCTCTACTTTGAACCTTGTTAAGATCCAACCATGAAAATGTTGACAATTTTTTCAACTGGTCTTTAACTTTTGATCGGACTATATTATGCTTTCTGCTATAGCCTATGACACACTTGGATCATTGGAATTTGTTCATCTTATTCTAAGCCTGATTTAACAACGATTTCACTCCAAAAATTTAGAGAAATTTGAATTTTTATACAAATTTTCAGTAAGATCTAGTTTATTAAAATCCAAAATCTCCTCTGCAGATTTCTTTTTGCATCTAATTTGTCAGCAAATGAAACAAGAAATTTGAACCTGTTTCTATCCATTTCTTAGGTTCCAAATTGCGATCTCTAAACACAAGATTTGTTCCAGAGTCTGGCCTTCATTTGTAAAGCTGTGAATGTGTCTGGCTTTGTTTTCTTTGTTATGGGCACCATTATGAGATTGTTAAATTAAAACGCTTGAAAAATATAGTATTCATTACATTCATTTACTGTTGCTCTGCCTTTCTGTATATTCTTTGAACATTTGCATAGAATGGATAAGCACAATTTTATTCTAAACTAAAGTCTATCCACAGGGAAGGCTGAAAGTAAACGCTGTCTCTGTGTTTTCTATTTTGCGTATTTCAGACGTTTGAACTAAAAATACGGTTAATGACATCCCCTAAGAACGGAGTGCTTTGTTGATCTGTTAAACAGGCTTCTCTGTCGCACTCAGGTTGTATTGAGTTGGTGGTATTAGTACAGATAATATGTGTGTGAGTCTGTGAGAAGAGCGACCTTGTAACGTCCTCTAACTGAAGAGCGGACTTCATTATCGACGACATACAAAACAGGCCGTGCAGGACATGTTTTTCAAGTATAAATAGCTCCGAGCGGAGTATTAACAACAGCCTTCTGCACGGACACACGCTTGGAGTCTGTAACAGAATAAAGGCAGCGTACATGTACAAAAACACCATTAGGGAGTGGATTCATGTCAATAGACTGTTTTTTGCCATATTATCAGGCACTTTTAATAATAAGTTAATGAATAATGTTAAAATATACCTCAGAAATGAGAAGTTTAACAGAACTTCACAAAGAGGAGCAATTGTGGCTTTTTAGGTATATGTATGCATCAGGATACGTATTGTATTGGGACGCCAGTACCCAGCCCATGAGGGAACCCACCAGACACAGGGAGAACATGCAAACTCCACACAGAATGGCCCCAATATGCCACACTATGCTAATACATACAGTCTAACATTAAATAGTGTATGAGTAGGCCTAATATTTGGAAAACCTCTGTCCAATTTGCCAGCAGAGGGCACTGCGTATTGATGATGACGATGTATGGACTTCAAAAAACGTGTTGGACCAGCCAGTCCCTCCTACATCCTGTCTGGACCATAGTGTCAAAAAACATCCTTAAATGGCCCAGTCCAACCACAGCCGCAAATTGGTGTCATGTGTCTCTCAAATGCAGAAAATAACTATTACTATAAATTACTATTATTATTATATTATTATACTTTATTAATCTGTCATAAGGGAAATTCATTCTCCCATCCTTTAAATGACAAATATTATGCTAATTTTTTTTTTTTTTTTTAGCTTTTAACCCTGTTCTAACATTGTTCCGTCATCAAAAACACACCTGGAGTTGCATTTAGCTTTATTCATGCTAATTTGATCCTAGTTTGATGAAAATCCTCTCCCTCCGACATGTGACGTGGTTCTGAGAATCTTCTGCTCTTTTCCATTAATCATTCAGAGCTTTTCTGCTTGCTAATGCTAACCATGTTCCGCCTTTTCATGCAAAGTTTATTTTAAATTTCTATATGTCTCTAGAGCCAAAATTAAGTTACTCTGATGTCTCCTAAGACTGTGTTTTTTTTCCTTTTTTTTTTTCTAAAAATAATATGTCAAGGTAAAGATGCTCAAGAGCAGGTTTAAAGTACTTGGATGGGAGACCGCTGCAACACCAGGAGCCACAGGGGGCGCTGGAGGAGGAAATGTTGTTGTGTCCTTAGGCAAGACACTTCACCCACATTGCCCAGTATGAGAGTGGTGTGTGTGTGTGTGTGTGTGTGTGTGTGTGTGTGTGTGTGTGTGTGTGTGTGTGTGTGTGTGTGTGTGTGTGTGTGTGTGTGTGTGTGTGTGTGTGTGTGTGTGTGTGTGTGTGTGTGTGTGTGTTTGTTTGTGTGACTGATTGGTGGTGGGAGGGGCGCACACTGGCAGCCTCACTTCTACCTAGCCTCACTTCTGTCAGTCTGCCCCAGGGCAGCTGTGGCTACAGTAGCAGTTTACCGCCATCGAGTGTGGAGTGACTGAATAATGCAACGTGAAGTGTCTTTGAGTGTCCAGAAAAGCACTGTATGAGTCGAATGCATTAATATTATTATAAAGGGTAATAACAGTACAAATTATGCATAATCCTTTGGATAAGGAGCCATACAGCTCTGGGGGCCCATCTCTAGATCTTGAGCTCAGCTTTGTCAGGACTACTGAAACGAAGGATGGGTATCGTTAAGGACTGATCGATACTACTACTCGTGTAGATACAAAAAAATGAAGTAACCCTTTCAATGATCAATTAATGAATTACTCTCTGTCCTGAAACATATTTATGGATGATTTGTTTTACACTTTCAAAAAAAACAACAACAACTATTTAGTATTAACTGCAAGCCTAAAGGGATACATCATTCACAAAGACAACGCAGTGTTGTGTTTCAGATGCCCTTCCACCCCCCAAATCCTCTTCAGTGAGCGGCACATGGACACGGCCGGAGAGATCAGGTAATCAAAGTGGCATGGGTTGTAACTTATAAGAGGAGGAGCTTATGGATCCAGCGGGTGCTGCTGTTATGAGACTGGGTCTCAGTTCTCATCTCTAACTGTAGCTGGAGGATTTCCCTGTTGTGCATGCTTTGGGTTGTTGGGGGGAAACAGGAGGAAACCCACTCAAACACAGGAGAAACATGCTACCTCTACACAGACAGGCCCGGTCCGGCCTGGGAGTCAAACCCGTGCCCTTCTTGCTGTCAGCCGTGAGTGCCAGCCACCATGTCGCCAACATTCAGAACAAAATCTATAACTTCTTTTACCTCCACAGTGACCTCCACAGATAAGAGTTCCCTCAGAATGGTTTGTAATCAGGTGTAGGACATTTGGCTCTTCACTTCCAGGTGGAGTGTACACTCTTTTCCATTAACCAGTACAAATCTGTCAACTTTATCTTTGTTTTAGTGTGTCGCTTGCTGATTCTCCAGAAATCCATGCTTTTTCTCAGTCGTCTGTGGTATATTTTCTGCCATGTTAAATACAACAGACCATGCATTTCTCTGAGTGGTTAATTCATCTGTCAATCTTGCCCATTTGAAATTGGGGAGACAAGATATGGTTTAAGAGCTGTATGTCTTTGTAAAGTTCTGTGTGTGGTCTTGGCTGGTCGGGCAACAAAAACACCTTGTGTTTACTTGTGCAGTATTTAATAATCTCCTCACACAAAACGTGGTGTTATCATGCCCTCCCAAACACGAGAGAGGATGACAGCAAATGTTGATATTGATTAAATAATTGGATTAAAATGTTACCCAGAGTGTGTAGTTAAGTATTTAGTTTATTAGTCATTAGGGGCACCAGCCTCAACAAATCATTGAGACAATTACTAATAGTCAAATCGATTATCAAAAATAATTATTATAAATAATCAACTGTGTGTCACTTATTAATAATCATTAATAGTTGGTTAATATGAAGGTTTGTGACAGCGTAACCATGAAATTGACTTTTTTCTGGAAATAAAATAACACTTTAATAACACTTTACCAACTGTGTTTTGTAAAGATTTACTGAGAAAACAATTAAACAGATAAAAATTCCCAGACCAGCCTATCCCTCCAGCGTGTCCTGGGTCTTCCCCGGGGCCGCCTCCCAGTCGGACATGCCCAGAACACCTCCCCAGGGCATCCAGAACAGATGCCCGAGCCACATCAGCTGGCTCCTCTAGACATGGAGAAGCAGCGGCTCTACTCCGAGCTCCTCCCGTGTGACTGAGCTCCTCACCCTATCTCTAAGGGAGCGCCCAGCCACTCGGCGGAGGAAGCTCATTTTGACCGCTTGTATCCGCAGTCTTGTCCTCTTGGTCATTACCTAGAGCCAGCAAGGCCTGATAGGACTCCTTCTTCAGCCTGACAGCATCCCTTACCTCCGGCGTCCACCACCGGGTTCGGGGATTGACGCCACGACAGGCACCAGAGACAAACCCTTATGGATAGTTTAAAAACAACGATTGTGACGTCGCCCAGTATGGCGCAGCCGGGGCCCCACCCTGGAGCCAGGCCTGGGGTTGGGGTTCGAGCACCTGGTGGTTGGGTCTTTGCCCACGGGGCCCGGACGGGCTCAGCCCGAAAGGATGACATGGGTCCAACCTCCTGTCGGCTCACCACCTGCAGAGGCGACTGTAGGGGTTGGGGGCGAAGAGGACTGGGCGGTAGCCGAGGCTGGGTGCCTCGACGACCCAGTCCACGGACACATCTAGTTGTTGGGACGTGGAATAAAAATGGCTATGAAAATAAAATCATTCACATAAATCATTAACTGGTGGAGAAACTAGATATGATTGTTCTGGATCAATCTAGTTACAGTTAGAGTTACAGTTGAAACTTAGATGATCTTACCAGCCAAACTGTATAATGTGTGTGTGCTACAACCAGGAAGCAGGAGGGTCAGTCATGGGGTCCCGATATCCATACCAGGGGCCAACGCTGACGTTTGCAGAAGGTCAAACCTGGAGAGGTCAAACTGCTCAACGCGGATGAGGGCCGCGTTGATCTGGATTTCCTGGTGGCTCTGAGGCTTTTTTCTGGTGACAGAGAACAGTTGCACTAGTCCACAGATTTAAAACCGAAAGCATGTGCATCATTCTTCAATGGCATAAGGCTTTTATTACAAACACCACAGACAATGTGTTTAAATCCACACATTCCACTCTTCATTGTTGAAGTAAAGCGGTGCTTTCACTGTGAAATCTCTCCACGTCTCACCCAGTCCCCACATGCTCCCGTGAAGTGTTACGTTCCAGACAAGTCATACATCTTTGTCATTCAGCTCTATAGAAGTCTTTTTATTTGGGCTGGTACTGTTCTCCCATGATGCATTGCAGGCCAACAGTCTTGTCCCTGTGTCCCGCCCCTGAGGATCCAAACTTGCTCAGGTTTAGGAAGAGTAACATTCAGGATGTTGTTGTTTAAAATTGCGAACAGAGTCAAGGTCCCAGGAGGAAAAACTCGCAGAAGTTACGGTCTTGGAAAAGTTTCCCGGTGAGGTTAGTGCTCCAAATATTCAGAGCGTTGTGATGAAGGAGCAAAAACAAAAGTGCGTTGTCTCCTGCCGTTCTGAGGTGACGCGAGGAGCAGAAGTAGGACGAGATTCTGCTTTTTTATTTGAGAGAAAAAGGCCGTGGCAGAGGAAAACACTCCACAACATTCAAATTCATCTCTGATGGAAACAGGAAGAAATAAAGGTGAACAGAGAATTCTTCAGGCTGCTACGTCAGGGTAAAACAGGAAAATTCTGCGTCATTAAAACAAACCATATTAACAATACGAACCAACAATACTGAAAGTAAGTGGATAAATTCTAGAAATAGGCTGCATTCACAATCTAGATCCACTTTCTGGAGATATTGTGAAAAAAATATTCTCACTTTTGTTTATTTATAATGACAGAGAAGACATTGAACTTTGTGCCAGTTTTTGTTTCATGTGACTATGGTAATACAATATCTTGGATAGAGATTATTTCTTTTAGGCAGACACATTTTATTAGAGATCTTGTCATAGAGCTGCTGTCAGTGACCTGCCAGGTCTGTCAGGTTGACCACGCCCCCTGCCGCCTGGTGCTCCAGGGAGTATTAATAAAGGGTTCTGATTAGCTTCGACCCATCTCACACTTTTTGATCCAAACGAGCTTCTATAGTGCATTGAGCACAACCAAACCTCAATGTGACAATCACAACTGGAGAAATAAACCGTAAGACAAATGATGATCCTGTTATTAACAGACAAAACTATATCCCAGTTTCTGGCAATGATCACACAAAAAAACCGGCAGAGTTTACAGGCTATGGCTATGTAAAGCTCTGAGGCTAATCCTCACAACATTGACATAATTGTATAATGTTCAAGCAGCCTGTCCTTGATCTGTATTTTATTTCCTGGACAGCGCTAATTAAGTTGTCATAACATGGTTTGTTCGCCCGCTGGCATTATGCAGCCATCATGACCTCTGAAGAAAACTTTCCTCCACAGCACCCCTCAATACGCAGATGTCTCTGCAGCGCCCCCCACTGAAGGCTTTAAAAAGGGGAAGAGAGAGTGCATTTATATGATAGGTAATTGGTTGGTAGACAAGACAGTGTAGCTGGCAGTGATTGGCTGACAGTGGCAGGCATATGCCAGGAACAAGGTCAAACACATTACAAAACAATTAAAAATAATGACAAAAAACAGCAAAGGCAGATAAAAGCAACATTTAATGGAAATGTTCTAAAGCGTTCCCCTTAACACTGCGGGCTGTGTTTTCCCGTGTCCTGGGCCGCAGTGTGTCCTTGAGGAGCAGTGTACACGGCGTGGAGCAAACATGTCGTTGTGGATGTGATTATGTGTGACAGGAGCAGAGTGCTGACTACAGGCTTCACACCTCCTGTTCACGTCAGGTTAACGCTAACAGAGCTAGCACCTGATAACACGAGGAGACGCGCTTTAGCAGGCGACTACACCAAGGTCACAAGAGCCGTCGTCGTATGAGAGGCTGATCATATGTTTAATGTGCTCTATGTACACATATCCAGATCGGACGGTGGAGGCTGTCCAGAAGTATTAAAGCGTGCACTGGGAGACTGGGGCATGTTGTGTCACTGGGGAAGTGGCCACTGCTGTTTAAAATATATAGAAATAGATCACAAAAATGAAAGAGCAGATTTGTGTGTTTTTAAGCTTTGTATTCGTGTTCTGAATATGAACTAATTTGATCCTTTGTGCTTGAAATATGTTACAATTTTCCAAGAAATTGGAATAATGTAACAAATACCTTGTTATATGCATATATGTATAAAACTTAATAGAATAATACATTAAATTAATATTAATAATAAATTAAACTAACCAGTAGGGTTACCTCTAAGATGGATCTCAATTCAATCAAAATCACAATTTGAATGGGAAGCAAAATTTGAGCAGATTGTAAGTGCTGCCATTTTTGAAGTGCCATCATTTCCTCCACAATCAAAAATGTCTTGTCTTATTCTGCATAAAAACTGCTAATCCTGTAGCCTATAACTCAGGTATAATTTTGATTTGATTTATGTATAAAGCATTTGTTGTATTTGTGTGATGTCAGTAGCTCACATCAGAGCTCTGCTCCACCTTGTAGTGCCAGGCTCTGAGCAGGAGACATTCCACCACTGGCTTTAACACTCAGTAGTGTAGTGACACTTATCTTTATAAGTGTCACTTATCTTTTTTAATCTTTATAGTGAATGTAGTGTATTAGGGTTTTATGCATTTTTATTTGTATTTTTCTGTGTTTTATTGGAAAGCACTTTGGTCACCTTGAGTGTTGTAAAGGGCTCTATAAATAAATGTTGATTGATTGATTGATAAAGCCACAAACATCACTTTAAATACAGCATTAAACCGTGATAAAACTCACCTATTGATTCAGATCAAAGCCAAGTCTTTCCTGAATAAATGTGTATTTCCATGAAGTGCAGTTTGACCAAAACAGACGCACATCTACTCTTTCTTCTGTAAAAGTCCCATTATTCCCTTGTTGTTGTAGCTTCACAAAACCACCAGTAACGACAGACGCTCCTCTAACTCCACTGTCCTGCTTCGTCTGGATCCTCCATGACACACAAACCGTCTCACTATGTGATTAAAAGACTGTCTGTACATCTAACTAACATCTAATCATTACAAACACGAACAGAGCCTTAGCTACAAACAATGAATTTGCTGCTGTTGTTGATGTCCTGCTGCACATGCACAGCTGGAGCCCGGAGCATACGCTACAGACTCCCCTAAGCTACAGATCTTATTCAGCCCTTCAGCACTGTATGAGCCTGTGGTCCACTGTATGAGCCTGTGGTCCACTGTATGAGCCTGTGGTCCACTGTATGAGCCTGTGGTCCACTGTATGAGCCTGTGGTCCACTGTATGAGACTGTGGTCCTCTGTATGAGCCTGTGGTCCACTGTATGAGACTGTGGTCCACTGTATGAGCTTGTGGTCCACTATATGAGACTGTGGTCCACTGTATGAGACTGTGGTCCACTGTATGAGACTGTGGTCCACAGTATGAGACTGTGGTCCACTGTATGAGACTGTGGTCCACTGTATGAGACTGTGGTCCTCTGTATGAGCCTGTGATCCTCTGTATGAGCCTGTGGTCCACTGTATGAGACTGTGGTCCACAGTATGAGCCTGTGGTCCACTGTATGAGCCTGTGGTCCACAGTATGAGCCTGTGGTCCACTGTATGAGCCTGTGGTCCACTGTATGAGCCTGTGGTCCACAGTATGAGACTGTGGTCCACAGTATGAGCCTGTGGTCCACAGTATGAGCCTGTGGTCCACAGTATGAGCCTGTGGTCCACAGTGTGAGCCTGTGGTCCACAGTGTGAGCCTGTGGTCCACTGTATGAGCCTGTGGTCCACAGTGTGAGCCTGTGGTCCACAGTATGAGACTCTGGTCCACTGTATGAGCCTGTGGTCCACTGTATGAGCCTGTGGTCCACTGTATGAGCCTGTGGTCCACTGTATGAGCCTGTGGTCCACTGTATGAGCCTGTGGTCCACAGTGTGAGCCTGTGGTCCACAGTATGAGACTGTGGTCCACAGTATGAGACTGTGGTCCACAGTATGAGCCTGTGGTCCACTGTATGAGACTGTGGTCCACAGTATGAGCCTGTGGTCCACTGTATGAGACTGTGGTCCACAGTATGAGCCTGTGGTCCACAGTATGAGCCTGTGGTCCACTGTATGAGCCTGTGGTCCACTGTGTGAGCCTGTGATCCATAGTCCGAGCCTGTGGTCCACAGTCTGAGCCTGTGGTCCACAAGAGAGCAGAGGATGGAACAGTCTGCAGACACTATCACCAGACATTGTACAGACCACATTCAAATCATGTACTCAAGAAAGAATTAAAAAAATATTAATCAAGTAGGAAAACGACTCTATTATTAGTATTAAAAAGCTACTTAAAGGTTGAATGGAGGATTACTGTTAGTCGTTTTTTTGAAAAAGCGCATGCGCAGGTTCCCCCTCCCTCCCTCCCCGTTTCTCCTGACTGAACGCCTACCAAACCTCGTGCACGAGCACGCCCAGCAGCACTGCTCCATGTGCATTTGTTTACAAGACGATTGGTGTCGCTTTCTCATGACAACCTCCGCGAAGAAGATCCTCAGCCATTTCGGTACTTCGCGGATGAAAGTTTAGACCTACAATGACGGAACTCGCCGCTAACCTCCTGCTACATAAACACACTAGCGTATCAACCACGCATGCGCGGCCAGGGGAGCGAGCCTTTCCCCTGGATGAGCCTGCGGGCGTGCACGCAGAGAATGATTGACACCTGAGCGGACCAGTTATTTGTGCTACCCACGAGGAAATTAGATTCTGATTTGTTGCCCGAAATCCTCCATTCCACCTTTAAGTAAATGTGAGTAACTACAATCTCTGCTCAAGGTATTGACCACAAAAAAGAGCATTATTCCAGGGAAGACACATGGCACAATTACAAGACAGTTATATAAAACAGTGGGTTGTAACTTCAATATCATGACTTTCATACATCAGAGTTTCATAAAGTGGTTTGTAGTGACAGCAGCATCCATCATGCACCAGTGTGGGGGGGACACGAGTGCAGGGTCAGGCCGTAGCGCACCAGCTCTCAAACATCCTCAGACATTCTCTGCGGCACCTGCAGAAGAGAAAGACGAGTCACAAAAGTCGTGGGCTGTTCTATCTGTGTCTAAAACCATCAGTGTGGTCATGATGCTATAATAGATTTTGAAACTGAAGCACATGCTTGATACCAATTTCAATACCACAAAGATAATATTATAAAATACACCTTTGTTTAAGAGAGAAGGATGTATTTTTGACAAATTAATGGTCCTTTCTTATATAACTCTGCGTGGTGTTATACATCAGGGGCTTGTGAACAGCATGCAAATCTTGGCCAATCAGAATGCAGCTCATTGCCTCATATCAAATCTGAAAAATATTTCCCTCATTCAAAAATACTATTCATTGATTCTTATTTTATGCTAATCTGTCTTTCATTCACACAGAAAAGGCCATCAATATTAAATGAAATTTGCAAACGCAATAAGGACAAGTACAATGCAACTCTCAACATCACAACACAGGGATTAGCATCTTTACAGCTTTTGTTTTATGTGCTGGAATGCTACATAAAACTGAAGTCCAGACACTCTCCAGACAAGAGCTTGTGCAGCAGAACTGTCTGCAGTACAGACAGAACAGTCCTAGATCTGTGGGACAGTCCTAGATCTGTGGGACAGTCCTAGATCTGTGGGACAGTCCTAGATCTGTGGGACAGTCCTACATCTGTGGGACAGTCCTAGATCTGTGGGACAGTCCTAGATCTGGCCGACAGTCCAATCAGAGCAATGGCTCATAGACAGAACCTGAGTGCAGAGTGTCCCTGCTGCAGGGGTGGATCTGATATTAGGAACTCAAGGATGGAGCCCCAATAGAGACCTGGCCCAAACTTTGTCTGGCTCTGCTCACAACTTGTGGCCCAGACCCACAAATGCAGCAGGAGAGACACACTTTAGGAAAGACATAAGCAAACATGATTGAATACATTTTTAGTCTGTGTATTGGACGTTGTCTTATAGCATCAATTCAAACCTTGTGTGGTAAGTTGAATTAAACATTTTATTGTGCATTTGTCTTCCACAGACCATGCTTAGTGATGTCACATTCTTTGAGTTTGCAGACTCACAGGTGGAAAATAAACAGCAGTTTCTCTCGTTTAGAGGTGAAGGGAAATATTTTGCCCAAATTTCTTCTGATTTTTGGTCATACTTTTTTTTTGTCACTCTCAGTCACCTCTGGTTGAAGACAACCACAGCTGCTTCAGTCTTGTGTGGAACTGTTACAACTAAACATACATCTGAATCGCTGTGTGTGGACCATGAAAAGACCCGACTAGACTCAGTCATTCAAACGTGTTTGAATTATAAAGCCGATTTTGGACACGCCCTGTTACAGTTCACTGACACTTCGGCAGACACAGAGGTAATGAAAAGGAGCAGAGGAGACATGGGAAACAGCGTTGGAACTAAAACTTTATTTTTACGTCTTTTCAGAAGAGAGAGATGCACAAACAAAGACAACAATGAGGCACATGGTGATATTTCTGCCTAAACATCATATGTATAATGTGAAAAATGGAGACACTACTTTTACACTCACAGCTGAAGCTGAAGCTGAAGCGCATCAAACATAAATCATGGCTCTCACTGTGTTATTCTCCTCCTCTTTTCCTCTGTGTCTGACTCATCGGTTTGGACACAGCTCCAAATGACAGGTTTCCTCTGATAAAAAACACAGGAAATATGTTCAACTTCTTCCCCTGTAGCTACTTTTAATGTCCATTTGAGTAGCAGCCGAGTGGATGCTGCAGCGGTGCACTTTTTGCCACCCCATACGTCACTTGCGTGCAAGTTATCTAATCAGTGACGACAGCTGAGAACGGTCTATAGCTAGAATATATGAAACTCGCGCTGGAAACTGTTCTGTTCTGATTTGTGTCTGTCCCTGACAACTCTGAACGGACCACTCTGCACTACCACTCTGCATGACCACTCTGTCGGACCACTCTGCAGGACCACTCTGTCAGACCACTCTGCACGACCATTCTGCACGACCACTTTGCAGGACCACTTTGTCGTACCACTCTGTAGGACCACTCTGCACGACCACTTTGCAGGACCACTCTGCAGGACCATTCTGCATGACCACTCTGTCGGACCACTCTGCACGACCACTCTGCACGACCACTCTGCACGACCACTCTGCACGACCACTCTGCAGGACCACTTTGTCGTACCACTCTGTAGGACCACTCTGCACGACCACTTTGCAGGACCACTCTGTCGGACCACTCTGCATGACCACTCTGTCGGACCACTCTGCACGACCACTCTGCACAACCACTCTGTCGTACCATGCACCCCGACTGTAGAGGAAGCAATAGAGAGTGGGTTTTTCCCCATTTGTGCCAAACTTACTACAGGACTAGAAATACTAAGGAAAACGGGGATAGTCAGAGCAACGGCATCTTGATTGTAAGAAAATGAAGATTACTCAAACAAAATACAAGGTACATGGTCAAAAGCTCTTAAAAGTTGATTTTCCATAATATATCTCCTTTCACAAACTCTTATAGTAAATATCTTGATAATTTTGATAATCCTTGAACCACTCACAGGGCAAAAATAGCAGGAATACAACACCACTTATTTTGGAGTCAGGACTAAACATGGGGAATCAGCATTTCAGTTTTTTGCAGCTAAAATCTGGAACAGTCTCCCCGAAGATGTGAGACAGGCCTCCACTCTGGCAATGTTTAAATCCAGACTAAAAACAGTTCTCTTTAGACGTGCATACGACTGAAAGATCTATCTGCACTCTTCTCTTTTAAAAGCACTTTATTTTAAAATGATTTTAAAATGATTCTGTGTGTCTTTTTGTGTTTTGTGATTTTAATGCAACTTTTCCTGTTTATGTAAAGCACTTTGAATTGCCCTGTGTACGAATTGTGTTCTACAAATAAACTTGCCTTGCCTTGCCTTGGAAAAAAGAGCAGAGTGAGGGATTTTATGCATTGCAGGATGTCTATGCTTGTGCCTTAGAACAACTGTATTTTCATCTAGTGTATGTGTCTGAAAGTTTCACCTTTTCCTGAGTAGTCTCAAGAAGAGCGATCCCAGACTGATAATGGTAAAGAAACATATCAGTTGACACTGAGGCGACAATAGCTCAGTCGGGGGAGTTCTCCTCTGATCCGTAGGACAACAGTTCGAATCTCACTGACAACTCAAACAGTGTTGGTCCAGTGGTCAAACTTCACAAACACAGGAACTTGTTTGACATAAGGTGCAACATAAAACAATGAATAAAATATTAGCAATATATATATATATATGTGTGTGTGTGTGTGTGTGTGTATATATACACATATATACATACATATATACATATATGCATAAAATAAGATACAGACATATATACATAAAATAAGATACATACATATATGCATAAAATAAGAATTACATAAGAATTACATCAGATACGTACAGGTCCTGGAGACGTACAGGTCCTGAACAGATGGAAGGCTGTAGCCGATCACCTTCTCAACAGGGCGCACAATGCGCAGTAGTCTGTCCTTGGCTGTGGCTGCTGTACCACACGGTGATGGAGGAGGTGAGGATGGACTTGATGATGGCCTCAGCTTGGCTTTCCTCAGCTGCTGCAGGAAGTACATCCTCTGCTGGGCCTTCTTGATGATGGAGCTGATGGTCGGCTCCCACTTGAGGTCCTGAGTGATGGTGGTGCAGAGGAAGCGGAAAGAGTCCACGGTGGTGATGGGAGAGTCTGTGATGGTGGGGGGCAGGGGGGCTGAGACTTTCCCGAAGTCCACAGTCATCTCCCCTGTCTTCTGGGCGTTGAGCTCCAGGTTGTTGTCACCAGCCGGTCCACCTCCCTCCTGTAGACAGACTCATTGCCGTCTGAGATGAGTCCGATGAGGCTGGTGTCGTCCACAAACTTGATCACTTTTACAGAGTCGTGGCTGGAGGTGCAGCAGTTGGTGTACAGGGAGAAGAGCAGAGGAGAAAGTACACAGCCCTGTGGAGTTCCTGTGTTGATAGTGTGTGTCAGGGGCATTCTTCCTCAGCCGCACACACTGCCTCCGGTCCGTCAGGAAGTCAATGATCCACCTGTAGATGGAGTCAGGCACGTTGAGCTGAGAGAGCTTGTCCTGGAGCAGAGCAGGGAGGACGGTGTTGAATGCAGAGTCCACAAACAGGACCCTGGAGTAGGTTCCCGGGGAGTACAGATGCTGCAGGATGAAGTGGAAGGCCAGGTTGATGGCGTCGTCTACAGATCTGTTGGCTCTGTAGTCGAACTGTAGTGAGTCCAGGGTGGAGGAGGTGAAGGACAGGGCGACGACGGACATGTTTAAACTCAAAGCAAGGTTACATAACTAACCGCTGTAAACGTATTATTGACACCTTTGCAGCCTTTGACAGCCCTTTCTTTTCCAAACCACAATCTTATCACTTGCAGTTATTCTTCAGCTGCAGCACAGTTGTAGAGCACGTGGTCGACTGGTGTCCTCTGTCCCAGTGTGAGTCACGTGTCCGAGCTTTGGTACAGCGCAAGTTTCACTGAGGGAGACAGATGAAAGCCTCTGTGTCTGCGCTTATATCAGTGCAAGATAGATATGTGCAGGGTGTGTGTGCTCCTATGAAGGTCGGAAGAAAATGTCAGCACAAACTCTTCTGCCTTTGGGTGTGTGTGTGTTCTGTCACGTTACTGAGCACTGTGTCCCGCAGCGCTGTGGGAGGACCACATGGATTAGCCTGACGTCCTCCTCACACGTCCTCCTCACACGTTCTCCTGACACGTCCTCCTCCACACGTCCTCCTCCACACGTCCTCCTCACACGTCCTCCTCACACATCACCCTCCACACGTCCTCCTCACACGTCCTCTTCCACACGTCCTCCTCACACGTCCTCCTCACACGTCCTCCTCACACGTCCTCCTCACACATCCTCCTGACACGTCCTCCTCACACGTCCTCCTCTCACGTCCTCCTCACACATCCCCCTCCACATGTCCTCCTCACACCGTACGTGTCCTCCTCACACGTCCTCCTCACACGTCCTCCTCACACGTCCTCCTCACACGTCCTCCTCACACGTCCTCCTCTCACGTCCTCCTCACGTCCTCCACTCACGTCCTCCTCACACATCCCCCTCCACACGTCCTCCTCACACGTCCCCCTCCACACGTCCTCCTCACACATCCTCCTCTCACGTCCTCCTCACACGTCCCCCTCCACACGTCCTCCTCACACATCCACCTCTCACGTCCTCCTCACACGTCCACCTCCACACATCCTCCTCACACATCCTCCTCTCACGTCCTCCTCACACGTCCCCCGCCCACACGTCCTCCTCACACATCCACCTCTCACGTCCTCCTTACACGTCCTCCTCTCACGTCCTCCTCACACATCCACCTCTCACGTCCTCCTCACACGTCCCCCTCCACATGTCCTCCTCACACGTCCCCTTCCACACGTTCTCGTCCACATGTCCTCCACACATCCTCCTTACACGTCCTTCTCACACGTCCCCCTCCACACGTCCTCCTCACAAATCCTCCTCCACATGTCCTCCTCACACGTCCTCCTCACACGTCCTCCTCACACGTCCTCCTCACACGTCCTCCTCCACACGTCTTCCTCACAAGTCCTTCTCACACGTCCCCCTCCACACGTCCTCCTCACACGTCCTCCTCCTCCACACGTCCTCCTCCATATATCTTCTTCACATGTCCTCCTCCACACATCCTCCACCACACTTCCTTCTCACACGTCCTTCTCACACATCCTCCTCACACGTTCTCCTCCTCACACGTTCTCCTCCTCACATGTCCTCCACACATCCTTCTCACACGTCCTCCTCCACACGTCCTCCTCCACATGTCCTCCACACATCCTTCTCACACGTCCTCCTCCACATGTCCTCCTCACACGTCCTCCTCCTCCACACGTCCTCCTCCACACATCCTCCTCACATGTCCTCCTCCACACGTCCTCCTCCACACGTCCTCCTCACACGTCCTCCACACATCCTCCTCACACGTCCTCCTCCTCACACGTTCTCCTCCTCACATGTCCTCCACACATCCTTCTCACACGTCCTCCTCCACACGTCCTCCTCCACATGTCCTCCTCACACGTCCTCCTCCTCCACACGTCCTCCTCCACACATCCTCCTCACATGTCCTCCTCCACACGTCCTCCTCCACACGTCCTCCTCACACGTCCTCCACACATCCTCCTCACACGTCCTCCTCCACACATCCTCTTCCACACATCCTCCTCTCATGTCCTCCTCCACACGTCCTCCTCACACGTCTTCCACACATCCTCCTCACATGTCCTCCTCCACACATTCTCCTCCACACTTCCTCCTCACAGGTCCTCCTCCACACGTCCTCCTCCACACGTCCTTCTCACATGTCCCCCTCCACATGTCCTCCTCACACGTCCTCCTCCACACGTCCTCCTCACACATCCTCCTCCACATGTCCTCTACTACACATCCTCCGCTGATGTTGCTTCTGCTACAAGACGTGCTTCTTTCACTTTTATTTATTTATGCTGACATTGAAGACGTTGTGCCAGTTTTTGTTTCATGTGGATAGGCCCAGAGAAATGAACCATAAACAAGGACAACAAATCTGACGCATACTGAGAATGTTGTTATGGTCACGTGAACACAACCTATTATCAAGAATATTTGGATGAGTAAAAAACAATAATCCTGACAATTTTAGTAGAGGAGATCCAGTTCAATATACTGCACCAACAACTCCATGGTCATCCTTGGTCATCCATGGTTGGTCAGGCACAATCCCATGATCGACTGGAAAGAGGGAAGGGTGAGTAGCTGGAGTTAAACTTGGAGTTAAACCTGCATTAACACCAGCAGAGGGAGATAATCCACCAGCACTCCCTGACATTGAAGTACCAGACCTGTCCAGTGTTCCAGAGGTGTACCATGACCTGCGTGAGGTTTTCAATAAGTCCAAAGCCCTGTCGTTGCCACCCCACCGCATATATGATTGTGCAATAGACATAATTCCTGGTGCCAAACTCCCCTCCAGTCGTTTATATAATCTGTCCAAACCTGAGAGGGAGGCAATGGAAAAATTAAAAAAAAGACTCACTTGCAGCTCTGGGTTACTCTGTCCTTCCTCATCATCGCTTGGTGAAGGGTTCTTTTTTGTGTCTAAGAAAGATTCGTCCCCTGTGTTGATTTCCGGGGATTAAGTGATATCACTGTTAAGAACAAGTACCCTCTGTCACTTCTGGACTCTGCTTTCACACCACTCCGGGAGCTACAAGCTTTACCATGTTGGATCTTAGAAATGCATATCTTGGTACGTATCAGAGATGGTGATAAATGGAAAACAGCCTTCAAGACACCCATGGGTCATTTTGAGTATCTGGTAATGTCCTTGGGACTCAGTAAGGCTCCTGATGTCTTGAGGGATTTTCTCAACCGCTTTGTGTTTGTGTATCTGGATGATATTTTGATTTTTTCACAGGGCCACAAAAAACATCAGATTGTGCTGTCCCAAAGAGTTGACTCTGATGGACGTCTTCACCATGTGCATTCTTTTCAAATCGCCTATCTGCTGCTGAAAGGAATTATGATGCAGGTAGTCGTGAGCTGTTGGCAGTGAAAATGGCTTTGGAGGAGTGGAGACATTGGCTGGAGGGGGCTGAACAACCTTTTCTTGTGCAGATCATAAGAACCTTGCATATATTCAGTCGGCTAAGAGACTCAATTCTCACCCAGCTTGTTAGGCGATGATCTTTAGTCGATTCAACTTCACGCTTACTTACCGCCCCGGATTATTCATGATGCTACAGCTACTCAGCCAGATCCCAGCACTGGTCCCCCTGGGAAGCAGTTTGTTCCAGATTCAGCGAGGTCCAAAGTGCTGCAGTGGGTACATTCTAGCCTTTTTGTCTGCCACCCCAGGAGTCTTTCTCTCCTCAAACAACATTTCTGGTAGCCCTCTATGGGCCAGGAAGCCCGCTCCTATGTCTTTGCCTGCCAGGTGTGTGCTTGGAGTAAGTCCAGACACTGTCCTTCTACTGGATTATTATTTCATATATCTCCTAATTTTTTCACTAGTCTGCCATCATCTCAAGGCAACACAACAATCCTTACCATTGTTGATCGTTTACCCAAGGCCACTCACTTTATCGCCCACCTAAACTCCCCACTGTCAGGGAAACTGCTGACCTTCTAGTTACTCATGTCTTCAAATTCCACGGGATTGTGATCCTCCGTTTACATCACAGGAATGGAAGACATTTTGTGAATCTCTCAGTACTTCTGTTAGTCTCTTCTCAGGCTTTAATCCATAAACCAATGGTGAAACTGAGAGGGTCAACCAGGACCTGGAATCAACTCTTCATTGCATGACAACTACCAACTCCATCACCTGGAGCACGGGTGGAATATGCCCACAGCTCCTTGGTCTCTTCTTCCACTGGTGTTATCAACCACTTCTCTTCCCAGAGCAGGAGCAAGAACTTGCAGTTCTCTCTGTCCAACACCATCTCCAGCACTGTAGAAATATCTGGAAAAGGATGAGAGCTGCCTTGTTAAAATCAAGAGACCGGATGAAGACATGGGCTGACCAGCACCACATTCAGTCTCCTCCAGTCGGTTTATCCTCCAAAAACAAGCTCTCTCCCATTTTAAGATATGTAAAATTATTAGCCCCTCTGCTGTTAGACTGGAGATACCTGCAGCCCTTCGTATTCATCCCACTTTTCATATTTCACAACTTAAACCTGTTGAGTCCAGTGACTTTTGCCCACCTTCCAATCCCCCTCCGCCCGCCTGCATCATTGATGATTTCCCTGCTTATACTGTCAGCTGGCTCCTGGACTTCATAGGCGTGGGAAGGGGCTACAATATTTGGTGGGCTGGGAGGGTTATGGCCCCGAGGAGCATATGTGGGAATCCTGGATGCTGGTCTGGTGAGGGAGTTTCACAGGGCCCATCCTAACAGGCCTGGTGGGCGCCGGGAGGCACCCGTTGGAGGGGGGGTACTGTAAGGAAAGTTGTGCCTCTTTCTGTGTCCGATTCCCTCCTCCCTCTTGTTCATCTGTGAAGCTGGGCAGTTTGACTCCCGGGCAGTATGAAGCCTTTCTGTGTGGAGTTTGCACATTCTCCCCGTCTGTGTAGGTTCCCAGACTGCTTCCAGGACTGAATAATAAGTTGTGTTAAATACAACACACGTTCCCACTGGATGAAGTGTTAGTGCTTTGAATGTGCTGTAGTTGATTATTACAGTTTTAAAAACGTGAAAAACAGAACTAGTTCATATAAAATCGTTGCAGTCGTCCACATGCATCACTCACTTATGCATTATGAGCATCCTAAGTATTCATTGCGATGAGTTTTCAAGCGCTTTTCACAACTTTCGGAGCCAGAGTCAGTTTTGTCATCACGGTAAAGCTAACAAACATTAGCATGCTAACAGTGCATTTCCTGCTTTTCAAAGAATAAATCACTCTCTAATTAGATGCAGACAGCACACAGCAGTCTCACTTTAAGCCTAAAAACTGCTGTGCAAGTGCCGTGTTCTTTTCCTCTCGAAGTAAAATGTTTAACCCCCAAGACAATAACATGAGCAAAATATATCACATGAGGAGAAGGTGAGTGAATGAAAGTGTGCAGCTGATATACAGAGAGGAGTGGAGGAGAGAGCCACGGATGCCCTCCCAAAGAGCTGAAGAAAGGAGTGAGGGAGAGAGATCCTGGGGGCCAGCACCAGCAGAGGGAACAAACGCTTCTGGTACTGGAGACACGCAGATAGAACTCAAAAAATGTTAACTTGAAATTATGATACTAAAACACCTACAACACCTATAGGATCAATCAACAACACAGTCAAAGGCACATTCACAGCTTGTTCACGCCTGGATGAAAGTCTGAAGTAAGACCGACATGTTTCATTTACATGCAAAAGCTAAAATACACTTGTAGCTGCACACAATGTGCAAATTGATGCAAAGTTTAGTAACTGGTACAGCATAGCTCATTAGAGGCTAAAAATGAACTTTACAAAAGAAAAGGAGAATACTACAACACAACAACAACAACCAGTCACAAATGTGTTTTACAAATACAACAGCATGAACGGGGACAGTGCACTAAATGGAGTTTATTGGTTTTACAATTGTGGTGACTGAAGAGCTATTGCAAAATGATGTATATGACTAAATATTTACTTCCTACTACTTTTATTTACATTCATCAGAACCAAATAATTGCTTTCCGCATTTTAAACATATCATATATAAATGTGTTTCTTCTGAAAATTCCAAATATGAGCTTAAACGGATTAGAGCAGAGGTGTCCAAAACTTTTTCACCAAGGGTCGCACATTGAAATGTGTATAAAGCAGAGCGTCACAGACTGAGATCAATATAGTGAAGCATTAAGTAAGCTGTGTTTAGCAGAGGCTTGACTGTGCTTCAGAACCATATTTCCTCTGGGCTCCTTCATATTCATCATCTGGAAGCCTGGGGGCCAACAAAAATTGGTGTTAGGGGCGCATTTGGATGGTCTTTGGGTTAGGATCTGAATAAACTATTCCTTTAGCTGAATTAAGTCTTTGTTTGTTTTATTAAGGCTATTAAAAACTTCACGATGCAATCGGCAACCTCTGAGTTTGTGACCAAGCTGTGGAAATCAAACCTGTGATGATGAAAAACTTGTATATTAATATACTGCAGGAGTTCAAATTGATAACACAACACAAAGGCGCACTAATAGAGAGATTAATATAACACAAACATCAAGATTTGATCTTGATTGGCCTCCAGGGGGCGCTGTTGGTCTCACGGCTCAACACCCGAGTAACGCAGACCAGGCCAACTCATTAGTTCAGCTCCAGACTTGTGGCTAAGGCTCTTAGTGGAGCTGGAGCAGGAGTCACGACACGGTGTTAATCCAGTGGAGGTCTCTGCTGGGCCCCACAGATACACTGAGGTGACCATCTCTACAAGCATCAACTGGAAGAATGTTACAGTGTGTTTGGTGGGTTCCATTTGGGCTGTGATAGTGCACGTGGGTGTAGTGAATTGTTTCAGCACGTCCGGTTTGGTTCATGTGTGTACCGTTTCCATATTTTATGTGTATAATGTATTTCCTGCGGCGGAACACGTTTGGGATTTGCCCATTTTTAAGAGTTTTAATAACGTCTCAATAAATACAAACAATACAGCATTTAAAAATTCAAAACTCCCTTTGCATCTTGTTCTGCGTCCCTCGGGGGGCATGTGCTTTTGTTTATGGATCGCTGGATTTGTGCATCATCAACACAACACATGAGTTTGTAGGAGGGAGCATTTTGAGCTGTGGAGAGACAGACAGGCTAAACATGTTTCTGACTGACGTACGAAATGTGAAAGACCAAAGCCAAGGCACTTTGAACCTGAGAATCATGTTCTTCTCTCGTTGCCTGCTCTATACTCTTCTAATTCCAAAGTCCAGCCAGTTTGCCTTGATCAGAATTCCCCGTCTGTCTCCAATCTTGCGGATCTGCCGGCTTTGGTGGGATCAGGCCTGTGCAGTTTAAGCCCCTCTAAAGAGTGCAGTCGTGAGGAGCGTTTGAAGCCAGGCCTGGATCTTTGCACAGTTTAGTCTCTCACATTCAGTCTGAAGCAGGAGGATCCACAATGGTCTCCAGAGACAAGTCCTGGGGCAGGTCCATCGGCTGGGACAGGTAAAGAGGCAGGTTCAAAGGCAGGCTCAGGGGCAGGTTCAGGGACAGGTTCAGGGTCAGAGGCAGGTTCAGGGGCAGGTTCAGTGGCAGGTCCAGGGGCAAGTTCAGGGACAGGTTCATGGGCAGGTTCAGGGCCAAATCTATGGGCAGGTTCATGGTCAGGTTTAGGGACAGGTTCAGGGGCAGATTCAGGGGCAGGTCCATGGACAGGTTCAGGGGCAGGTTCAGGTCCATGGGCAGGGACAGGTCCATGGACAGGTTATGGGGCAGGTTCAGGTCCATGGACAGGTTCAGGGGCAAGTTCAGGGTCAGAGGCAGGTTCAGGGGCAGGTCCAGGGGCAAGTTCAGGGGCAGGTCCATGGGCAGCTTCAGGGCCAGGTCCATGGGCAGGTTCACAGTCAGGTTTAGGGGCAGGTCTATGGGCAGGTCCAGGGGCAGGTTCAGGGGCAAGTCCAGGGGCAGGTTCAGAGGCTAATGCACTGAATTCAAATGTTGGGCACCTGTCTCGCCCCTGACTCTTCTACAACTTAATCATGTGAAAATAACTCCATTTGATCATCGTCATGAATGAAGCCGAGGGACACTGAAGAGTGAAGCAGTTTACACTAAACAGTAGTGTTCACATACTACTCCAATATAAGTCTATGGGAGATTTACTTACTTGGGTTGGGGTGATTTCAGATGTTTTTCTGAACACAGCAGCACAATCCTATCTGTGCACCATGGGGCCCCTGTTGTGGCCCGTCTGCTCGGGGGTCCACACAAGATGAGAGGAGGAGCAGGCTCAGAGCAGCACTGAGGGTGACGGTTATATTCCCTCTTAGAGCCGCCAGAAAGTATTTAGTAACGAAATTCATCGTGTCTTTGTTTTTATGACAACGTTGTTGTTACCTTCACAAATGGAGTCCTTTCACACTGTTAGTGCACATGCCCAGGTCCCCGTTGAGTATATGAGATTTAGCAAGAGGGTAGTGTTTATATGGGCATCCATCTACTTAACGCAAATCGATTTTTAAATTTGATTTATCCACAATGGGAGGCCATGAAGGGACAAAGAAGGGAACGAGTGTGGTTTTTATGAATTCCTGGACAGGAATTCGGAACGCGGCTGAGGCAAACTAGTCGCTTGGACTTGACTTTGAAATCGTTCACCAAGAACATTAAAATTTGTGGATTCCACTTCCAGACAGGGAAGCCGCATCGCCAAGACGAAAACCATGTACATGTGTGTGAGATCACTTATTGCATTCTTCAACATCTTAGTTGTTTTTGACATATACTTTAAGATAAACATGAATGAATATATCTAAAATGTTAATAAATGAAGCATTTCAAAGTTCTACAGTGTTTCCAACCAATAAGTTGGCACATAATATTCTTCAAAGAAAGAAATAACAACAACACTTTCTTACCCAGCAGCGCAACTGCAAGTGCCCCACTTATTTTCCCACTTGAAACACACCCACAATGCCCTGTAGATGGAACGGGACATAGAAGCCTCACCTCAGCATTTACCAGGCATAAACCACCATCCCATATTTTAACATCCATATGCCAAGCAGATTTAATTTTCTGTACGTAGCCATCGCTGAAGAATTTATAATCCTTGAGGCTTTTAAACGCTCGGAGACTGTCCCGTTCAAATTTTTGCTATTAATCAAATAGTCTTTGATGCTCTGCATGCTAAAATGATGAGGTACACTTCCTACTAACGTTGTCCACGACATCTCGCAACCATTCATCCATCCATCTTTGTCCGCTTATCCGGGGCCGGGTTGCGGGAGCAGCAGTCTGAGCAGGGACTCCCAGACTTCCCCACCCCAGACACTTCCTCCAGCTCATCTGCGGGGATCCCAAGGCGTTCCCAGGCCAGCCGAGAGACATAGTCCCTCCAGCGTGTCCTGGGTCTACTCTGGGGCCGCCTCCCGGTGGGAGATTCCCAGAACAACTCTCAGGGAGGCATCCAGGAGGCTCCGGAACAGATGCCCGAGCCACCTCAGCTGCTCCTCTCAACGTGGAGGCTCTACTCCGAGCTCCTCCCGTCTAAGGGAGCACCCAGCCACCCGGCGGAGGAAGCTCATTTCAACCGCTTGTGTCTGCGATCTTTCATTTATTACCCAGAGCTCATGACCAGGTGAGAGAGGAACGTAGATTGAGCGGTAAATCGAGAGCTTTGTCTTTCGACTCAGCTCTTTCTTTAACACAACGGTCCGATACAGCGCCAGCATCACTGCAGACGCTGCACCGATCCGCCTGTCAATCTCACGCTCCATCCTTCTCTCACTCGTGAACAAGACTCCAAGATACAAGTACCGGGGAGTACCTTTTGAGGAGCTGCTCCACATTCTGTGTGTTTGGACCCGATACATCTACAATGGATACTTTTTCCTACTCACTTGAATATGGACAACAAGTCATTACAACCACTTCACTTATGGATGAATTCCCAGCCGCACAATCCTCTCAGGAGACTATGAATAAAGCTTATACAAGTCTGAGACATCTCCTAGAAAAAGATATACAACTGCACATGAATTCAATAACTCTATCAGACTATTAAGAATTAAGAAATGTCCAACATTTGGTGAAAACAAGACAGACTTTAGACAAAGATGGGAAGCTATCCTAAACAAATGCTCTTCTGATTTAATGCTGTTATTGAAGAATCTAACAAAGACAGAGAAGCATTACAGAAGGATATTTCTAAGTGAGAAAGACAATAGAAGAGTGCCATGTGCATGTGAAGAGTGAACATCTAGAAGATAAATTAAAAGCTGATATGGAGAAATATACACAGAACCTCAAACAATATAAAATCAAGAAGTTCCAAAGGGTCGAAAGTGATTATAAAGAGGGTAAAATCTACAACTGGAAAAAGAGGACACATGGTAATACAGGAACTGGTACACAAGTGAGAGTGAGGCCCAGAACAGTCTCATTCAACAAGCAGTGAGGATGAAGACTCGGCCAATGCTTCTGCTGCTACCTCAGCGCAGGATTTTTTTTAGACTTTCGAGAGGGTCCACATCCCCTCACACAACCTTTGAGAGGAAGGGGACGCACAACGAGATGGGAGTGAGGAAAAGGAGGACACGACGGGGGAGGAAGAAATCCAGAACCCAGGAGCCCTCGCAGCAGAACCAGACACATGCAGTGATCAACATCTCAAATAAACCTTTATCAGAGGAGAGCATTCAGCTGCTATCTAAAGGATTATCGTTTGCACCCACTTATTCTGCATAGGAATTTGATGCAAAAATTGACCTTTTCCGTTTCTACAGAAGCCTACACCTTAAGATGTGGTACAGGTTGAACCCTGCATCCACAATGGACTCAGGTCAAACTGGTTCTAATATTCTAAGAGCACACTTCAAACCTAAGTCTACTTTTTGTCCTTTAGTGCAGAACACTACATTAAACACATTTGCAAAAAAAGTACATTTTGATGTTGAAAAAAATTCAGTAAGAAAGGTAAACCAATAAATTTTAATGTTACATATAAAGAAAAATGTGTTCTTGAAGCTCTCATGAAAGATGAGGAAATTGTCATCAAAAAGGCGGATATGGGTGGAGCAGTGGTTGTTTGGGGCAAAGACATGTATGTAAAAGAGGCATATCGTCAATGAAATAATCCAGAGTTTGACAATTGTTTGGCTTTTACTCTTACTGATGATTTAAAATCAGAGTTAAAACAGTTGCTCACTGAGGCACAGGAGAAAAACTGGCTCTCTGAACAGGAGGCTAAGTTTCTTCTAAAAGACCATCCAAGAATGGCATCTTTTTATACATGCTACCTTAAATTCATAAATGCCTTGATAATCCACCTGGAGACCTGTGATTTTAGGCAATGATAGCCTCACGGAGCCCATCTCTAAGTATGTTGATTACTTTATCAAATTTGTCTGCTCTTCCTGCTTATATCCAGGATACCACTGATGTTCTCTCCAAAAAACAACTAAAAAACATAGGTGCTAAGTCTTTTCTAGTCACTGTGGGTGTTGAGTCATTATATACGAACATAGAACACAGGGAACCATCCGTCCACTGAAATGCCACCCAGTGAGTTTTTGATTGCGCTCACATACTGGACATTGAACAATAATGTATTTATATTTGAAGATTGAACATTTTACTCACAGGTGAAGGGGTGTGCTATGGGTGCTTGTTATAGCCCATCCTATGCGGGCTTGTACCTGGGGAAATGGGAAGAAGATTTCATCTTTAACACTGAATATAACAAGTTCCACAAATATATTGTTTGGTGGAGACGATATATTGATGATGTATGTTTGTTCTGGTACAGCCAAGAAAAAGTTAATTTCTTAGATACAACAACAGTATACAAAGACACTCAATTTACATACTACTATGTTCAGAAAATCCACTGACAGAAATACTATTTTACATGGCAAAAGCTGTCACCCCAAGTGGCTGAAGGACAATATTCCATTTGGTCAATTACAATGGGTCTGCAGAATCTGCGACCAAGACTGTGACTGAGACTAAATCAGGGGAGATGGTAGCCAGGTTCCAAGAGAGAGGAAACAACAAGAACACTCTGCAAAAAGCTTACCATCGGCTAAACATATAAACAGAGACTCCCTCTTAGAAAGAAAGTCGTTGAAAACTACAAAGTGAGCGTGTGTATTTTAGTACCACATACAGCAATGAGGCTAATAAAATAAAACAAATCATTAAAGGGAATTGTGGTATTATCGAAAGTGATGATACTCTAAGGGAATTTTTTCCAGAGCCTCCTCTTGTCAGTTTTAAAAGGTGCCCCACCCTCCAGGATAAATTGGTCCACAACTACCAACCCCCTGTTTCTAAAAGGACGTGGCTTGGATCAAAACCTATGGGGTCCTACAAATGCAATAACTGCAACCATTGCAACAATATCCTACAGACTAAAACTTTTATGGACCATTGTTCAAATAAAAAATATACCATCAAACATTTCATTTCATGTAAAACTACATTTGTCATCTACAGATTGATCTGCCAAATCTGCAAAGTCTTTTTACATTGGAATGACCAAAAGGCTCCTTCAGGACAGACTGGCGGAACATAAGTATGCAATCTGCACAGGCAGCACAAATCATTCCATAATAACAATCCTGCCAGTCTCCAAGCACATGGAATAGACCATATACCGGATACATTACAGAAAGGCAATAGACTTAAAAAACTGCAACAGCGAGAAACTTTCTGGATCTATAATCTGCAGCCACTAAACACCCTGGACTGAATGAGGACCTTGATTTCAATGTGTTTTTGTAGAATTTTATATGTCATTGTATTTAATGATTTTAATTCTCTACTGTCTTTTGGGGTTCACACCACCACCAACTGTCCACTTTGGTTCACTTCCTACACCACCCTCTTTAGGTGGAGAAGTCCTATTGGTGGAACACAAGTATATAGCATGACATGGTAAATCTGTTTGTCCCCCTGATGAAGGCCATTAGGCTGAAACGCATTGGGGCTCATTGAGGTCCATAGAGACATGCCATAACTAATAAAGGCATTTTAAATTTATAGAGAGTGCCTTGGTTTCTTGTATTTTAAGACCCCGAGATACTTGAACTCCTCCACTTGAGGAAAGGACTCTCCACCCACCCGGAAAGGGCAAGCCACCTTTTTCCGGTTGAGAACCTAAAATTTGGAAATGGATCTGATTATCTGGTCTCTGGGCGCGATTGACACATTTCTTTCCCATAAGAAGGGTGCACCGGGAGAACCCACTTGCCCTGACGCAACTTTTGTGGCAGGCTACAAGCGGGACGCCTGAACAACTGGCAAGTCCTGATTCGCAACATTTCAGCCCGGTCTGAAGACGTGCAGAAACAAGTGGACAACACCGAGAGGTGACCAGCGAGCTGCTACGCGGTATTACGGGTCCGACCACAAGAATGGAGGAACTGTCAAGGCTACTACATGAAACAGAGGCTCGTAAGTGACGCTGAGAACCAGAACTGATTGATTACGATCCGGACAAATTGCCAAAGATCAAAAATGGATTATTAGAAATTTTCTCTCCCTCCCAACTAGAAGTCTTGCCAGCAGCTATGCCCTATCTCTTGGATTTGGAGGAGCTGATCCTCATCCCAGCTGCTTCACACTCGGCAGCAAACTGTCCGATGGAGGCCATCAGTCCGGCTTCCTCCCCCGCCAGTGGATCCAACTCACCACCAGGTGGTGATCGGTGTACAGCTCCGCCCCTCTCTTCACCTGAGTGTCCAAAACACGCGGCCGAAGGTCAGATGACACAACAACAAAGTCGATCATCGACCTATGTGGTCCCTGCCCACTGCACCTGCTGCACGCCGGTCCCTGCCTACTCCTCCTGCCGCCCAGTGGTCCCTGGCGCCCTGTGGTCCCTGCCCACACCTCTTGGCGCCCAGTGGTCCCTGGAGCAGCGTGTCCCAGATGTGTGGGCGCATGAGAGTGCCTGCGTCTCTGTTCATGGGGGCCTGTATTTGTGGACACATCTTCCCGTCAGTGCTCGATCTTGTCAGACCTCAGAAGCTGAGCAGACCCAGCCTGGTCTGTACTTGGATAAGAGACCGCTGGGAAAACAAGGTGCCATAGTGGTGAGCTGTGGCTCTAGTGCTCACTGTTCTTGTATTCTTAGGCAAGACACTTCACAAATCACAACAAACACAGACTTCATGGACTAATTTCAGACGTCAAACTACTCCGAGAAAATCATTTTTAGGGTCAAGGGAAATACTGAGGGTAATTCTCAAATAAATACATCATCAAGTTTATTTATTCCAAAAACTAAGAATTGCTCTTCTGTCATTTGTCTGTTTCAGTCTCTTCTGGTTGAATATAAAACAATGTCACACTTTTAAAGCCCATAATAGCATGAAGCTTCAGATTCATCACTGTGCACACAGCCTGCCAAACCTCCTGTACTGTTACCAAGGCAACCCTCTTCACAGGTCTTGGGTGGGGTCCTGACCTCTGACCTCTGCCCCAGCAGTGAGCTTCACATTGAAATGATTTTTCATTATTCCCTATGAAGATGACAGGGAGTACATAGTTAAAGGAGCACACACAGGTCAGAGGGCAGCTCCCCCACAGGCTGTAGGAATTATTATAAAATCACATTTATAATTCTCTCCAACGAATGACCCTGTGTTTTACTGTCATCATATTCATAGTTGAAAGCTATTTCTCAAGAGAGCAAGGAATTAATAAGTGAGTAAAAACAGGCGGGAAAACAAAGACTTTAAATAAATGTATCCAATTTGCTCAATTTCACAGACAAATACATGGCATATTAATCTTGAACTAATAAAGAAGTGAAGATGTCAAATAGAATACAGTGCATTCCATGAAGAAAATGAAAGCCTGAGTGGAAAAAGAAATAAAACTGTTTCTCCAGGCAGATGAGGAACAGTTATAGACTTGAATCATTTCCAAAATGATAATTTTGAGAATGTTTGAAGGTGCTGATAATTAGTTTTATGTAAAGTTGCTTCGATCAGGATTTTTCAGGCACATCGTTGACACCGATCATCTCAAATTTTGATCTGGCGATCACGATCAAATTTACTTTGTGATACAGTCACCAACTTGACTTTGTGAAAAAACTTTTTTCCATTAACAACAAATATATTTGTATAATAAATATCTAGTTAAGAAGTTTAGCCTCTAATGTTCCGCTCATCAGTTAACGGCATTGGTGAATAAACACTTGTGCCATTCATGTCCGCGTCATCAGCTGTGCATCTAGAGCTTATCCCCGCAGTTTGGACAAAGTTTGAGGGAGAAAAATATGCAGAAAAGAGCAGCGAGGATGATGATGTGCCACTTTCAAATGTGACTTTGACAAAACCATGATGTGCTTTGATGTGCTTTGTATTTTCATTTTCCATGACTCTTTTTACATTCACGGCGCGCATAAAATGATCCCTATTTAGTGTGTAAATCACCAGTGTGTGCATACCTGTGACGTGTGAAGTCTGCACGTCCTGTGGATGCAGGGGCACAGCCTGACAACCTCACTTCATTTAGTTCTGATACACGCACACATCTGGCTCAAAACTTTATACGTTATGCTGTAGTTCCATGCGTGTTTACGAAAACATGTGGCTGTTCTGTGCTGTTGTCGGCTCCAGGAGCAGGCGGAGGTCAAGCGGAGGTCAGACGGCGGTCAGGCGGCGGTCAGGCGGAGGTCAGGCGGCGGTCAGGCGGAGGTCAAGCGGAGGTCAGACGGCGGTCAGGCGGCGGTCAGGTGGAGGTCAGGCGGTGGTCAGGCGGAGGTCAAGCGGAGGTCAGACGGCGGTCAGGCGGCGGTCAGGCGGAGGTCAAGCGGAGGTCAGGCGGCGGTCAGGCGGAGGTCAGGCGGCGGTCAGGCGGAGGTCAGACGGCGGTCAGGCAGCGGTCAGGCGGAGGTCAGGTGGCGGGCCGGCGGCGGTCAAGCAGAGGTCAGGTGGCGGGCAGGCGGAAGGCAAGTGGAGGTCAGGTTGATACAGTGCAGACTTAAAGGGCGACATCAAGACAAGTTTTAAACAACACTACGGCAATAACTTACAGATTAACTCAAACCGAAGCAAGAGTGATGTGAGAGGACTGTGTGTAAACTGTGATCAGTGCGTCTGATTGGCCCATTTTGCAGATCAGCGATCACATCATCATCGGTGGCTGATCGGAGCACCTCCAGTTTTAATGCTCTGTTTAAATATTGACATTACAACCAGCATGCAACATGATTAACAGTCATTCATCTTTTTTCACAAGTCTGATTAATTAATTAATATATATTGTAAATGTATATTAGGGGGGGCGGGCGGTCACATGCTTGTCTCCATGGAGATGTTATTGATGTTCCACAGCATTAATCTTATCTTGCATTTGCAAAAGAAAGGAAAATCCAAAGCTCTCCGACTGCATTCAAAATCCTTGAAAAAAAGGGAATCGTATCCTTTTTTCATTAAAGAATTTTTAATGCAGTCGGAGTGCCTCGGATTTTCCTTTTTTTTTTTTTTTATAAATGCTAGTGATTCCCTTTCACTGTGGTCCTGAGGCCTCATGACCCACTGAAGCACTCCTCTTCTCTTATCAATTATCTTGCATTTATTCAGTCTGCAGTCTTCAGTTTTTCATTCTGGCATATATGCACAGTCCTTTATATTGCATATATATAAATATCTATTTGTCTATATTTGTTTTTACTGTTGTAGCTGGTTACTGATATTGGCCAATATCTATATCAGTATTTTTAAAATTCATGGTAAGACACACAAATTTGTATTCATGTTCACAAATTAACTTTTTTCCAATCTTTTTGCAATTGTATCAGACAAAACACAGGTAAGAAATACGATGACTTTTCAATTTTGTTAAAAAAAAAAAAAAAAAGCTTACAAAATAATGTTTTTTTATTTAATGCGATTAGTTGTACTGGCCCCAAACTCAATTCCTCTTTGGTAACGATCAAAAAGGTTTGATAAGTGCTGGTGCTGAAAACAATTATGTTGATTCCGTGCCATCGTTTGAAGCCTTGGCTGTAAATGTAAATGTGTGCGTCAATGAGCCATTAAAATACACACCATTGATTTATAATGCAGCTGCTTTTACTCATGTATTTGTGCCCAAATAAAACTCAAACAGGAGAGCTGAGGAAACAGCGTGTCCAGAGTTACACCTCCTCCCGTCTCCAGTGCAGGCCTTAACAGAGTCTCAAAGTCTGTGTTGTGCTTTTTCTCCACATCCAGTCAGTCTGTAGGATCTGCATAATGTTGCAGCCAAACAGATTATGTAATCCGAATTTTGCTACAATCATTCTTCTCCTTGGTCCGGGTTAAAGTGTAAGTAAAAGTGATGTGGTATCGAGTGTGGAGCATGTGGAGTGATCCTTCTGCTCCGCTCAGGTAAATATAAACTAAAAGCATCAAGATGTGACAAAAGAATGTGCTGTGCTCGCAGCCTGTGGTATAAACTGTTGTATGTTAGGAAAACAAAAGTGAAACTTAAACTCGTGTCATTCCACGTGACCTGAGAATCATCTGTGCAGCTCTGGCTCATTTTTATTTAATATCTAGATTTGTTTGAGCTATAACTGAACAGACATCATACACATATGTTTTAAAATATGTTTCAACATAGTTATGTTGTGATGAAATATTTTTGCATAATGTTGGCTATTCATTTGCCACAAAATACAGACATCGAAGAACTGTTCAAGTATCGGCATTGAAATCTAAAAGAAGGTATTGATAAAAAAGTGGTATCTACTGAAACAACCGATACCCAACCTTGGTTATACAGTCCGGAACAAAAGATTAAGACCAGGTGAATTAATGGCAAAAGTCACGTTTTTCATGGTAAGATCTTAGAGCTCCAATAAGCAACAAGAAATGAGAGTGACAAAAAAAAAAAGTTTGAGGAAACATTTTATTGAAAACAACAATTAAACCACTGCCCTCAAGCAAGCAATGTTTATTTCTATAGCACCCTCACTGCCCTCACTGCCCTCACTGCCCACTGTCCCGTCGAGCGGCACACTGGCTGATGTTCCAGTGTGGGAGCCCACTGAAGGGAGAGCCAGGTATGGACAGGGGCATCGGGACATTATGCAGAGAGAAGAGCAGAGGCAGGGTAAAAATAGCAGCAGGTGGATGAGAAACACAGCGGTCCAAAAGCTGAGCACTTAATGTATTCAAGGTCACGTCTCATGGAAATGTGTGGAGAGCAGATCTGCATTCAGGGCGGCAGAGAGAGGCGGCCAAACAAAGCAGCAGAGACTGGGAATATGTCCACGCACATTTGAATGGGCGGAGGTGCATGAGCAGAGGTTAAATCAAAAATGGCGGCTCTCATTTAAGCCGTGTACATATGCATACTGGAACAGGAACTTTTCAAAAACTGAATTAGTGACATCATAAGTAGAGCTTTGAGATCTTCTGAGCCGTTTTCATGTCTATAAATCATCGCTAAACTTCTGACCTCGTTCATCAGAACTGTGTGCCTGCTTTTGTTTATTTGTTTTCCCATGGTGCCAGGCTGCCGTGCTAACACCAATCCTGATGAGGGAATGCTTGACTACAAATAATATAAGCGTATATAAGAGTAATTACTTAAGCAAGTGCTACCTTGCTCGTCATGCTCCTGTAAGCACGCTGGTGTACTGAAAGAGATTTGAGGCAGAAACGCTTGTGATGATTTAGGGATACTTTTGACGTCACAAATCAAGGAAATTAATGTTTTCGTGAGGCTCGGCGAAGGAGCAGGGAAGACAAGCTCGTAAACAAGATTAATGAAGTAGACATGAATGAAGGTAAATAGAACTCCAGAAATAGTAAGTCTGTGATGAGGGAGTTAGAACATGGTTTAAAATGAGAAGACAATTTTTCATAATATGGGTCCTTTGAACACCATGCTGTTCTAAAACAAAAGTAAGATTGGTTTAGCAAGACAATAACACCTCCCTCTATCATATCAGACTGCGAGTAATCTTAATTGTGCAGGAAAATTGCCATCTTGTTCGACAATAACTCGTTCATATTTCCTCCATGTGTCTCTCTTTTACGGCTCCTTCATAAAAGCTGCAGTTATTGCTCCAGTGTCGGCGATAACACAAAAGCTCCTGTTGCTGTAAACGGCTGACGTTGCACCATCGGGAGCCTGATAAGACTACAGCTGTGGTGGAAGGATTATCTCCACGATCTGGCCACAGAACACTCCAAGAGAGCCCCCACACAGAGAACCATGACACCGCTGTCCGCAACCCACAGCGAATGCCCTCACCTCAATCAAGGCCCAATCTGGACGCTTTCATGGGACGAGCCTGTCATGTAGCGCTCCCTGACCAGTGCCATGCAAAACGTGCCTCAAAAGTCCACTCACAACCCACACAGAGCACCCACACAGAGCACCCTGAGAGCACCCGGTCCTCACATCTCCCTGGGGTGGTGGAGACGGCTGTATCGGGGGTCATCATCGCTGCAGACCACGCGTATATTAAATTCATTCATCTCAGTCAGACTCTGCTCCTCCTGCACCCAAACACCGGCAATATCCGCAAAATCAAATAAAGACGTGATCATGCGCTCTGACAGAGTGGGTGCTCTGTGTGGGTGCTCTGACAGAGAGTGTGGGTGCTCTGTGTGGGTGCTCTGACAGAGAGTGTGGGTGCTCTGTGTGGGTGCTCTGTGTGGGTGCTCTGACAGTGAGTGTGGGTGCTCTGTGTGGGTGCTCTGACAGAGAGTGTGGGTGCTCTGTGTGGGTGCTCTGTGTGGGTGCGCTGACAGTGACAGTGGGTGCTCTGTGTGAGTGCTCTGACAGAGTGGGTGCTCTGTGTGGGTGCTCTGACAGAGTGGGTGCTCTGTGTGGGTGCTCTGACAGAGAGTGGGTGCTCTGTGTGGGTGCTCTGACAGTGAGTGTGGGTGCACTGTGGGTGCTCTGACAGTGAGTGTGGGTGCTGTGACAGTGAGTGTGGGTGCTCTGTGTGGGTGCTCTGACAGAGAGTGGGTGCTCTGTGTGGGTGCTCTGTGTGGGTGCTGTGACAGTGAGTGTGGGTGCTCTGTGTGGGTGCTCTGTGTGGGTGCTGTGACAGTGGGTGTGGGTGCTCTGTGTGGGTGCTGTGACAGTGAGTGTGGGTGCTCTGTGTGCGTGCTGTGACAGTGAGTGTGGGTGCTCTGTGTGGGTGCTGTGACAGTGAGTGTGGGTGCTCTGTGTGGGTGCTGTGACAGTGAGTGTGGGTGCTCTGTGTAGGTGCTGTGACAGTGAGTGTGGGTGCTCTGTGTGGGTGCTCTGACAGAGAGTGGGTGCTCTGTGTGGGTGCTGTGACAGTGGGTGTGGGTGCTCTGTGTGGGTGCTGTGACAGTGAGTGTGGGTGCTCTGTGTGCGTGCTCTGACAGTGAGTGTGGGTGCTCTGTGTGGGTGCTCTGACAGTGAGTGTGGGTGCTCTGTGTGGGTGCTGTGACAGTGGGTGTGGGTGCTCTGTGTGGGTGCTGTGACAGTGAGTGTGGGTGCTCTGTGTGGGTGCTGTGACAGTGAGTGTGGGTGCTCTGTGTGGGTGCTGTGACAGTGAGTGTGGGTGCTCTGTGTAGGTGCTGTGACAGTGAGTGTGGGTGCTCTGTGTGGGTGCTCTGACAGAGAGTGGGTGCTCTGTGTGGGTGCTCTGTGTGGGTGCTGTGACAGTGGGTGTGGGTGCTCTGTGTGGGTGCTGTGACAGTGAGTGTGGGTGCTCTGTGTGGGTGCTCTGACAGTGAGTGTGGGTGCTCTGTGTGGGTGCTGTGACAGTGGGTGTGGGTGCTCTGTGTGGGTGCTGTGACAGTGAGTGTGGGTGCTCTGTGTGGGTGCTCTGACAGTGAGTGTGGGTGCTCTGTGTGGGTGCTCTGACAGTGAGTGTGGGTGCTCTGTGTGGGTGCTGTGACAGTGGGTGTGGGTGCTCTGTGTGGGTGCTGTGACAGTGAGTGTGGGTGCTCTGTGTGGGTGCTCTGACAGTGAGTGTGGGTGCTCTGTGTGGGTGCTCTGACAGTGAGTGTGGGTGCTCTGTGTGGGTGCTCTGTGTGGGTGCTGTGACAGTGAGTGGGTGTCATATCACAGTAGTTCTGACAAAGATGAAGACTATTCTAAAACTGTTCAGAAAAGGGCCCAATTTGTCCAATTTATGTGCCGTGTCTTTAGTGTGAGTCAACACTTCACCTTCAGCTCAGATTTCAAACTGTTGTACTAAAAAAACCTAAAGTTAGTTTTATTATCATTTCAAACCTGAGTATCATTCGGTTTATAACCTCAGTCCAGAGGTCCAGGTTCAGGTCAGGTCTGAGGTCCTGGGCAGCTCCATCAGACCTGCTCAGATGTCACCTCTGACCCTGCCGCCCAAACATGTAAATGAGCCTGTAGCTGTTTACAACTGTCTTATCAGAAGAAACTCTCAAGTTAATAATTTCAAGACGACAGAATAAACTTGCCAAATATGGACGATTAGCATATTCATTTTGCTGTAATAAACACAATTTTGAAAACTGAGAAACATTCTGATTTTATTTGTTTCTACCAAGCACTAATCTCCTGTCTTGTCCCTGGTTTGGGACACTAACAACAATTTTAATAAAACATACATTTAAACTCTTTTCCACTGCATATAAATCCACCCGTTTTTTAAATTTAAACATTTAACACTTGTTCACCTTCACTTTTTGACTTTCAAACTATTTACAAGTGGGTACAGTTTTGATTTGTTTTCAGCCAACACATTTATCTCCTTTTATTGAAAATGTTCTTTTTTCTTTCCAGAGTTAGTTTGTTTACATGACAGCTGGACGCTCACTCTTGGTCTTCAGAGTGTCGCGTGATGTCGCTGTGATGTGTCTTGTCAGCTGATTTACACAGGCTTTGGTGTTGTTCTCACTGGTGGAGGACACCAGCGCCATCTGCAGTCTGACTTTTTCAGGACAGTACCCCAGGTGTAGGGTTTAAGGTCCCGTGGACACGTCTCAATGTTTGTGGTCCTCTGTCCCCATAATGCAGGCTCCATCCAAGTCTGTAATGTGCTTCTCTCTTCAGCAATGATCAGAAGCGGCCAATTTTAGTTGTAAAATTTGAACAACTCAATTCAAGAGACACACTGAAGAAGACTGCCAGGGAACAGCTGAAACTGTCAGGTAAACAAACTGGTCTGAAAAAAGAACCTTTTAAATACACTGTCAGACCAAACCTCATTTGACTATTGCTCTTACTTTCCGTCGGTGGTGAGTTCCAAAAGACGTCCTGCGCTGTGTGACTTTACAGTTTTGTCACCTGCTGCTGTGTAGTCGCTATAAATGTACTGAGCGGTTCGGTGGGTTTCAGCCAAAATATTTCTTAACTCATTAACTCTTAGATTGTGCGTGTTTTAGTCTGATGTGAGGAAACAGGAGCGCTCAGACACAAACCTAGGCACTGCCACTAACCTCAAAACGATTTGCGTCCCTGGGTCCAAACTCAGACTCGTTCTCTGCTCCAGACTGGATTTGGTGTGAGACCCTGAACGCTGTGGATGGTGCGTGGCGGAGGTAACGGGGAGAAGGTGAAAGACGAGCGTGAGCAGGAGGAGGCCGTGAGAGCACAGAGACAGGAAATGAGATTGATATGTAAATGGCACAGATCTCATTTGAGCTGAAGGTTGAAGAGCGGCGCCATCCAGCAGATTAGGAGTTCATTATTTCACAGCGTTCTGCTTCAGAACGAACGAACGAACGGAGGGTTCAGAGTTCAGCTGCAATGACAGGCCACGCAGACAGGAGGCACTCTACAGCTTTCTTTGGACTTAAAGTGGACATATTCTGGATTTAATTTGGCTTTGAAATGCTTTCTCTTGCTTTCACAATTTCTAACTTAAATGACAAATACTATACATTATTGGTGGTATTATTTTGTCCTTCAAATATGTTCTTGAGTACTTTTACTTTAGCATCTCATGCATAGAAAAGTTCACTAAAACCAATGACTTCATGTTACTTTCCCACACCAGTAATTGACTTTGTGCTCCATCTACTGGCAGCAGGTGGAATTACATAGGTGAAATAAACAAATGCTAGCGTCCCTCTGATAGGCTAATGTAAGCTTGCAGTTGTAAAGTTGTTGCATGATGATTTGAGGCTCAGAACGAGTCTGGAGATGTATTCATTTATTTGGGGGAGGGGAAACCTACGCAGACACGGGGAGAACATGCATACTCCACACAGAAAGTCGAACCCAGTACCTTTTTGCTGTGAAGCGAGAGCGCTAACCTCTTTTGCCGCCCGATGATTTATGGACTTCAGAATGGAGTGTGTTTGACGCTCAGAGGGGACGACTCTCTGAACAGGACACACCAAACAAACGTGAATGAAGCTGTTGACGAGGGAACCATGTCACGCGGTTAAAAGCATCCTCATTAGTTTAGCTGAGACCTAAAGTCTGAGCTAAACTAATTACTTGTTTTAAATGTATTTCTTTAAATGAAACAATGTGAAATACTGACATGGACAAAATTAGTTTAAAAACACAGAACAATGGATTCTACAGGACATTCAGATGGGATTAGTGACCTCAGGACATCTGTAAAATGTAATTATCTCACGACGTGTGTTGTTTGGGAGGATGAACAGCATCAATAATTCACCCATTTTTACAGAATTTGTTCCAGAAATGGCAAACTTAAACACACTGAAATATGACAAGAGCGTTTTCATTTATTCATGTCAACTTGCTGTTTTTTTTTTCTTTTTGTAATTTCTAAATTTTATCTTTAGGAATCTGTGCTTGGCATGCACAGGTTCCTTATTCTTATTGTCGTGATCAGAATGACATCCATATGATCATACACTTATTTAAAATCCATTGCACTGGGCCTATCCTAGCCTGGTCATTTTTTGTAGACCAATCACCCCACTGTGATTGGTCAGTTCGTTCAGCTACAACACAATAAAGAAACCTTTCACACACATGATAAAGTGCCGTTCATATAAAACTCGCGGGCCGACCTGTGGGCTGCGAGTTTGAGACCCATGAGTTCGATCTTGTGTAGGTGGTGGTTACCTGCGAGGACATTATCACTGGGTCATCCGGGTGCTGAGGGTGGGCTCCACGGCATCCACAGGTACAGTGTTATTACAGTATTCATTCCTTTGAAAACTACTTCTGCTTCTTTGGAGCCGCTGCTCCTGGAGCCCTGTCTGTGTGACCGTACGCTCAGTCTGTGGCTCTCTGTGCAAAGGTTTGTTCTCTGTACATTCCTGATGTGTGTGTCATGTGCTAATATGAGTCATGTGGTAGCTGTGTGTATCTGTCTGATCATTCCACTGTCAGTCACCTCGCTGTCATTGCTCGGTGGGTCACATGCCCCGGATGTCTGACGTCAGGCCTGGGGATCATCAGTCGGATCAAGTCTGGTCCCTCAGCTCCACCTGAGCGGGTCACCATCGCAATACTAACCCCCTGTGTAATGTGGGTAATGTGTGGTTTAAAGGAGTGTTGTGGCCACTGCCTTGTGCCTTGTGTGGCAGCTCTGGAGCTCCTGGTGTGGCAGGCTCTGGAGCTCCTGGTGTGGCAGGCTCTGGAGCTCCTGGTGTGGCAGGCTCTGGTGTGGCAGGCTCTGGAGCTCCTGGTGTGGCAGCTCTGGAACTCCTGGTGTGGCAGCTCTGGAGCTCCTGGTGTGGCAAGCTCTGGAGCTCCTGGTGTGGCAGGCTCTGGAGCTCCTGGTGTGACGGGCTCTGGAGATCTTGTGAATGAAGCGAATGGAAATCTTGTTTTTTTGACAAGCAAAAATGAACCTTTAAAAATAAATTCTTGATATATTTTTCTAAAAGCTCTTTTTCTGTCAGTAACGGGCCTTTGATGGCCCTGGGCTTGTCCCAGATGGTGTTGTTGGTTTTCTTTATTGTCTTCAATTTGAGCTAAGTTTTCAATATAATTTTAATACATCTTTTAATACTATCTGGTAACAAAAGCAACATGTCTGTTGTGACCAGGAAACCAACGCCTCACTGCTCTGAGTGAGCGCTGAGACATGTGAAGTTACATCTGGAGATACTTTCATTTTCTATTTCTTGTTCCTGTTAGGGTTAGAGTCTATCCCAGTGACTTTGAGCCTTATGCAGGGTACACCCTGGACAGGGGCCAACACAGAGGCATGGACAGACAACCCCAGAGAGAACCCACAGTAACACAGGGAGGACATGCAGACTCCACCCAGAGATCCTGTGATGATGGCCTTTTAAACAATCACGTGCAAAAGATTCAACAGACAGAGAAAGTCACGTCTCGACTGAACAGTAGAGCAAAGCTGTGGATGTCAGAGCGTCTCTCCAAAGCTCTCGTCTCCACACAAGTCTGTCTGCTCTTTTGATTCTGTTTCCATGCTCTTGCACACACTCTCATAAAGCCTTTCCATCACAGTCAAAATCTGAACCATTTGAAATGCAAACAATGCTATGGCAGCTGCAGTCTGACTGCAGATTTAATACAGACAGAGGAATCATTTTTGTTTTCCATTTGCAATAAAAATACGAAAACCATAAATGTGAGTGTTGCAGCCGCACTGTTCCCATGTGGAAAAGATGATTACACCACTCTGCACAGCCTCCCAATGGCACGTGTGGCATTTGACAAAGTAAAAGTAAATTATTCACTTCAGTATTATTTCTGTATCAGTTTATGCAGGATCCACAGCCACAGCAGAGTGGCTAGCACTCTCACCTCACAGCAAGAATGTCTCCTGACTCCTGAGCCAGACCGGGCATGTCTATGTTCTCCCTGTGTCTGTGTGGGTCAAATCAAAACATGCCCTTCAGGTAAAACTCCTTTTTACTAGCTGTCTTAGTCCTGACCAAGACTAGCACAAAGATCTGGGATAGGTCCCCAGCACCCGCTGCCCCTGAGCAGACTGAAGGGATGGGTCAAATGCAGAGAAAAGCGTACCTTAAACACCAGGCTTCATGACACCGCCCTATCTGACACTCAGACATTGGGCAGAATAAACAGGTGGTTTTATTTAATAACAATGTCAAGCAACAGCGCCCCCTGGTGTGGAAGTGTGAAAAGAAATGTGACAATCTACACTTGAGACAACCAACCCCGGTCTCCCCTTAATTTGGTCTTCTGCTCACAGAGACTGTGTTGGCAACAATTTGTGGCAAAATCTGACTGCAGTGCAAAGTCCACATCTAATGATAATTTTACAGATGCACACGTGGGCCACTCTCTTTACCTCTTCATCTGAAGAAGATCACAAAGCTCCTCACAAGGCAGGAAGGGTTCCATCCCAAATCCAGCCCCTGGACTGTACTCTAGCCGTTATGAAGGAGGCCGTGAGAGCCACCATCCAGGATGAAACATCCAAGATCCACAAGTACATCAGGGATAAGGCCCCAGATGATGACGTGCTCAGAGAGTGTCTCAGGCACTGGGGGACAGAGGATGAGGCGACCATCATGGGACAAAATGACAATGAAATGTACCATTGATACAAGGTGGAGCAATCCCCCCGGCACAGACACAAACCCAGGACAGACCATCTAACGCCGGAGTCCACATTCGCTCTCACAAACACACACTCATTCACACACCGACTGGACACCGAGCCACCAGAGGAAACCTACAAAGACACAGGGAGAACATGCAAACTCACACAGGCCCCGCGCCGCCCGGGAGTCCAACCCAGGACCTTCTTGCTGTGAAGAGAGTGCTAACTGCAGCGCAACCGTGCCGCCCCCGTACGGCTCATAACTGCTGCTCCTCTTCCTCCTGCTGTTCCTCCTGCTGTTCCTCTTCCTCCTCCAGCTCCTCTTCCTCCTGCTGTTCCTCTTCCTCCTCCAGCTCCTCTTCCTCCTGCTGTTCCTCTTCCTCCTCCAGCTCCTCTTCCTCCTGCTGCTTCTTTTCCTCCTCCAGCTCCTCTTCCTCCTACTGCTCCTCTTCCTCCTCCAGCTCCTCTTCCTCCTGCAGCTCCTCTTCCTCCTGCTGTTCCTCCTCCTCCTGCTGCTCCTCCTCCTCCTGCTGCTCCTCTTCCTCCTGCTGCTCCTCCTCTTCCTCCTGCTGTTCCTCTTCCTCCTCCAGCTCCTCTTACTTCTGCTGCTCCTCTTCCTCCTCCAGATCCTCCTCCTCCTGCAGCTCCTCTTCCTCCTGCTGTTCCTCTTCCTCCTGCTGTTCCTCTTCCTCCTCCAGCTCCTCCTCCAGCTCCTCCTCCTCCAACTCCTCTTCCTCCTCCAGCTCTTCCTCCTCCTCCAGCTCCTCCTCCTCCTGCTGCTCCTCTTCTTCCTCCAGCTCCTCCTCCTCTTCCAACTCCTCCTCCTCCTGCTGTTCCTCTTCCTCCTCCAGCTCCTCTTCCTCCTGCTGCTCCTCTTCCTCCTGCTGCTCCTCCTCCTCCAGCTCCTCTTCCTGCAGCTCCTCCTCCTCCTGCTGCTCCTCTTCCTCCTCAGCTGTCCGAGCCTGCAGGCATGGCTTTATTGATACTTGGATTGCGTTTCCTGACGTGTCACGTCTGTGGATTGTGTGCAATAACTCAGGCGGTTATTATGAAGTTTATCCTGAGAGACAAGAGCTGGGGCCCGAGCAGTGATGAGCAGTGATCAGTGCCTCCGCTGGGACGACTGCGGGCCGGAGCTCTGGGCATCCCTCATGTGCTCGGACCACGGCAGAGAGGCTTTGGAGGCGACTATCACAACTGAGAGATCAGCGCTGTAGGGTTCTCACGCAGTGGCCATTACCAGCTAAAATATGACGCTCAAAGATCAGACCAAGTGACAGTAGGTATGTTACTTTGTGAGGCCAAATATATATTCTTATTGAGCCATAATATGCAGTTACTGCGTACTACGTTTTGTTTTGGGTAACACTAATAACTGGTAAAGGTTGGGGTTTCAATAAGTAGTAGTTAATAGGTAATAAACTTTTTGTCTTTATTCATGCTTTATTTAGGGTAATTAAGGTGTAGTTATTCTAAAGTGGCACTGAATCACTATCAAAATGCTGCTTATTTAACTTAAATTTCACTTTTGTGAACTTTACCATAATTATTTTCACCATTAGTGGGGTTTATTGAAGGCAAAAACAATTTAAAGAGGATAGATATTCTACAGAATTAGTATTATTCATTGTATGTTCCACTTACTGCCAAAGCAAGTGCCTAGTTTGTGAACCACCTCCACAGCACAAGGTTCAGTGTGAGTGAGAGCCATGAGAGCCATGAGAGCCATGAGAGCCAAGCCTCCGACACCTTCTGTAAACAAGAGGATATAGTTAAGATGCTCTTCACACCTCGGGTCCCGCCTCAGCAGAGCGCCTCAAACACACGCAGAGGGACAAGGCGGGAACGTACCCAACGCCCAGGAAAAGTCATGAGTGGCACAAAGAGGTTTCTATATATAACATTAATAGAGCATTTTAACGAACTTTATTCTGGCGTCCCACCGGCGGGACGCTAGATTTTTTATTCATTTATTCCTTTTTATCCACAACTAAAAGTCCCTAAAACTCATTTTTAGTTAAATTAACTTTGAAAGAGGAATTGTCAAAACCAACAAAAGCCCGAACTAGTGTCAGTAAGACAAAATCTAAAGACACCAGCTTCACTTCTTCATAGATTTCACAAAGAAAATGTACGCGGAAAGAGACAGACTATGATACCACAATGAAGAGATGTGTACTTTAATGTGCACATTTGGGTAAACCCACTTCCCAAAAATCTGGTTGGGGTTCTGCCTTCTTCTTCACTCCAGGTTTTATGTTATTGCTCCGTCTGAAAATGTTCACAGTATGGCATTAAACTTAAAATCTTCCATTTACTCAATTACAGTCATCTCTCCACAGATCTGACCTGACCCCTGCCCTGGCACCCATCCAGGGTCACCCGAGGTCACCTGAGGTCACCCGAGGTCACCTGAGGTCACCTGAGGTCACCCGAGGTCAACATCGAGAAAGTGACGTTTGATCATCCCTGAGCATAAGCTTTGAATGTAGATGTTTGAACACACACACACACACACACTCTCTCTCTCTCTCTATCTCTCTCTCTCACACACGCATACGTGTTTTTGCTACATCGTGGGGACCTATTTTTGGCGATGTCTAGAACCTGCCCTGTGAGGACCTCATTTCAAACATGAATTAAAGGCATGTTTTAACTCATAAAAATATGATTTAAAGTCAGATTTTTTGAGGGGACCATGGTCTCTCTGAAATCACTGTAATTAACAAAATTTCAAAATATTTTTTTTGTCTGATTTTTCTAACCTCATGGGGACTTCATACCATAAACCACCAGCAGGTGTCACTATTACAAATTTCTATGTTATTTCTATGTAGAACCTGTACAAGGTAAGCATTGGAGTTCAATATTTATAATTAATTTAGTTTTAAGACAGATATGTGTCTTCTTTATACATTTGTGCCAATTATTGATAATTTAATTTGTGAACTCACTTTAACTCTTTACTGTACTGTAATTACATAGTGATTAATACTCTGTCCATATCAGACTATACAATAAAATGTTTGAATTAATGAGTTAAATTAAATTAAATTAAATTACTGTATTCTGGGCAACAAGTGCAAAATATTTTCTGCCTATTCATGAAATAATGTAAAATTCACTGTATCACAATTGTATGAAATGGATAAATGAATATTGTTCAGCTCCAAAACATATAAGCCCTATAAATAAATTGACAGATTTTAACATAACTCTACTGTATAACAAATACGTTTCACATTATCAAGGGCAGAATGGAAACAAGCCGTGATCGCCCAATTAAATACATTTAAAAGTCATTGAAAATGAGCAAAATCAATCAATCTCTTGCTACCTGAAGACACCATGTCCTTAACTACACTCTTCTCTTCCTAAATTGCCACGATTGAAGCCACAAACATTTTAGTGTGAAGCCTTCATTGTCAATCAGACAGAAAGCAGCGGTAAATGTATGGACTGTAAGTCTTATCTGCACATGTGCTGTAAAGGAAAAGCAGGCGACTGCGGCGTCAAACTCAAAGCATCATTATCCTCTGGTTGGAAAGGGCGTTGTGTTTGGAAAAGTTTGAGTCAGAATAAAAACATTTACTCGGGGGGATATGATATGATATATGAACATTCCAGATGCCATTCTGTGGGAAATACAGTTTTGTTTTTTGTTTTTTTATGAAAGGATTCAATCGACATCTGAAGCTGAGAGGCTGTGAGTGTTGTTGTAATGAACTATCCTAACATTTGTGGTGTGTTGTTGACTGAGTGACTCGACCATGCACCAAAAGCAGTAGCATAAATCTGACTGCAACTGTTCACAATGATACCAGTAAGACCTGAGTCTGTAAGACTTAAAGCTCTGAAAACAAACTGAATAAATAATATCCTGAATAAATAAATAAACCACTTAAGATAAGTTAAGATAAACTTTATTGGATGTGACAAGGAAGGATCGTACACGTCCACAAAACGTCCTCGTACATCGTCAAAACGGGTGAGTTTGTCTGTTTTTTTACTTTCACCTGAGCCTGAACAATGTTTGACAACATCAAAAAACCAAAATACTGAACTTGCCGAAAAAGTCACCACATGCTTACCTTTTACCATGCTACTTTTGCAGACTCTCTTTTTAAAGCATTAATCCGATTTTTAACATAAAATTTTATAGCTTCCCACGTTCTATCTTTAAGAGCATTTGGTGATGTGCTAATGCAGTTGACACACTGGACTTTGCCAGGGACCTTTAAGTTTGTGATGCTGTCCATAAGTGTCCTCTCGACTGCCTGGACTTCTTCCTCCGTCCACTTCCTCCTTCCTTTGGCTTCTGCTTTTCCTAAACAAAATGAGACAATAAATGAATAATCCTCTAAAAGAGAAAATACACACATGAGCTTTGTCAATAACACCAGGTCAGTGTTGTTTCAAGTCATTATTGACCTGTTCTGTAATAGTCCTAAGAGCCACTGTCCAGCATGTTTTAGATGTTTCCCAGTCCAAATGACGGCACACTTATCAGGCTTCTGCACAACTTCAAAACAAGATAATCATTTGAATCAGGTGTTTAGGGAGAAGGAAACATCTTAAACATGCAGGACAGTGGCCCCTGAGAACCAACAATTGAATCAGGTGTTTAGGGGGAGGGACACATCTTAAACATGCAGGACAGTGGCCCCTGAGAACCAACAATTAGAAACACTGATCAAGAGTTTCTGTGTCTCACTTTCACTTATGAACTCCATAATTTAAATCAATCAGGTAAAAAATAAGGAGCGAAAGAGAGAAGACACAGGTGAGAGAAGGAGGAGAGAGGACACAGGTAAGAGAAGGAGAGAAAGAGAGAGGACACAGGTGAGAGAAAGAGAAGAAGAGAGGACACAGGTGACAGAAGGAGAAGAAGAGAGGACACAGGTGAGAGGAGGAGGAGAAGAGAGGACACAGGTGAGAGAAGTAGAGAGGACACAGCTGAGAGGAGGAGAGAAAGAGAGAGGACACAGGTGAGAGAAAGAGAGAGGACACAGGTGAGAGAAGGAGGAGAAGAGAGGACACAGGTGAGAGAAGGAGGAGACGAGAGGAGGACACAGGTGAGAGAAGGAGAGAGGACACAGGTGAGAGAAGGAGAGAAAGAGAGAGGACACAGGTGAGAGAAAGAGAGAGGACACAGGTGAGAGAAGGAGAGAGGACACAGGTGAGAGAAGGAGGAGAAGAGAGGACACAGGTGAGAGAAGGAGGAGACGAGAGGACACAGGTGAGAGAAGGAGAGAGGACACAGGTGAGAGAAGGAGAGAAAGAGAGAGGACACAGGTGAGAGAAAGAGAGAGGACACAGGTGAGAGAAGGAGAGAGGACACAGGTGAGAGAAGGAGGAGAAGAGAGGACACAGGTGAGAGAAGGAGAAGACGAGAGGACACAGGTGAGAGAAGGAGAAGACGAGAGGACACAGGTGAGAGAAGGAGAGAGGACACAGGTGAGAGAAGGAGGAGAAGGGAGGACACAGGTGAGAGAAGGAGGAGACGAGAGGACACAGGTGAGAGAAGGAGAGAGGACACAGGTGAGAGAAGGAGAGAAAGAGAGAGGACACAGGTGAGAGAAGGAGGAGAGAGGACACAGGTAAGAGAAGGAGAGAAAGAGAGAGGACACAGGTGAGAGAAGGAGAAGAAGAGAGGACACAGGTGAGAGAAGGAGAAGAAGAGAGGACACAGGTGAGAGAAAGAGAGAGGACACAGGTGAGAGAAGGAGAAGAAGAGAGGACACAGGTGAGAGAAGGAGGAGAAGAGAGGACACATGTGAGAGAATGAGAGAAAGAGAGAGGACACAGGTGAGAGAAAGAGAGAGGACACAGGTGAGAGAAGGAGGAGAAAAGAGGACACAGGTGACAGAAGGAGAAGAAGAGAGGACACAGCTGAGAGGAGGAGAGAAAGAGAGAGGACACAGGTGAGAGAAGGAGAGAGGGCACAGGTGAGAGAAGGAGGAGAAGAGAGGACACCGGTGAGAGAAAGAGGAGAAGAGAGGACACAGGTGAGAGAAGGAGAAGAAGAGAGGACACAGGTGAGAGAAGGAGAGAGGACACAGGTGAGAGAAGGAGGAGAAGAGAGGACACAGGTGAGAGAAGGAGGAGACGAGAGGACACAGGTGAGAGAAGGAGAGAAAGAGAGAAGGAGAGAGGACAAAGGTGAGAGAAGGAGGAGAAGAGAGGACACAGGTGAGAGAAGGAGAGAAAGAGAGAGGACACAGGTGAGAGAAGGAGAGAGGACACAGGTGAGAGAAGGAGAGAGGACACAGGTGAGAGAAGGAGGAGAAGAGAGGACACAGGTGAGAGAAGGAGAAGACGAGAGGACACAGGTGAGAGAAGGAGAGAGGACACAGGTGAGAGAAGGAGGAGAAGAGAGGACACAGGTGAGAGAAGGAGGAGACGAGAGGACACAGGTGAGAGAAGGAGAGAGGACACAGGTGAGAGAAGGAGAGAAAGAGAGAGACAGTACATACCTGATGGTTGTGAAGCGGATGGTGAAGTTGCTTGTAAGGTGGAAGGTGCAGCATCCTTCACAGTCTTGTTTTCCACTTCTTCACTGACAGATCCATCACGGTCCACAGTTACTTTCTCTGAGGAGCACAGCAAACAAAGACTCAAATCTGATTTAATATATTAAGCATTATATGAACACCAAAAAGACACATGCAGGAATGGTGCATAAGACATGGAGCAAACAACAAATATCGAGTCCAGATCCCAGCTGGCTCAGTCAGCAGAGTCCTAACTGAGTATGAGCCTGAGAATGCTGTCCCAGATGTGGGCAGATTCCAGCCATGGAGGATACCAGGAGTTCAAATGATACACTTTTCCCCCAAAGTCCAAAAGACCTTTTTTGCCACTGACAATAAAATCTGAGGAAACATTCATGTATTCATCCTGCATTTTCAGGTGAGACAGTGCAGATGAGGGTAGATAGTTATCAGGCTTCTGCACAACTTCAAAACAATTGAATCAGGTGTTTAGGGAGAAGGAAACATCTTAAACATGCAGGACAGTGGCCCCTGAGAACCAACAATTGAATCAGGTGTTTAGGGGGAGGGACACATCTTAAACATGCAGGACAGTGGCCCCCGAGAACCAACAATTAGAAACACTGATCAAGAGTTTCTGTGTCTCACTTTCACTTATGAACTCCATAATTTAAATCAATCAGGTAAAAAATAAGGAGCGAAAGAGAGAAGACACAGGTGAGAGAAGGAGGAGAGAGGACACAGGTGAGAGAAGGAGAGAAAGAGAGAGGACACAGGTGAGAGAAGGAGAAGAAGAGAGGACACAGGTGACAGAAGGAGGAGAAGAGAGGACACAGGTGAGAGAAGGAGAGAAAGAGAGAGGACACAGGTGAGAGAAGTAGAGAGGACACAGGTGAGAGAAGGAGGAGAAGAGAGGACACAGGTAAGAGAAGGAGAAGAGAGGACACAGGTAAGAGAAGGAGGAGAAGAGAGGACACAGGTGAGAGAAGGAGAGAAAGAGAGAGACAGTACATACCTGATGGTTGTGAAGTGGATGGTGAAGTTGCTTGTAAGGTGGAAGGTGCAGCATCCTTCACAGTCTGGTTTTCCACTTCTTCACTGTCAGATCCATCACTGTCCACAGTTACTTTCTCTGAGGAGCACAGCAAACAAAGACTCAAATCTGATTTAATATATTAAGCATTATATGAACACCAAAAAGACACATGCAGGAATGGTGCATAAGACATGGAGCAAACAAATATTGTTCATAAAAAAATAAATAAGCAGAGAAACACCAGTCTCTAAATATATTTATTAAGATTTGTTGATTTGTCTTACCTTGTGGGTCAATGATGATCTGATCCAGATTCTTGCCCTTGAACGTTGACATTTTTCCTTGTTCCAAAGCCATCAGAACCTTGCTGACCTTTGCCAGTTGTATTGTCCCTTCAGGCAACCGATAATATTGGCGATGCACTCTTATATCGTGGCCGAGGAAGTCTGCAAGGTCGTCCATTTCATTGTCCTTAAGGTTAAGAACCTTGGACATGGTGGCCATGTGCTTCCTCAGTTTAGTGGACGATAATGCTTCTGGGTTGTTTGCGCCACAACTTCGTGCAATCTGACGAATAACATCTGAACCTCTGAAATGGCTGAGAGCTTCAGGTCTTCCAAAAAAGAACATATTATCATCATACACATCACAGCCACGGCGGGTGTTGACAAGTAACTCCATTGATGCCTGCACGTCAGGTGTGAGGAGAATGGGGACCTTTCGTCCTCGTTTGCCTTTTATTTCGATTCTCTGAAAATGCTTACAAAGCTTTCGTTCAAGGTCAGATAAGGCAAGCTCCACATCTGGATGAGCTGACGAGGTACCCTTCAAAGTGAAAGCATTAAGTTTCATTTTGGATACTTCTCCTGCTCTTCTTCGGTTGAAGAGGATAATTTCACAAAGTGTCACTTTTGCAAGTTCTCCCCAGTGCTTCCTATTAGGATCATCTTTGAGTTTTTTCTGATACTCCTGTCTTTGGACATCGAGATACTGGTGCATTTTCTTCACATCTTCAGTGAAAGGAAGAAGCTGTGGAACATTCCATTTCGCCTCACTCAGATTTCTGAGAGCCTGGGAGGAGATGCTTTCGCTCCATTTAGTGCTACAGATTTGTTTAAACACCTGCACATTGTGGACAACATCATCATCACCTGAGATTCTCCCCTCACATTCAATAATATTAGCTAGTTTCTTGAGGTTGTGACCTAACTTCAGGGCCAAGGATGGTGTTTTGAATGTGTTTGTTTTAACATTAAAGCCTGCTACATTTTGAACCGCTTCAACCACATGAGGAAAATTAGCTGGAATGAAGAAATCCAACATTTCTTGCAGCTTTCCATTTTTCTGACCTTGGATAAGTAGTCGTCCTGTCTCACGCATCTTTTGCCTAATGTAGTCATGTTTTGTGACATCATGGCCGTGTTTATTGAAAAGGTGTTCCGATATTTGAGAATGACTTTCTCCTTTCTCACAGCAGCTGTTACATCATCTTCATTCATGCCAAGCACCACTTTCCAGAGTTGTTCATTTACACTGTCTGGCACTGGTTGAGCATATGCACAGAGCGCCTGGACCCTAGTTTTTCCTGGCTTTAATTTATTGACCTTCAGGTTTAGGTGACATCTCTGCATGTGCCTCCACAATGATCTTCTCTTGAAGTAACCTGACAGTTTACACAATGCATATAATCTGTGGTTTGTACTGGTGTCTTGGACTGTTGACGGGGTATCACTGTTCCTGCTCCTTCTCTAAGCACCTGATTGTTATGGGCACGGTTACCTCTGTTTCTCAGTAAATCAAGTTGCACTCTTCGCTCCTTAGACCCAGGTGGAAATTCAAATGCTCTTGACACTTCAGGTTCATCTTTGTGTTTTGCTTCCAAATGGCGTGCCATTTTTCTATATGGCTTGAAGCAAAACACACAGAAGAATTGTTTGTTGTACACTCTACGGCCATCTGCTTTCTTTTGTAAAGTCATGACCTTCACATCGGAGCCATCAAATGAGGATTCTCGAGTGTCATCTGTGTCCAGGGAGCTAGAGCACGTCTCACGTCTTTTCTTCTGCACATCAACCTTCCGCGACTTGGCTGGAGGTGCTGCCACATCAGAACCGCCAAAAGAAGAAGATTTTCTACTGTCATCGGTGTCGAGAGAACTAGAGCTCGTAACATGTCTTTTCTTCTGGGCATCAACTTTTCGGAACTTGGCTGAAGGTGCCGTCTTCTTTGTCTTCTTACCTATGTGCTCCATGCTATTGTCAGATGAACTTTCGCTTGTATCTTCATTAGGTTTAGGAACATATTCATCCTCACTGAACTCAAAACTTGATAGAGAATGTTCCTACAAAGGAAAAGTGCAGAATTGAGTTAAATCTTTATGACAACTGTACTGAAAATAGATTGTGTTCATGTTACATCACAACATTCCAAAGGCATTGGGATTGGTAAGTGATGACGTCACACGGCATATTTTCTCTCTTCCAGGTCCTTTGCGTCTGTCGCTGGTTGTAAACCACTTTTTCATGTAATAAAGTAAAATGTGTTTTGTCCCAGCACAGATATATTGTAAAAGCAGCTCTGTGAGACTGCTGTGTGCCGTTTGCGTCTAATTGATGAGCGCTGTTAGCATGCTAGTTGTTGTTAGCTTTACTGCAACTGTAAACTCTACTCTAAGAGTTATGGAAAGCACAAACTCATCGGAGTGAAGAGTTTGGATGTTCAGACTGAAATAGGTGAGTGAGCAATAACTTTGGACCAAAGCAAACAGTTTATGATGAACTAGTTCTGTTTTTCATGGTAACCATCCAAATGTACTTTTTATTGTTAATATCTCTGTAATCCCTAAAATCAAATTACTGTCTCATAAATACTGTACGTCCAAAAGTGGTGACAATGTACAAAATGATGTGCTTGATAAAGGTCAGTTAAAAGGACTTTGCCATAAAAATAATATGGCAGGTTTGTGGATCAAATCACTGCCAAATACTGATCAGGGTAAACATTTTTAAATTTTAGGTTTGGAGATTTCTATCAAAATCTGTGTCCCTGCCTTCCATCTGAAACTATGACATCCAGATCATTACTACACTGTTATTTTCAGACCATAGTAAAGTGGTCATTTACCTTGTCCCCTATGCTGAAAATGCTGATGACAGGCAACTGATACCATGACACAATTTCTGTCTGCATATTAGGTTTTACAGATGTACTTACCATTATGCTGTCTGTTCTTATGAGCTCTGGGACTCCTGTATTGTAAGTGTGGTCAAAGATCACTGAACTGTTGCCATCACCAGCAAATCCGGTCTGGAAGTTTCTATCAAATAAAAAAGAGAGAGAGACACACAACTGAGTTTATTAATTAATTTATGGAGGATGGCTGCAATGTTAACACAGGGGCTAATCAGGGGACTGTTAACTTTCCCCGTGTGTCGTTGAAACATGCCGACTCATTCACATGTTGCTTTGTTATTGTTTTGGTGGCAAAACATATGTAAGCTGCGTACAGCTTAGGATCGGGAGTTATAGGCACATCTACAGCAGAATAAATGTCTGATTTGGTCTTAAATAAGACTTTTATTTCACAAACTTGAGGTCTAGGCTCATGCTTTGTGTGAGATTCCCAGGACTACGCAGTCCTGCAAACTCAGGCACAGACATCCAGTAGGCGAGGGTCTGCACTAAATTGGAGGCGGGCTGTGGCACAGCGCTGGATGTGGAATACTCCGACCCATACGCTGTTTTCTATTAATTATTTAAAAATTACAGATGTCCTAGGATAATTTCAGTTTTATCGAGGTCCCTAGGTAAATCTAATCGAAATTGCTGCCAAAAACAACACTTCAACACAGGCGTCTCAAACCTGCTCTCATTCACTTCAAATTATTGCAGTGCTGGGCATTTCTGAAAGCTACCTATAAGCTAGCTACAGCTATTAGAAAGTGTAGATACTTACCGTTTCATTTAGGCGATGATGTAAAAGCAATGTCTCCTCCCTCTCCTTGGTTAACCTCATAGCTTGTGCCTTCTCATAGCGATCTTCACAAACAGCATGATGTTCTTTTAGTTTTTCTTGCGATGCAGATGACTTTGAGCCTATAACCATACAAAATCAAAGTTTAAGAATGCTATTTCTCAAAATCCTTTTTGTTTTTGTTTCTTTTTCTTCTTTAATTTCAAGATTGTTTTATTGTTACATTTGTGGTACATACTCTTTTTTTATAGCATGAAACACAGGGGAACAAAATATTTGAACAAAAGATTAATATTATGTTTATCAGTAGAGATTTTCAAAAATAAATAACAGTAGTGCTGTGCTTCTGGTCTTTTTTTTCTCCAAGTGAGAAAATAGAAGGTTTTCCATTTGCATTATCGAGTTGAAATTAGTTTCATGTCATGCAGGAGAGACAAAAATATAATGTTGACATATAAAGTAGCTTGATTTAACCATGAGACAAACTCATGCACACATAAAAGAAAAACACACCACTTTCCAGTAGCTGTCATTAGCAGTTCTAGTTTGTATGACAGTTGCACAGTGAAAATGCACGCTGTGTAGACAATTCAATAACAATACTTTTAAAAAAAGAGCTATTCATAATTACTTACACCAGACTTCTACGATTTTGTATTCATTAAAACTCAAATAGTACAAGTAAAATATTTTAAAATCATGGTATCATGTGGCTGCATAATATTTAAGTCTGAAATCATTAATATAGTTCAAATTCCTAACAGACCTGCTTTTGTCTGAACTTAGACTATGCAGGATATGAGTAAAAATTATATCTTTGCAACTATTTAGTGCTGACTTTTATGAAAACATACTATCTTACTCGGCATTGCAGCTAATTGCTAATGTCAGACACTAGCTAGCATTAGCTAACCCTCGTGTGAAGGACCAGCATTTATAATCCTGTCATTTCATGCTAACAGTATGTAAGTGAACTGTACAGTACACAGTATAGTATTATTATGTCAGGAGTCTAATCAAATATATCTACTCACCATTTCTGTCTCGGTGCTGCTGCTCGTGCTGCTCGTGCTGCACGCGCCGTGGACTTGGAGAAAAGGGGCGCTTGATTTAGCACACAGCTTACACCATTAAATCAGTGCATGTAGCGTCACAAACAGGAGAGACGGCTGACAAACCCCTTCAACAAAACAAACGCCTCTTGAGTCAGCCGCCTGTGCAGTTGTATCATCGTGAAATGTAAGTTGGTTCACTTTAGCTGCATCATTTAGCAGGGCAGCTTTGCTAATGAAGGTTAGGAAAATAGAAGATTAGCTTTAGCCGCACTTTTAGGTCAGTCTGTGGGGGAGGGGCATGGGCGGGGTGGGGACCTGTGTGTAACAGCTCAGGTACAACTGGGTGCAATCAGAGGGGTACAACCACAGAGGGACAACCACAGAGGGACAACCACAGAGGGACAACCACAGAGGGACAACCACAGAGGGACAACCACAGAGGTACAACTGAGACCCAGAGGAACATGAAAGGTTAGTCAGCTCAAATGGTTAAAATATGTGAATTATGCCTTGAGTCTTAAAACTGAAATTACTTTGCAACTTGATTTTGATGAGCTCATTTTTAAATTGTATTTTGTACTTATCGCCTGCTTTGTATTTATGTTATATTACTTGATATCATCTTAGAGCATGATATTCATTGCCTTGATGCTTTCGTCTGCAGAGTTTGTACTGTCTTGAATTAGGAAAAAAAAAGTATATATATATATATATATATATATCATATAAGCAAAGGCCATTGTGGTTGACATGGAAAGAACACAAGAAACTAGAAAAATACCAAAATGCCTAGGGCTCAGAGAAGAGCACGAGAAGGTCTGAAGGTGAAGGCCGTTGTGGGGCCCGTGGTGATGGGAGCACTTGGGGCAGTGACCCCCAAACTGGAGGAACATCAGACATCTCAGTCCAGAAAAATGCAGCGCTAGGAACAGCTAAGATACTGTGCTGAACCTAAAGCTCCTGGCCCCGAGCTCAGAGAACCACCCGACCAAACCCAAATGGTTTGGTTTCTGGCTGAAAAACACTGTGGGTGGGGAGGGGCATAGTCGGGTTGGGGACCTGTGTGTAACAGCTCAGGTACAACCACAGGTACAACCACAGAGGTACAACCACATATTCATTGCCTTGATGCTTTCGTCTGCAGAGTTTGTACTGTCTTGAATAAGGGGGAAAAAAAGAAATGTCTGATGTTCCTCTAGTTTGGGGGTCAATGCCCCGAGTGCTCCAATCACCACAGGCACTACTTTGGCCTTCACCTTCAGACCTTCTCCAGCTCTTCTCTGAGCCCTTGGTATGTCTCTAGTTTCTCGTGTTCTTTCTCCTGATGTTGCCATCACTTGGTGATGCCACGTCAACCACAACGCCCTTCCTTTGCTCTTTATCCACCACACGGTGGTGGATAAAACGGTTTGCCGTTACCATTCTGTCAGTCTGTGTCTGGACGTCCCACAGGATCTTCGCTCGGTCATTCTCTACCACCTTTGGAGGTGTTTCCCATTTTGACCTTGGGGTTTCCAGTCCGTACTCCGCACAGATGTTTCTGTACACTATGCCAGCCACTTGTTTATGGCGTTCCATGTATGCTTTCCCTGCCAGCATCTTACACCCTGCAGTTATGTGCTGGACTGTCTCAGGAGCTTCTTTGCACAGCCTACACCGTGGGTCTTGTCTGATGTGGTAGATCTGGGCCTCTATCGCTCTGGTGCTCAGGGCCTGCTCCTGCTCTATGATGAGCCTCTGTGCTGTCCTTCAGTCCGGCTCTAGGCACTGGATTTCTTGATATCAGCCACTTCAGTTATGTTCTGGTGGTACATCCCATGTAGGGGCTTGTCCTGCCATGATGGTCCCTCCTCCAGCACCTCACCTTCTGTTCCTCATTGCCTGAGACATTCACTGAGCACGTCATCATCTGGGGCCTTATCCTTGATGTACTTGTGGATCTTGGATGTTTCATCCTGGATAGTGGTTCTCACACTCACTAGTCCACAGCCTCCTTCCTTACGGCTGGAGCACAGTCTCGGACTGGATTTGGGATGGAACCCTCCACATGGTCAGGAGCTTTCATGTCTTAACGTCTGTGGTCTGTATCTCTTCCTTTGGCCACCTTATTATGCCCTCAGGTTATCTGATCACTGCAGGGCGTAGCTGTTTATCCTGGGACTTGTTCTTGCCATTGAGCTTCTTAGGACGTGCGTTACTTGCTGGAGGTATTTGGCTGTTGCTGCTTTCCTTGTTGCCTCTTCGAGGTTGCCATTTGCTTGTGGTATTCCAAGGTATTTGTACCATCCTCAATGTCTGCTATTGTTTCTTCTGGGAGTGACACCCCTTCTGTGATATATATATATAGCTCAGAGCTCAGAGAACCACCCGACCAAACCCAAATGGTTTGGTTTCTGGCTGAAAAACACTGTGGGTGGGGGAGGGGCATAGTCGGGGTGGGGACCTGTGTGTAACAGCTCAGGTACAACCACAGAGGTACAACCACAGAGGGACAACCACAGAGGTACAACCACAGAGGGACAACCACAGAGGTACAACCACAGAGGTACAACCACAGAGGGACAACCACAGAGGTACAACCACAGAGGGACAACCACAGAGATACAACCACAGAGGGACAACCACAGGGGTACAACCACAGAGGGACAACCACAGAGGGACAACCACAGAGGGACAACCACAGAGGTACAACCACAGAGGTACAACCACAGAGGTACAACCACAGAGGGACAACCACAGAGGTACAACCACAGAGGGACAACCACAGAGGGACAACCACAGAGGTACAACCACATAGGTACAACCACAGAGGGACAACCACAGAGGTACAACCACAGGTACAACCACATAGGTACAACCACAGAGGGACAACCACAGAGGTACAACCACACAAAATATGTGAATAGAGAAATGAACTCTATTATCAATATTGACAATTTCTTAATTTGTATTATTTATTAAATCTATTGGGTTGTGACACACTTTTTGGGTTTAAATGTTACCACGGCACACGACATTGCCCAAGTAAGACCATTTAGATTTTTAAAAATATGGTAAATGATGTTTGTACCAGTCTGTCAAGAGCTAGCATTAGCCGCTCCCATTGTTTGTTTTTTTTTATAATTTATTATTTATAAAGGTTTGCATTTGCTGCTTGTGCCGTGTTTCTGTTATTTTCTCCAAAGTTAACAGCTGAGGCCTTGACTAACTACTTTGAGTCAGTCAATTATTTATATTATCCACTGTTGCTGTTGTCATCTGATGCACTTGTTCAGTACAATTCAGTTTACCCACTTTATCTGCAACATATTGACTCCACAAGGAAAGTGACTAACAATATAAAACAGGAAATAACAGCCACAGACAGAAAGACACAGACACAGTAGAAACCAATCATGACAAACTGAACGTAACAAACATGTACATTTTGGATTCAACAAGCATTAATTTGGGGCAAAAATACCACTAAACTCACAGTTAATATGATGGATTAAACAGATAACACTATTTTTGCTCATTCTGACTTGTTATGGTTTCAATTGAATGTTAGACCTACCTAGACTCAGACCCAGACTTTAACATGTGGTGAGTTCATGAAGGAAAAGGTCAGTAGGATCTTGGTGGAACTTTGGTGATGGCAGAGCCGAGCAGACAGAGAAGTGTGTAGTGAGTCAATGAAGAAGAGCAGCAGAATGAAGAATTATATTATTATAATACAATATTACAACTACCTCCACTCTTAGGATTATGAATAAATGCTGAATGTGGATGTATTTGCTCATAGATCTCATTCATCATCATCAACTATAACCATTACATTTTTCACTTTAAAAATAATCTACTCTTTCTTGTAACACAGTGGTAAATCCCAGGATTATTCCTCTAGTTCACTGCACTGTGTATGTTAGTACTGTTTGTTGATCTTCCGTTTTCTATCCGGTGTCATCAGATTCTGCTCTATACCGTGTTCATTTATTCTGTACTTCCTGGTCGGGTTGTGGTGGGGAAGCTTTCTGAAAGTTGTGTTGCAGTCGGTTTATTTTTCACTGTTGTACAACATAAATGTGTGTGATATTCAATCTGCTGGACGATTGATATTTGGAAGAAATACAATCGCTCATTGTTTTGTATTTAACAATGAATAAGTATTTGTGATTGTTTTTTGAATTTTCTTTTATTGAATGATCATTCATAACAAATGTCTATATATATATATATATATATATATATATATATAATTTTTAAAAATCATGTTTGTGTCTTTTACAACTTTTTTCATAATTTATGGTATTTAAACCAAAAGCAAACCTCCAGTCTCCTGCCCCTGTCTCCTTGAACCAGGCCTGGTCTGACACACTGAAGTTTCTCTGTAGCAACAGTATTTCATTTTCTACTTAAGTATCTGAACTCAAATATCATACATCAAACAAACTGCTTTAGCTTACTACTATTCTAATATTAAGTATTCCATAATTCATGGGTTGAAAGAATATGTCAATAAATGTGATAATGCATTTAATATGGTCATCTTTAATTTGTTATATATATTATATTATTTTATTATTATTATTATCATAATTATTATTTAGTATTATGGTTATTACAGATTTATTCAATAAATCTAATGTATCTTTGGTTTAAAAAAGCACCACGTTTAAAATGTATTCCTATGATGCAGTACTTCTTTTGACCTGTAGGGGCCGGTAGCGAGCGGACACACACAACCAGAACACCTACCTGGTGGGGACTGCAGTACCAGTGGGCGACCACCAGGGGCGCAGGGAGATACACAGACACAGATTTTTTCGGGTGAATGTGCCCCAAGAGGACTTTCAAGAAAAAGCCACCAGACATGTTTAAATACTGTTTGGAACTGTGTAGTGGCCATTTGCCCGTGGGGACCTCATTTTTGGTCCCCACCGTGAAACGGGTCCCCATAAGTCTGTGTGCAGTCAGGTCAAAGTCCCCACGATGTAGCAAAAACAAGAACACACACACACACACACACACACACACACACACACACACACACACCTACACACGCACACTCACACACACACACACACACGCACACGCACACGCACACGCACACACACACACACACACACTCACACACACTCACACACACACACACACACACACACACACACTCTCTCTCTCTCTCTCTCACACACACACACTCTCTCTCTCTCTCACACACACACACACACACACACACACACACACACACACCTACACACGCACACTCACACACACACACACACACACACTCTCTCTCACACACACACTCTCTCTCTCTCTCTCTCTCACACACACACACATACAACACACACACACACACTCTCTCTCTCTCACACACACACACACACACACACACACACACACACACACACACACACACACACACACACACACACACACACACACACACACACACACACACACACACACACACACACACACACTCACTCTCTCTCTCTCAAAGGCCCAGCTGTGAGTCTAGACACACAGCAAAGAGAAGCAACACGACAGATGCAGCGTTTCACTTTGTGCCGAGTGTGAATCACACCCAAACCACACGGAGCAGTGCAGCTGGACCCGTTTGTCTGGCTTCAAATCAAATATTAAACACCAAACACTGTTTTACCAGAAACCCACGCTTTCCGTTATGCATTTATTTTATTTTACAGATCAATAATTCAGGGGGTTCAAAAGGCAGATGTTCTATTTTTATTAAAGCTTTTGAAAAAATAAGTCGCCATGCACTTTCCAAGTAGAAGTAAAAGACAAATCAAAGAAAGTAGGACAGATGGAATGCCACGGAAATGCATGTTGTTGCAGTTTATTTGTGCTGTACATGTAAGATACCTGTAATAATAATTGGTGCTACCTGCTTGTCTTCTGTGGACACTTGAGGCAGAAACAAGTAGGAGGCAAACTGTCCGGCAGAGGTTACGTATTGCACCTTTAAAAAGGGACTGAATCAGTATTTGCTCTTAAAACGTGTACATTGTGTTACACTCATTTCTATGTGGGGCAGTTTTAGAACAGACTAGGAACATTTACATTGCTCTGGTCTAAAGCTGAGTGTGTGCTGCCTCTAGTGGTCACTGCCATTTCAAGCGCTCTGATCGCGTCTGATACAAACACCGTCTGCAGGGGCGGAGTCCAAGTGAGGAGACATGTTAGACCAATGACTTGTCCTCCTGACCCCGTCCCTCACTCTCCTTTAGGTCCTCCAGAACCCGCCCCTCACATATATCGGCGACACAGTTGCACAGCGGTTAGCACCTTGCTTCACAGCTAGAAGATCCTGGGTTTGACTCCCAGGCGACGCAGGGCCTTTGTGTGCGGAATTTGCACCCAAACTGCTATGAATATCCATTAACTGTTAACATTCTGAGATATTTACATTTATTACAAATTCGGACTGTTGGATTTATTCTTCTTTGTGTCTTCTTTCTGGCTTTTGGTACAATATCCTATTTGTTAAATGGTGGTGGACAGAGCTTTATTGGTTGTGTCACACACAGCTATCATATCGGTTTTATTTTACATTCGCTTTCTTATCATTTTAATTCAGCCATTCCTCATTCTTAATCGTAGAACCCCCTCCTTTACACTTTGAGCATTTGAACAGACAGAGTGAATATGCTAGAGTACTTAAATGTGCTCAAATGAAGTTGTTGTCGACGAGGATTCAACGTTTCACCCCTGATCAAGTAACGTGGGTATTTCACTCACACAGTGGAACAAGCCCGAGTGATGGTTCAGAGCTGCGCTGGTTAAAGCTGTAGTGAAAGTGTGCCCTTCAGGAGAGCACGCCCACAGAGGAGCGATGTGTGCGGTATTTATAGTACTGTGCCCCCCACCGTCGCCCCCATTATCCCTCCCCCTCCCCTCCCTCTGCTCTCAATGTCACTCTCTGAGGTGCACTCTCTGGCTCTCGCTTGTGTCACACCTACAAACATGTGGTCGGGTTGTTTACAGTGACAGCTGAGCTTAACATGATCAATCTGGGAACGCTTGCACTGGAAGTGGAATGTTCACACGAATGCTTCAAGCTGATTGGACAAAGCATCACAACAGCAGAAACTGTTGTTCAATTCAGTTGAGAGAACAGCAGAGGCATATTTCCCACCCACAAATGCACAAATTGTTTTGTTTCAAAGGGCTGCACTGACCTGTGCCTTTGTTCAGGTTTGTGTGGGTGCTTCATCTTTGACTTCTGCCTCATCAATGGTGCTTTCTGATTGGTCTCAAATCCACCTGTGGATTTAAGCTCATACTTAATCAGAGTGAGATGGAGTCTGAGAACTCATATATATCCCAAGAATTCTTCTGCGGTGTAAGGAAACAGCGTTAAGAATTTCCCTTGATAATGCAACATTCAGAAGCACATCATGCCATGTATGTTCACAGCCCTGAGCTGGATTAGTGCTGCCGCAAAGGAGGAGTTAAAGCTGGCAAAATCCTCCTAGGACTGGTGCTGCAAATTAGCCATGGCAATAAACACATGAGACCTGCATCAGCGTGCTACATGTTAATCTATGTTTATTGTATCCGCCCCTCTCAAATAAACATATAATGCAAAAATAAATAGAAAAAATAACCTGAAGCTCCTCTGACTTTGTTTACCTAATGTCCAATAGTATGTGTTGTGTGAATGAGAGTGTGTTGTGAGTGACTGCAGGACAACAGGTGATCCATGGCTACAATCTGCCGTGTTTACAGCAGGTGTATCGTGTGCACAATCCAACTATTTTATCCTATTGTTCTCTGGTAGGCTCGCCCTCACTGCTGTCAAGTACCTGTTGGGTATTTGAATGGTTTGATCTCTGTTGTGTTTTGAGTAGAGTGTTGTAAACAGAAGGTAGATCAGACCAGCAGGGGAAAGAGTGCCACACATTTGTACTTAAGAAAAATTACATGACTACTGTTTACGCAATCGCAAATACGAGTTCTGTTGTCAAAATTAGTAAAAGTTAAAAAGTACACAGCTCAAAATACTAGTTACTATTTTACGCAGTTTTGTAGCATTTTGAACAGCTTGAATTTTATACTTTGAACTGAATTGTGTTGAGTTGTTTTAAATTACAATCTGCACATTCCTTCTCCTTCCTTACAGACACTAACTTTAGAAACTGACCTTCCAGAGGGTTTGTTGATAAGACGAGCCATTCCCTCTGACACCGCCTGTCTGTCTGTCATACCCCAGTCAGAGCAGGGGATGCAGTTATGTGACGTGTGTTTGTGGGTTTAGAGAGGAGCAGATACAGCCATGAGACAGCCGTGGTTTGGGGACGACTGGGACCTGTGCTTTACTCAGGAACACCTTCCATTTTACATGCAATTTAAACTGTAATATTACTATAACATGGTTAGAACTTATGCCACTCAGAATACCTGTATAATGTCCTGAAAACGGCCCAAGACCGCTGCACTGTCAGAGTAGATTGTTGTAAACAGAAGGCTGATAATACCTTAATCCACACGTCTGATCATGAAGGGATTTCTTTTTTTGCCTTCTTCTGCCCTCTTTCCCCTCTCCCTGCGTGCATGTGTGTGTGTTTTGCAGTGATACGGAAAATGTATACATCACTGTCAACAATCTGACAGCAATCAAAGTTATTTATGCAACTATTTCATGTCACTTCTTTATCCTTCTCTAGTCGCTGCTCTGTGGGGTCAGCTGCAGAGACACGTGTGACGATGCTCTGCGTGTGTGTCATGGTCGTCAGAACTCCTGCATGTACAGTATACATGTATGTTGTCACGCTCCTCTGGCCCACAGCCCTGGTCCACACTGACAGAGCTGTAAACAGTGTTAACACATGAGAACGAGCCTGTGTCCGGCCCACTGGACACATGACCGTTAGAGAGGCCCCGGGCTCCTGCGCCTCTCCTCACGCAGTATGGGCTTCTATTATCGGAAAAGATGGAGAAGGAACATCATTCTGAGAAACTGTTTTTCCTCTGATGAGCAAATGTGGAGTTCTGCAGGATGTTAGCGCTCTGGCGGGTTTATATCAGGAGTTACTAATAACATGTCACTGGGGTCCAGTTTGTGAACATTTTCGAAGCTATGGTCTTGTGCCTCATGTATGTTTTTCATTTTGTAATTATTAAAAAGTGTACTCATTTTTCTCATAGCATCATTTTATATATAATGTTAAATAAGGATTGTTTTAAAATGAACAGCACACACTGGAGTCAGTGGTTGGACTCATGTGACTGGTTGATTGGCGTTACAAGCAAAAACTCCTTCCATCTTTACACAGGAGGAGAGGCTGCGGGCAAACAGCAGCCACACGGCGCTCAATGTATGCGCTAAATATTTAACCTCTTACTGTTAGATATAAAGTATAACATTTGTTCCTTAAAGGGTACAATGGCTTGTCGCTGGGACAGTACCCTCAAGGGTGGACACATTGTACCCCTAAAGGAGGGTACAATTTAGTATCCTTACATTTCATACCCTTTCGAAAGCAGATGTAAAATTATGTTTAAATAAGAATATAAAACTGGATAAACTAGGTCTATTCATTTCTTTCCATCCAGATTTCACTGGTCGTATAAACTGTTGTCCTGTATGAGATATGAGCACCTTTTATTCTCATTGAGAAAATAAAAGGTACAAATATGTATCTTTGGGTTCAAATGTGACACATCGAGGGTGCACTGCTCAAAATTGTATCATAGAGAACATATTTGTACCCTGTTCGTACCCTTATTTTTGATATTGTTGTGTACTCTCTGAGCACAGGCCAAACTCTCCTCACTTTGCTCTAAATGACCGGAAAACCTCCACACAAAGTGAACTTTCTTATCAGTGCATTGCTTACTTCTTGTTTATCCGATAATAACAGGCATCAACATCTCTGCTGCAACAGCCAAAAAAGCAGAGACAGACAGAGTGACGGACACAGACAATCACTGAGAGCAAAAAGAACAATTATTACTTTATCACTCAGATTTCGTAAAGCTTAAGTTAAATTGTAGCATTCTCATCCATTTCTCTGCAAAAAAGTGAGAAAATGGACCAGAGTAGTACGAGTCCGTGTTGTCACGCTGAGGGTCAGTGAAGCGGCTGCAGAGTTACACTACTCCCCACACATCCACTCACTCTAGTTGATCGCAGCTTTCTGTAGTAACATTTTTATGATCCACTTTGTACAAACTGCATTTTTAGGAATACATCATGATTAAAGTAGAGGTTAATGAATTTTAAAAAAAAAAAAAAAAAAAAAAGACTGTACATATATTATAATTTAGTATGTGTTTGTGATAAAAAAAGTGTTTGTCTAATTGCCAATTTCTTTGCAAAGTGATAATGTACAGCTTTTTCTGTGAAGTGCTGAGCAAAGGAACTGTGTCTGTGAACTGTCTGTGGAATAGACTGAATAAGCCATGCTTCCTTCTACTCCGTTTGAACATTGTCCTAATTTTTCTAATCTATTTTCCTAAATGATTTGGTAATTTTAGGTTTAAATATGTTTCTTTTTTCTTCTCCCCCTTTTAAATGTTGAAAAAAAGTACATCTTTAACACTTTGTGGTCTCAATGTGAGTCAGTGTCAGTCTTTGCACGCGAGGATCATAAGATTACAGTACGATTGTCTTCCTGCCTGTGGGGCACTTCCGTCTCATCTTGAAAAATTGTTTAAGACTCTTTGAGCTTTTAAACAAATAATGTTGTATCCTCCAGACAAACATACCTGATGTTATGTTGTGTTTCGTACACACACATAACAGGACCAGAGAGCAGACAACAAATGCAAATAAAATGTGCAACAAAAGAAGGAGGAAAAATAATGGCATAGCCAAATGTACATTTAAGTCCCAAAAGTGACAAAAAAGTAATTAAAGTTTTACTGTATTTGTATGTATTTTATAGGACCTTCCCATTTTTATTTAACAGACAAGAGAAAAGTGTTTGACTTAGGCCCTGCCTTGTGTTGTGCTTTACAAAGAGCTTTATACAACCAGAAGGTGTTAAAACTAAAAAAAAAAAGGCAATATTATATTAAAAAGAAGTTTAGTTTTGTTGTGCTTTTTTTCTTTTTTAATTCCACCAGGCTGTTCACATCGTAGTTCTTGGCATAACTTAAAATCTCCATTTAAGAAATGAAATCCCTAAACAATGAACAAGACTATCCTGATTATATATGAAAATAATATGTAACCATGAGGTTTGCATAGTGTTACATCTATAATGTAGTATACCCAGGTTCAGAGAGACTTTTAACAGTTAATCCATTCAAAAGTGGGTGGGGCCTGTAACAATATGGTATATTGTGTATGAGAGTTGACACTGATGAAGGTTTAAATAAATGCTGACCCAGTTGGGCCAGAGCAACGAAGCTGGACTTGTTTTTTGTATAAAAAGTCCAGCTTGGTTTTTTTTTTCTGTGTTGTTTTTAACTCGTTTGCTGCGGAGGCACCGGTGAAGATGGTAAACTGTTAGCAGAGATTAGCAATGCATGAGAACAAGCTAGCAGCATGGACGGACTTAAAGCTCCACAAACGTTGTGTCTGGACTCTAACAACTTGTCTAAAATATGAAAAACATGGAGAGACGAGTTTGAACTTTATGTTGGATTGACTGTCGCCGAGGATGACTTAAAAAAGAGGGTCAAACTCTTCGGTTATCTGGTCGGTGAAAATGGCAGGGAGCTACTGGATACATTAATGGCTGACACAGCACAGTCTGACTGGAAGGTGAAGGACATGATCAAAACGTTTGACAACCACTGCAGTCCAACAGTGAATGAGACAGCAGAGCGGGACTATTTTTTTTTAATATGAAATCAGGGCTCCAGTTAATCGATTGACAGTTATGTCACTGAACTGAAACTACTCACTAAAATGTGCAACTTTGGCACTTTGAGAGACTCGCTCATTTGTGACAGAATCGTATGTGGTATTAACAACGCCAGCATGCGTGAAAGACTGTTGAGGGAAAAGGCCATGTCTTTGGACACTTGTATTCAACTCTGCAGAGCAGCCGAGTTGAATACAAGTGTCCCCGGGAAAACTGCAGGGCCATTGTGGGTCCAACAGTGGAGGAAGTTAACGCCGCGCACAGAGCTTCGCGCCAGCAGAGGAACAAGGACAACACGGTGGAATGCAAGTTCTGTGGCAGAAAGCATGAAAGGAGCAAACAAAAATGTCCAGCATTCGGCAAGAAATGCAAGAAGTGTGGTAAGGAAAACCACTTTGCAGCTAAGTGTAATGTGTAAGTGTAATGCCCGCCCTGATATAAGGAAGAAGAAATCATTGCACAATGTAACAGAATGTGACAGTGAGTATGAGGACATTCTCTGTGATAAGGATGTGGCACAAAGTGGTGAATGCTATTGACTCTAAAAAAGACACTAAACTGTTTGCAGGTATGCTCCTAGGCAAAGATTTCAGATTGATTCTGGAGCTACATGTAATGTGTTACCTGTTAACTTGTTACACAGTGATACAAAACCTGATGAGACAAAGTCTGTGTTAGTTATGTACAATGGCAACAGAGTGAAGCCACTGGGTAACTGTAAAGTGAAACTGAGAAACCCCAGAAATCAAAAACTGTACCAGTTAGAGTTCCAAGTGGTAGACAAAGATTGCACGGTACCACTGACTGGTAAAAGAGCCAGTGAGGCTATGAAACTGATAAAGGTGCACTATGAAAACATTATGGCTATTGACAGTATTGTGACAGCAGAGAAAGACACAACAGAAGGACAATGGACATGTGAACAAATGATGATGAAGCCACTAAAAGAACAGCTTCAGGACCTTGAGCACAGGGGTATTATCACACCAGTTGACTATAGCACAGATTGGATCAGTGGCATGGTGGTAGTACAAAAGCAAAACGGTAAACCTAGAGTATGCATTGATCCAAAGCTCTTGAACAAGGCACTCAAGCAAAGTCATTTTCCATTAGCAACTATTGAGGATGTGCTTCCGGACATGTCTAAAACTAAAGTGTTCACAGTGTGTGATGTCAAAAGCGGATTTTGGCATGTCAAGCTTGATGAAGAGTCAAGCTACCTGACTACTTTCTCCACTCCATTTGGACGCTACAGATGGCTTAGAATGCCCATGGGGATTAGTCCAGCACCTGAGGTTTTCCAGAGAAAACTGACCCAAGCACTGGATGGGTTGCCAGGTCTCTACATTATTGCAGATGATGTGCTCATCACAGGTCAAGGTGAGAGTCAGGAAGCAGCTGTTCGAGACTGTGACATAAAATTAAGACAGTTTCTGGAACGATGCAAACAAAAGAACATAAAACTGAATCCAGACAAGTTAAAACTGGGACAAAGTGAGTGCACATACATTGGGCAACGCCTCCCAGCGAATGGACTGAAAGTGGAGACCTGACAAGGTCCGTGCCATTGACCCAATGCCAAGGCCAACAGATGTAAAAGCAGAAACCACTCTTGAGCGCACCCAAAAGACTTCAAAGAACGATGTTGCGCATTCAGACATATGACCTAAATGTAGTGTATGTACCAGGCAGAGACATGTTACTGGACGACACCTTAAGCTGAGCATATCTCCCAGAATGCTCATTCCAAAGCTCTGTAGAAGCAGAAATAGAGACTGTCAATATGGTTCAACATTTGCCTATTTCCAGCGACAGTCTTGGTCAGATCAGAGCAGCATTAAAAGATGACAAAACACTACAGACTGTAATTAAAATGATGCAGCAGGGATGGCCTTCCGTCAGAAGAGCCATATCACTTGAGATTAGACCTTACTTCTCATTTCAAGAGGAGTTAAATCACCAGGATGGCATTGTGTTTAAAGGAGAACGTGCCTACCTCCTACCTCAATCCAGAAATCCAGAAAGTCATCACCAACCGCCTGCTCTCATCTCGGTGCAGAAGGATGTCTTCGGAGAGTCATAGAATGTGTCTCCTGGATTGGCATGAACGACCACATAAAGACGCACATCGCCCGTTGTGATATCTGCCGGTCAGTAGATGACAAACAACAAAAAGAAACACTCCACCAACACGGTATTCTAAACAGACCATGGGCCAAGGTGGACATTGACCTATTTCCGTTTGACAACAAAAAATACCATGTAACAGCTGACTATTATTCCAACTACTGGGAAATAGACTTTTACAGACACAAAATCAACTACAGTGATAAAGAAACTAAAAGCACATTTTGCGAGGTATGGCATTCCCAACACTGTAATCTCAGACAATGGACCTTCATCCCAAGAGTTCCAAAGATTCAGCCAGTTGTGGGAGTTTGAACACAAAACCTCATCTCCAGGTTCCCCACAGAGTATAACGGCAAAGCAGAGTCTGCCGTTAAGACCGCTAAGAAGCTGTTACACAAGGCCAAAGCTTCTGGACAAGATCCTTACCTTGCACTCTTGGATCATCGCAACACACCGTCACAAGGACTGGACACCAGCCCAGCACAAAGGCTGCTGAGCCGCCGCACGAGGGCACTACTGCCAGTCAAGACCAACCTTCTCCAGCCCAAAGGGACTTAGATCACTTAAAGCAAGGTGATTTTGTGAGGGCGAAAAAACCTATTAACTCGAGATCCTATGAGATTGGAATGGATTTGGGTGCAGTTCTCAGGTGGAATCATAGGCACCACAGACGTGCTCATGGAGTAACACAGTCCAACTGACCGGGTCTGTAGACCCACAAGATGTTCAAACAGACCCGGTACAACCTCAGCCAACCCCTCAGAATAACAGTGTGCCAATGACAACCAGGAGTGGTAGGATTATTTGTAAGCCACAGCGCTACAAGGATTTTACTACCTAATTAGGCTCTTCTTGGGAGGTAAAATAAAATGGAAAAAAGTGTTCTGAAATGTTACAGCACTATTTTATTTTTGTAATTTTGAGATATTGCCAATATAAACTGAAATTACTGTTTGAGAAATGTTTCATGTTGTGCTAACATTGTTAGTTTGTATTTACTTTGGAAAATGTGCAATGTTCGGAAAGCACTACAAAAATAATAGAAGAAAAGCTTTCAAAAAAGAGAACGGATGTAACAACATGGTATATTGTTTTGTATTAGTCATATAAGATCTGCTGCTAGGCGGCAATCACACATTGTTGTTACAAATTTAAGCCAGACAGAGTAAGAATGAGAGTTGACACTGATGAATGTTTAAATAAATGCCGACCCACTTGGGCCAGAGCAACAAAGCTGGACTCGTTTTTATACAAAAAAAACACACACTTTTAACAGGGCCAGGTGGACCCAACAGAAGAGGAACTTTAGATTGGAACGAGAGGCTCTCATGACCCGCAACACAACACCAAATATTAACATGATGATAAAAAAGTTCTGCAACTCCTTACACATCTGTTAGCACAGAATTAAACAACAATCGTCGACCCACAGTGCCCCGGCGGGCTAATGTCAAAAGCTTGTACTTCCTGCAGTGCTGGTGCAGTAACATGGCAGCGCGGCTCAGTGGAGATGTTTGTTGAAGCAGAGGGTCAGAGTGGATCATGGAGCAGGCCGTGATGACTTGATTGTGTGCAGAGGAGAAGATAAGAGGCCGGGATGTTGGGAGCACCCAAAGGAGACAAGTGAGGCTCACCCTGTGGTAACTGTCTGCTCTCAAATCCCAGTCTAACTTAAACCTGTGGCGACGGTTACAAATGTTGAACTCTTGAACTGGACCCATAAGTGCAGATGAGCTTGACTCTAAGGAGCTGAGAATACTTTTGCTTTCCAGGAAAACAAAAGTATTCTCTAAAATGGGAAAACTTTTGCCCATTTTAAAATGGCTGAACACTTTGGAAGAACTGCAATTTGGGGACCTTAGAGTTCCTCTTTAGGGGCAGGTACTTTCCTGCCAACATTGGGAAACAAGGTTATAAGAACTGTACCTGATTTTCTTCATGTAATAAAGTTAAATCTGTTTTGCCTCTGCACAGATATATTGTAAAAACAGCTCTTAGTGTCTAAATAAGCCAGCTGTGTCCTGGCTGCATCGAATTATGAAGTGTTTTATTGTTCGAGAACCAGGAAGGCTAAATAAGTGCGCTGTTTAAATGCTAGTTGTTTATAGCTTTACCATGACAGTAAACTCTGCTCTGGCCTCTGATAGTTGTGGAAAGGTCATCGTGGTGAAGAACTGGGAATCAAAGAATGCATTAGGAAAGTTAGGAATAACTTTCGACCACTGCAAATAGTTTAAAATGAGCTACTTCTTTCTGTATTTCATGTTTGAAATTTGGCTACGCCTGATCTTTTTCATTGGATAAAGTAAAATCGTTTTGTCCTGGTGCATATATATTTTAAAAGCAGCTCTTAGGCTGAAAATTAGAAAAAAAACTCGACCTCTGGCCTCTGAAAGTTGTGAAAAGTGCTTCGATACTCACCGAGTCTGATGCGATAGGTACGAGGACTTTAAATGGAGGAGCACTTTCTGGATCACTGCCTAATGACATCACAAGGTGGAACGAAGCTTTTTAAGCTTTTGTACTCATGTGTAAATGAAACTAAACACAACTCTAGGCATGTTTTTGATGAGGAAACTACATGGAAAAAACTGTGACTTTAACCAGAAACTATTACAATTTTGATTTGAGCACTTGTGATTAGTTTGACTTATTTTGGTGTATTCTTGTTTTCAGGTTTGTTTTCCTGGATTGTCTTTCTTTGGACTGATAATAGCAAAAACTGCGTGCTTTGTCTATGGTTTTATTCCTGATTGCTCTTGACCTCTGTGTTCTCTGAATGCTCTGTAGAGACCAGACAAGAGCCTTTTTAGATCCTCCTCAATAATTCAGCAGAGAGGCTGAGAGAGACACCAGCAGACGGGCCTGTTCAGAATCCAGGCCACAGCTCTGAGGCAGCAGCAACCAGAGCTACGGGAGCACGCTACATCAGGCTACACCTCCTCACGCCGTGTGTTCAACGCTGAGGAAAGTGAGTGTGAATGCAGAATCACTCTGAATCACACACAAGCCCATCCACCCCAGCCAGGCAAAGGCCCCTCCTTCTGGGTCAAAATGGCTCTGCAGTCCTGTTCTGTAAGAGACACCTAAAGTCTACATGTTCATTCTGACTTAGTTTGGTGGGAGGGCACCTGTGGTAAGTAATGATCATAGTTTTACGTTCGTGAAGTTGCAGTTTGTGAGGATATTTTGGTGTGACAGTTTAAACCATAATTTGATCAAATCGAGGCGTCATCAGGTTCTCTTCATTGTCATTTCTTAAAGGGCCTATGATAGGTTGGACGACTCATTTGACAAACATGCATTTAAGATAAATATGTTTCAAATTGTGTTAAAAAACTTCACAAATTTCATTGTGGTTTAGCAATTTTTTAGGTTTTTTGTCTTACTTCCTGGTTGTAAATTATGACATCACACTAGGAAATTACCATAGCAACCATCTGTACAGTGGGCCAAAACTCCTCAGATGTCACAGATTTGTTTATTTTACAAATAAAAATACATGTTAACACCTTTATTTTGTTGAATTCATGTATAAAGGTTCAAAAAAAGTAATTTATTTTGTGTAAATTTTGCATAACCTTTGTCTCCCCAGCGTGATGTCATCAATTTGTTTACTTCCTGTAATTTTGAACAGATTTTTCAACTTTTCTCCACAAATAGCTGCTTGATTGGCGTAAAACTATAATTTATATTTACAACAGGTATTAATATGCTGAAAGTCAAAATTAGAAAATCATGAAAACCTGTCATACGCACTTTAACTATTGTGTAAAGTATATGGATGTTGGCCCTTGTTTACAGTATGGTTGCTATAGGTAACATATATTACTACGTTATATATGTGCTCATGTTCAACCAGGAAGTAACATTATAAACTTTACACAAACTGTCAAACTGGGGACAAATAGACAAATGTTTAGTGAAGTCTCAAATAGAATCATGCTCACTATGTTTTAGTGAAATGTGTGGACTAATGTCACGTGTGCTGTAATAGTTTTGAGAGCTCCAGGAATGGCCCGTTACTCGACTAATCGATGCACAAGGCTTGTCTTTAAGTCAGCCGAGGACTTCAGCCCTAAAGGTCACGTGGTGTTGCTGAGATGTGACTTGTCAGATGACTTACACAAGTTTAATAACAGGACCATAAACTGGACTTTTTACCCTCCCACACCTGAGATATGGCCCTGAAGAAGTGGGACTGCAGATGGCGCTGTTGTCCAACTGACAAGACACGTCACAGCAACATTACATGACCCTCTGAAGAAGACAGAGTGAGTCGTCTAAAGTGGCAAGTATGAGAAAACGCTTAAAATAAAGGAAAAAGAATCCCTTAGAATAAATCAACACCAAATGAAGCTCACTGGACTATTCCAGATGGTCAAAACACCTCGATTTCAAAAATGTTGTCCACCTTTGAATCCTTTTCTACCTGGACCACTCCTGACCAGTTCAGTTCATAGTTTATTTGAGCCGTTGAGAAAGTCAAACAAACAGGCCGGGACTAAAGAGGTTACTCTGACACAAGACACAACACATAGAGCCAACAACTTTGAGAACCTAAATATTAAAAATATAATACAATTTAAACACCTTTTTATTATGATCATTTTATCGTGATTTACATACTTGGGAAAGGTGAGTGTGAAGAGTGCTGCCCAAGGACACAACACAAACATGTACTTGTCTGAGTGGGGTTGTTTCCATGCGCCCCAAAGTATTATTGTGAGACAGTACAAGAAAGTTGGGGATTTTATTTGCTTTTATTGTTTTATTCCTTTGTATGTTGGTTTTGATTAATGCATGTGTTATTTTAAGCCTTTATTTTATGTAGTCACTCCAACACGCACACCTTTGCACCTCGTGCTCTGTCCAGGCTCTGTCCAGGGAGACGGGACGTTTGGGCGTGTGGTGTGAGCGCCCCTGTCCACCTGCAGGTGCTCTGGCCTGACTTGAGAGGAGTCTGGACCGCCTGGACCCGGACAGAGACTCCCCAACGCAGTGGCCGAGCGAACCGTACGGCTGTGAAACGGCTATATTAGTGTTTTTAAACTGTGCACGAGAACCAGTACTCACTGCATCACGAGCCTGGGGACATTTGGATATATTTAACAAGTAAGTTTGAATGCATCATTTACAGTTTAAGTACAGTCCTGACCAAAAGTTTAAGACCAGTTGAATAAATAGCAAAAGTCACATTTTCATGGTTGGATCTTAACAAGGTTCAATTAGAGCTTCAATAAACAATAAGAAACAAGAGTGAGACAAAAAAGTAAAGTGAGTAAAATTGCCCAAATCTGTGCAAGAGTGCAGATTCAGTGTCATTTTCTGTCAGGTGTTCACCTGTCATGATGTTCTGATGCCAAAGGCTATCTTTTTCTTTTTGATCGTGGTGGGGTTGTTGAGCTGCTTAAGCAGGGCCTCTCTCCATCGCTGCTGAGGTGGGACGCAGTGAGACAGTCATTTGGAATTTCTTAAAAGATCCTGAGGGTTATGGAACAAAAAGTCAAGTGGAAGACGCAAACTTTTAATCAGAACTGTATGATGATTAGGGCAGAACAGAAAATACAGGTTGAAATACAAACTTGATTTATCATAAAATGTCCTCTTTAAATTAGTCTTTAAAATGTTTATAGTAAATAGTAAATATTAGTTTCATATTACAGTAATGTAATATTGTTAATTAACTGCAAAACGCTGTTTAAACGTAGTAAAGTACTGGTGTCATTTTACATTAATGCTTAAATTATCAGCAAACTGCTCATAATGTACAGCAGTAATTTAGTGTTCATGGGAAACTAACTATATTGTAGATTAACGGTAAATTACTACCCAGCTACAGTCATTTATGGTTAAATTACAGACAAATATGTTTCAGTGTGGGCACACAGACTGGGCACCGTCAGTATTGGTGCAAAATATCAGCCAGTACTGGAACCGACATGTCAGCCCTCCCTAATAGAAACATAAATTCCAAAGGGCCACTGTATTTCATCTGCTGCTGTCAGCAAACTACCTCTGTTTATCAACCAATCAGCTCTCAATCCATTTTGATTGACAGCTTTCAACATTACATTTGTTCTGCTGGGGTTTCCAGAAAAGGTTTACCAGAAAAGTTGCATAGTGTATCTTTAAATTTAGCATAATACAGCAAAGGTTCTTCAACTGAGTCGGAAAGCTGATTAGAAATATTGCCAACACAACATAAATAGAAGAATGGAAAGTGGTTGAATAAGGTTTGGATCGATAAATGTGGAGATGGAGCAGGGATGAGAGCAGGATGTGAGCAGAGATAAGTGTGAGCGGCCACCCGCGCGCCGCTATCACCACAACAACCAACCAATTATTTACCTCGGACAAATCAATAGGCCTGTCCACAAAGATGGCTATCAGACACTATGGAGCACAGTCAGCTATGAAGCCAAAGCACTTTACTTATTTATGAAGGGTATTTTGTGTCTTTAGTGTCAAAGATTTAGTTTGGTAACACCACATTCATGAACTGTGTTTTTTAGAGTGAACTGAATTTTTTATATATATATTTTTCACATCTGCTAGTGACAACATGTCACTTTCATTCAGAGGAAATATTTGATTTTTCACTTAGATTTTTATTTGCTTCTATAGATGGGTCTAATGTATAATTTTTATGTGACTTTAATAGAAACCCTATTGTATTTTTTTTATTGTATTTTTTTTATTGTTTTTTGTTATATGTTATATACACATGAGTACAAAAATATATTTTATGCTAATTGAATTTAAGAGGAAAAATCAACACAAAGAATGCATTGTAAAATGAAAAATATTGTATTTATAAAAAATAATAAATACTTGGCTTGGAGCAGGAGCCTCTTCCCATCGGTTTCCATGGAAATGTAGTTCCTTTTGCTATAATATTCCACAGTATGGCATTACACTTATTTATAGAGAATACTCAGAAGTATGGTTTGAACTTTAACTTAACCTTCCATTTCCATGGATTGGTGCAGGTGACTTCCACCTGCAGAACCCAGTGCAGAGGGTTCAGCTGCCTGAACATGAGTCTGGACCAGGTCAATGAGAGCCGGTGCTCAGGTCAGCAGAATATCCTCCGGCAAGGGGAGATTATAGAGCGGCCCGGATCAATACGCCACAATTACAGCTCGGATTTGAACATCAGCCTGGCTCACCTATAGGGAGAGGATTGTATCCACACATGTTATAAAGGTCTTATAAAGCTCCTGCAGCAGTCGTCACACAACCTTGACATTCACCACCAAACTCCACACGGCAGGTGGAGGCGGAGCATTCACAGAGAAACAAACGACGGATGCAATTAACAGACTTTTTGTTCATTTTAACTGTCGATATCAGTAAACATTGTAGGTACAGTATATAGTATATATAGTATATAGTACATTTCTGTCAAACATCTCCAGCTATCCAGGGCCTACATGGTATAAGTTAGCACTAGTGCTACAACTTCACATGCAGTTCATCTTTCCTGAGGATCCAGTCTCTGAAAGCACCAGGGGCTTTTCCCATAACACCTCCAGGGGGGTCTGAACGACATCTCCCTGTGTTTTAGTGGTTTTATAACAATGCTAGCAAATCATGGAGGAGACATGGCAGGCTAGGCTAATGATAGTGAATACCTGCTGTTACATGAATAAATAATACATGGACTGAGTCCATACTATTCCCTACATAAGGCACTAAATAATAGTCACTCTGGTTTTAGTGCTGTCTGAATGTCCAGCAGGTGAAAAGTAGTGGACTCAAAATTTCCCACAATGCTCCTTGAAAGGTAGTGTCCAGCACTAGTCACTAGGACTGGTCAAAATTCAGCAATGGATTGGGAGAGTAGGAAACACAATAGCAGACAGTGAGTTTCCATGATGGTTTTGCGCAAAGCTGCATCGATCTGTACAATTTCCCACTGAGAGTGTTTCCATTAAATTATGAATTTGATGGAGTGGTCAGACCAAAACACCTCGGGTCCCACGCCCTGCTGGTGTCCTGGCAGAGCAGCGGCGGCAGTGGCCCGCCCAGCCAGGGTGCAGCGGACAGAAGTGGAGGAAAACCCAGGCTTAAGTTCTGCAGCAGATGAGGACAGGCGACTCAAGTGTGACCAGCTAACCAGGAACAAAAATGAAGTAGAAACCTCAGGAAGAGAACACACAGGACTGGCACTATAACAAGTGTTTGACCCTTTTCTATTGAAATAAATGTTTCCATTGCTGTTTTGCGAAATAAATAACTTTCGGTATACACTGAAAACTACCTATTGTGAGCGCAAAAACATATCAACAAACTGGTATTTTTCTGAAATTGACATGGTCAAAAGAAACGCAACAGTGACAGGACACAACAGACTGAAGCAGAGGAGCTGTTTAAAAGCATCATTGAGCCGAGATTATGAACAAAACACTTTAAACAAACTGTTAGCAGCAGCATTGCTTGTGTTAGTCACTTACCTTAACTTGAGCTGTGAATTAATCTAAAATATCAGGCAAAATTTGAATAATCCAGTCCGTTTGATGTTTCATGTAGGATCCATGGTGAATAAAACTTGTATGATGTTTATTAGTCCATAAATATATGCGTGTCAGGCGTATTTGACCCATATTCATTACAGAAATCAATTTTATCGGAATTTTGACGACTTTTTTCTCCCAGACGCCAGAATCATGTGACCTGCAGCAAAGTAGTGAAGCTGTGTGTCCGAATCGCTCTGTGATTGAGTGCAGTCTTTAGTCTGATAAAGAGCGCAGGAAGTCCCATTGTACAGCTTTTTTTTTCACTCAGAATCATAAAAAAAGTTTCAAATGTATATTTCTATCTCTATATTACAAAATAATGTCTGTCCATCAATATGCACTTTGAGATGACAGAAGGTATGACAAAACATAGCTTCGATAAAGTGTGCTTTGTTGAAAATTTGTCGGAAATTTTGGGCAAACCAGAAGTAATATCCTTTGTCCAGGAGTGTTCCATCGTAGAAAAGGTTTCACGGGTTGTCATCTGGACACTGTTCAAGACGTTTCGACTTCCATCCAGAAGTCATTGTCATCAGCGAGCTGGTTTGAGAACTCTGGCTTATACTACTCTGAGCTGTGAAAGCCCCGCCCACAGGGAGGAGTCACTGATAATGGCCTGTGTTTGTTAAGCTATTCGTTTGCCCTGCCTAGTTTCACCTGAAAGTGGCTATAATTTAAAGTACTTTGAAGTAAAATATAAGTACATTTTGTTTCAATTTCTCTCACACATTCCAGACAAAACAGTGCTTATTGTTGAGGAGCTGATTTGTTACATCTCATGGGTACTTCAGGGGGCAATAATAGTATATTTGCATAGTAATTAAGGTGTGTGTAATTAAAGTACAGTGACAGTAACAATGTTCTTCATCAAAAACACACCTGGAGTTGCATTCAGCTGCATTCACTCTGTTTTGAAGAATGTTCATTAGAAAATCCTCTCCCTCTGAGCGTCAAAAACACTTCCTGCTGAACTTCCCTGTTCTGGGATGTATTTTTCGCCAGACTCGTTCTGAGCATTTTTGCCTCTAAGCACAATAACTGCTGCTGCTAACCCGAACCGTAATATTTGTTGACAACTAATTTCACTAGACTGAGTGAGTTCTAGGCACCATCTAGTGGCTGGGTGTACTCAGTAAGTCTGTTTTCATGTAATTTAATCAATAATATATATATTTTTTTGTTTCAAAACATGAGATGGCAAATATAAGGTACTTAATAGCAGCGTTAAAGTCTAATAACAATATGAAAAATGCATAATATTTTTCCTTTAAGAAAAAATGTCTATACAAATATGTGCCACGTCTCTCATGAAAAAGTATGTTGAAAGTCAAAATGTATACAGTTCAGTTCTGCTGTGGCATTTGTTATAATCCACACATTTGTTTTACTCTGGTTTCAACTATTTGCTTGACGAGATTACTAACTATTAATAATGACAAAGGAAACACAGTATGTTATTGATGTATTCCTTCATTTGTTAGTAACATAAGCAGTAGTTTTACACTTTAGAAATGTTGGTTAAAGCAGTTTTTACAGTTGTATTTTGGTAAATAAAACATCTACAATGTCTACAATCAGATGTTTTGTGGACCCCGCTGTCAAAGTTTGGAAATGTTTTTGCCCTCGAGGAAATTTCATTGATGTAGGACATTGTCACGGCTCCTCCCTTGCCCTGCAGGGGCGGTTCCTCCTGCAGGGCGAGGAGGGTCGCTTGAGTGGAGCCACCTGAGGTCTTTAAAATTGTGTGGCTGCAGCTAATCTCTCTCTCTGCTCTCCTCCAGGTATGATGCCTTGGTTGTTTTGATTTAGTTTTAGCACATTATTGCTCATTTGTTTATGATAATCATTTACAATAAATCCAATTTCCTTTTGACCTTAACCTTGCCTTTTTTTGCCTCATTTTTGTCACGGGCCATGAATCCAGTCTGTGACAACATGAAGCATGATGCCTAGCAGACATAACACAATATAGCGCAGATCACAAATGTGAAAGACTAAAACAAAAATAAAAGACTTTTTGTCCTCTGTGTGAGAAATAAGATAATTGCATGAGAGCTTGAGGTTATGGACAAATGTGTCAGTTTCAAGCTGAACGTGTGAGAGTTGACAGCCCTGCTTGTTGTTGCACGTGTACATTAAACATTTTACACAAATCAGTCTACTTCATGTATTATTTTAGCGGTGAGACTTTTTCCTCATTCGCCACATGAACTGAGGTCTCACCAGGACAGAAGTGCCATTTCGCCCAAAGTGTGTATCTGTGGCAAAAAGAGGCAAAAGTGGGCGGAATAAGGTGAATATGTGCATGTCAGACATGTCTGAATGAGGCACTATAGAGTCTGATAAAGAGTGCAGGGCAATGCAGTGAGTGAGGGGCTGAGGCTGATTAAGGCTGCATCTAGTCAAAGACCACAGACATGTACAAAAGCAGTCGTGAGCTGGTTAGACTTAGACAAACTCTGTTCTGAAACGTTTACCTTTACTCAGACCAAATACCGGACAGATGCACTGGAGCAGGATAACCCAGACCAACACCAGAGGACAGGCTCCTGACTCAGAGTGAGACTTTCAGAAGAACAGCAGATTTCGGGGAGACTGCAGAAAAAATTGCAAATGAGACTGATCTAAAAATGTGCTTTTAGGATCTGCAGCAGGGGAATGGAACAGGGGAATATGTCCTGGCTCTCATGTTGTTTTCTCACTTCTAAATCTGGGACAAAAACTCAAGAGGAAACCAGAGAAACAAGTAACCACAAGGAATCCAGGGAGAGAAGAGCCAGGAAGGAGATGGGAGTGGTCTACATGGGAGGTGGGTGGGGCAATAGGAAGTGGAAGGCGCTTGTGGGATATGAGGCTTCAACCCACTTATGCCAAAGACCGTCACTTTGCATTGTGGCTATGCTAGCTAAAGTTTTTTGGTTTTTTTTCAATACATTTTTTCACCAATAGGGTAAGGTTAGGCTTAGGATTAGATTCAGTCCTGACGGAAGTGACGCAGGATTCTGAACCGGAAAAAGTTCATGATCTAAATACGTAAACATCGCCTCTCATACCCATGGATATGAGATAGATGCAAAAGTGGACTGGTTGACAACTGGAGATTAGCAGTGAGGAGAAGGGATAAATTACGAGAAAACTGCACTGAAACATAATATACCTTTATTTGCTTTGTGCAACACCTTACTGTGAGATTCAATGTTTGACACGTAACATATGTCATTATTGCACAAATGGATTTTAACCTGATAAAACACAATTATTGTCCTAATGCCTGGTGTCTCTTGTTTGGAATAAACCCATTTAGATGTCAGTACAAAGTAATTCCCATAATTTTCCAGTTACTACGTTAATTGCCTTCTTGTGACTCATTTTATAACTTTAATTTTCCCCTGTGACAGGTTTGAGCTGCAGCATGATGGGAAAAAAGCAAAATTTGCAAAAAGTACAATTGGTGTAAATTCTCAAACTGAGGCAAAAATATGCAGCAATTAATATAGCAATGGGAGGGTTTTAATTATATGATATTTGGGTCCGTCACCAGACCAAAACGGACCAAATGATAATGTGCTCCCATGGGCTTCAAATACACAATGTATATAATAGTATTTCAAACTTTGTAGCTGCTTTAATGCTGTTTTAGGCCTTTTTGTCCTTTAAGAAAATATTTTAAGATTGAGTTCAGGTTTTGACCTGATTTGAACATGGTGCAGTCTGTATAAATGCCTCATTTATACCCACTCCGTCATGTGTCCAGGGCATCACCTGCACGTCTGACGCAAGCTATAGAATGTGTTGAAAGTAAATGAGCACGTGTACACCACTGCGTCACGTCTCTGGTCCGTCTGCAACTCATGTGGCAAATTTACACAAGGGATCTATTTTTTACAGGGGAACCAGTGCAACTTGACGACAAATGGGCTACTGGAACCAGACACAGATGGGCGAGATGCAAGAACAAGGCTCTGTTGGAATGTTACTGAGTAACCCTAGTCAGAGGGGTTACAATCACAGGATGTGGGATGAATGTTTACTTCAAAACCCACAATCAAGGCTCACAGCAAAAAAACTAGTAGCTCAGTGTTCCAACATCTACAAATGGCAACTGCTAGCGCAACTTGAAATTGATGAGATACATCACAAATGCTTCGACAAGTGGAAGCCAGGACTCTAGGTCAGAGGGGAGATAACATCAACTCCCCAACCAGAACAACCACGATAACGCTGAACAAGGCAGCGACTGACCTGAAAGATAAAATAGTGGCATTGGTGATCCTGGAGATGCTTGGCTATAAGAGCGGGGAGAAGTGAGCCAGCTGACAGAGGTCGAGAGAGGTGCAAAGGCTCCAAACCTTGACCAGCCACCATAAACCAGATGAATAAACCAGCTATTGGCAACTCAACCTGCGAAAGTGTACTGGGCAGGGTAATAACGTTGGTGGGTCTGCTCTGCCGACGGAATAAGTAATAACTGTAAATGGTCATTTGTTAAATTAGAAGCATTAGCAGGTCATATTTACTGAAATCAAAAGCTATTTCAAGCTAAACATCTGAACAGGTCGAGTTACATTTGAACATAGGACCTTATTTTATGGAGCTTCACAATTCTACATCCTTTGAACTTGTGAGTTTGTGGAGAGTTTCTGCTTGAATTTCTTTGCAGGATCAGAACAGCCTCCAGAGCTGCTGTTTGGATGTGAACTTTTCCCGCCCTCTTAGATCTTTGGCTTGAGGTTCCAAAGGTTCTCAATAGGGTTGAGGTCGGGGGAGGATGGGAGCCACACCAAGAGTTTCTCTTCTTTTATGCCCAGAGCAGCCAGTGATGCAGAGGTGTTCCTGCAGCATGAGATGGTGCACTGTCTGCATGAAGAGGATTCTGTTACAGAAAACACGGTTCTTCTTTTTGTACAATGGAATTAAGTGGTCAGTCAGAAACTCCACATACTTTACAGAGGTCATTTTCACACCTTCAAGGACCCTAAAGGGGCCCACCACCTCTCTCCCCATGACTCTGGCCCAAAACCTGACTCCGCTGCAGCCTTGTTGGAACCTGGTGGCCGTCCACCACTCCATCCATCTGGACCATCCAGGGCTGCACGGCACTCATCAGTGAACAAGACAGTTTGAACATGAGTCTTCATGTATTTCTGGGCCACTGGGCCGTTTCTGCTCGTGAGCACCGGTTAAGGGTGGCCCAATAGAAGGTTTCTGCATAACTGCAGCCTCTGGAGGATCTACACCTTGATGTTCTGGACTTTTTTTGTTAAAGCCTATATCAGAAGTAAACAGTGCAATGACCCAGAGAAAGCTGTGACAAGATCACGCCCTACTGGTCAGGTGTTGTAAGAGCGGTCCAGTGTATGTTTGGGTTTAACTGACCTTTGGGATTTATTGAAGTGTATTTGGGTAACTTGCCACATGGGATGGGGAGATCTGACAAATACCCATTGTTAATTTTATGAGCAGGGGCCAAGAAAGCAATAACTGGTTGTGTAAAGATGCTCCTGTCATCACAGACTGGATTCAAGTAGTCAACGAAGTCTATGACATGGAGAGACTGACTTTTTCCTCGAGGCTTGCTGCCAGCAAAGGGGAGAAATTTATTAAGAAAAGTATTAAGAGTAAATGATTTTAATCTGTACACTGGTCGTAGAGAACAATCTGTACTTCACATTGATCTGTACTTGGACATTCTGGGTGCACTGTGTTATTTGTGGTCTGCTTTTTTATTTGTTTTATGTATTGACAAAAGTTATAAAATTAAAGTTTGGAAAAAAAGATAATATTTGGCTTTCCGAGTACCACTATATCTAAACCAATTTTATACTTGTTCTAAATTAGGCCTAAACCAAGTTTAAAAATAGAATAAAACAGATCTAAAATAAGACTAAACCATAAATAATGTAGTTCTACATTAGGAAAGGAAGGAAGGAAAAAAACATGAATTGATTTGTCTCTAAATAACACAAATACTCCATCTGCAGAGGGCCCTGTGTACCACCAGAGAAGCACCACAGTTGGAGAAACTCTGCGCTGTGGTATATACACCTCACATGTCAGGAAGAATGGAACATTTACTCCCAAATTTAATTCACAACAATCAAACAGGATTTATCAACAAACGACAAACTCAAGACACTCTTTACACACAATGAAAAAACAACAAAACTAAATTTGACCCATCCTTCAAAGCCACGGAGCATCGCGGCACTGGACGCTCTGTCCGTAGAGCAGTCAGAGGGGCAGACTGTAGACAGCCGCCCCCTCTGGTTGGCCCAGTGTTGAGAAAATGTTTAACGCGTCCTGATTTGTCCCAAGTTTGGTGCAGAACGATTTCTTTTGATTGGCCCAAAAAGTATGCTAGTGTTCAATGCGTGCTGATTGGTTGAGGGAACAAGCAGTTCACTCTCAGACTGTCAGAGCGACAGCCACGTGTAAGCAGCTTTCAAAGGTTAGCTAACAAGCTACACAAAGTATTTGCTTTGTAAATGTAATGTACGTTGTGCTGATTATAATGTTTAATGTACACGGCCTGAAAATGCACAAGTTTACTCCATGTTTGCCTAAAGACCTCTGAAGTGACAGGCGGCCACGAGGCAGTAGTTTCCACTTGTTAGTTAGCATTAGCAAATCAAGATGGAGTGTCTAATTGTACTGTTTATTGTGTCCTGTAGTTTTCACGGTGTTTATGGCATTTGTGAAGGCTAATAAATGCGCCCGTACTCGAGAAACCGTGTTGCAGTGTTGTCATTGAGGAGCTACACATTTTGTCTTTATAAAAAAGTGGGTTGTTTTTGATAAAAAATATTTATATAAAAGTGTTGCTGCTTAAGACAAAGGCCAATTGTAAATTTGGTTAAATGTATACGTGATGAATACGTCCAAATAACATACTACACTTGATTTGATAAACAGAAATAGGCCTCAGATCACTTCAGTCTATTATTTTTAATAATGCACAGACGTGCAAAAGAACAGCATGTTAATGAATATTATCTAACAATAAAAGAGTAATAGGTTAAATAAATGAACACATATTCTCTACATACTCTTTGGTAATGAAAAGTTGTACACCGGAAAGAATAACCCTAAGACTGTAATATTAATATTATTACTAGTATTACTGCGGAACTCAAACCTTTACACAAGTAAGAATACTTTAGTTACTCTCAAGTATATTACTGTAACTTCTGACAAGGTAACTCCCCAGAGTATCAAAAAACCATAAAATAAATAAAGACTGACAATATTATTTTCTGCTGTGTGTTTATTTTTATTGTTCTGCAACCTACAGGATGGATCCAAGCCTGGCACAAGATCGGCAACAGTGCCAACCCAAAGCAAAAAAGGATGCGAAAGCATCCCAGCATCCCTCATCAACGTTTGATGGCCCCAGCCTGAGGAACCACACGAGGAATGCAGAACAAGTCACAGACAGATGTACACAATAGTTCTAAACATGTAGTTATTGTAGTCCCATTTGGTCCAAAGTCTGTTAAAGTTGTCAATCTTCAAGTTTAGTCTGAATGTAATTTTCTCCATCTTTCAAATGTCTGCTATTATCGGTATACAGGTAGAATCTTTGATTCTTGTGATGGCCTTTGACCCTGTGCAGGGCTAGTCTTTTCTACTGTAGATATTATGGATGACCGATAATGCAAAGCCACCTCAGTTTAAAGAAGATGCCACTCGATTACACAACATCCAACAGACATGCAATGGCTTGGTCAACTAATTATGACATTTGGAAAGTACAGTGGCAAAAGCTTTAAAAGGCTTGTGGAAAATGATGTTGGGTACATGAAATTGTAAGTAGCTTTAGGAAACAGTACAAAATTACAGTCTTGTTTTCATATATTTTATGTATTTTGTTGTATTGTTTGCCATATTAAGGAAACACAACATCCAGAGAAACAATACATAAACAAGTAAGACAACCTGCTAAAGTATGTACACATGTTTTATTGTCATTTTTAAAGGTACATAAACTATTTCCTCAAGCAATGTTGGAAAGCTAGGAAAAGGAACATTTAATACATTTAAATTTCTTGACGTACTACTTAAAATATCATAATGATAAAAATGTTGAATGAATAAACACAAATAACAATAGAAAAAGCCATGGTGTCATATAACAGCCTTGCATTTTAGATTGTCTTATAAAATGATGAGTCAATAAGAAATGCTCCATGCCTGTAACAGGCACATTTGTTGACATCATCTCAACCAATCAGAAAACACTTTAAACATCTGCACCATATGATCCTTGGGGGCCTATGGTCTCCTTGGTCGGTCTACAGTCTGCATTGCCAAACTGCACATGACATGGTGTGGGCACCAAACCCACCTGACACGAGGAGAAACATGCAAACTCAGCACAGGAAGACCGGCTGACCCAGGAGTTAATGATAATAATAATAATGCATTATACTTATATAGCAATGCAGATTCATTCAGTGAGTGCTGCCTGATTTATCACACCTACTGGAGAGAGCTAAAACTGTGTTTATATTGTACACACAGATGCATGATATTGTGCAGGATAGTTGCTATTATTTGTGCACTAATGTGGCATTTCATAGTGATTTTAAATAATCTAAAAGGATTCACTTACAAAGATAAAGTTATCAAAACAGTAATGAATAGGCCTATAGCCTACACTCACCTGCGGCACTTTGGCCCTGACTCCCACAGACAACTATTCCACTGGAGCGTTTTACAGCAGTAATCCATCAAACTGTTGTGCTCAGTCATTTCACACAAGCGCCGATGCAACAGGTGTGTACGGTTTCATGCACGTCAGCCCGCCTCAAAGTCATGAGCGAAAATATCATATTCTGTCTGTTAAAAATGTGCTTGGTCGTGTGCACACTTGACTCTGGATGTAACTTTATGCGTGGCTCTCAGATGAGCAGAGGCACATTTGCACCAATGTAGGTTTTCTGTTTATACTCGCAGGTTAACACCTGACTTGATAAATGAGGCCCCTAATGAGATGCATGTCCTTCATAATATTGGTCCAATGTCTGGATACAAACTGAATATACAAAAGTTGGAACTTTTTTCATACTGGTGACCTCTCTTGACCTTTGGACGTGCCCAATTCAATGGCTGTTCTTCTAGAGAGAAGATACTGTATGTCATCTTCTTGAGATTATGTACATGTACAGCACACCAGGCCAAGGCTCTGAAAATCACAAAGACTATTTCATTTCTTGAAGGGTCTTCAAGGGTCAAGAAACTCATCTCATGAGCTAAAATGTTCCCTTTATCAAGTCTACCTAATCATTTTCAGAGCCTTATCTTGGTACAATTTATAATTTATTAGAAGCGAGGAGGGAGCTACAGCCAGCCAACAAGAGACTGTTCTCAGGTCTAACATGGTAACAACAGACTAGCTTCAGGTGAAACTAAACAAACAACAAAGACAGGCCATTATCAGGGACTCCTCCCTGTGGGCGGGGCTTTCACAGCTCAGAGTAGAACATGAGTCCCGCTGATTGAGAATGACTTTCGGATGGAAGTTGAAATTGATTTGAATCTTGATTTTTCAAAACGGTGTCCAGATGACGACCTTTGAAACGTTTTCTATGATGGAACTTTATTAGAAGCATTGTTTTATATCAGTACAATTTTTTTCATAACGTAAAGCATTTGAAAAGCACTATGCAAGTTTGATTTACATCACCAGTCTTGGTAGTAGTTTTCATGCGTCACATGGAGATGAGCACTGGTATGGCTTAGTGAAACACCACACCTGCCTGACAGAGGGACACGGGAGGCTCTTCAGAGCGCTGCGTCACCCCTGACAGCCTCCCATACTCACCCGATGACAAGTGTCTTTATGAGGATGAGTGATGCGTGCCAGGAGACGCCTCCTCAAACTGCCGAGCGGCTCTGAGTCACATCAGTCTTCATTTAAAAACACCACTCACTCATACCCACAGGAATCCAGCGCTGACGCAGGATCTGACAGGACGCCTACACACACGGAGGAGGGAAACATGTACCTGAGCGAGGGGAGTAGCACTTCAAAATACTCAAGTAGAAGTAAAGGAAGTACTCACTCAAACAGACACACCCAGGAGTGATTAGAGTAGCTTGACATCTATATCTAACGAATTAACATTATTACTTTGCTGCCTCGTTAAAATTAATTGGTTATGTACAAATTTGAAAGTAATTATTACGCATAATCAACCTTACAACAACCTAACAATAATGTAACCTTATTTCAGCAGTGTGTCCTCAGCATTAGTTTACTTAGTAGTTTTAATTGATTCTTGTATGTTTGCAGTTGAGGCTTGAGTTCTCAAAAAATTTCACCTACCCTCATTCTAGACTCTTACAAAAAAAATTATAAATTAACATGTTTCTCTGCTGTCTGCCCTGACATTGAGTGTATACAGCCAGAAGATGGCGCCTAGTGCTTACACAATTAGTTATGTTAGCACTTTTAAGAGACACTACGATCAGGTTAGAAGCAGCAGTGAATGTGTTTAGAGGCAGAAATGCTCAGAACGAGTCTGGCAATTATTTAAGGACTTAAGGAGGACTTATTTAAGGACTAACAGGAGAAGATTCTTGGATAAGTGACGTAGATGATCTGAAAAAATGTCATGGATCGAGGGAGTTCAGCAGGAAGTGTTTTACACCATCATTGCTCAAAATGTGTGTGTGTGTGTGTGTGTGTGTATGTGTGTGTGTGTGTGTGTGTGTGTGTGCGTGTGCGTGTGTGTGTGTGTGTGTGTGCACGCGCGTGTGTGTGTGTGTGTATATATAAAATCTTAAAATCAGATCTTAAAATTGCTGTTGGGAAAAGGCTCCCTTCCAATATGACTGACCTGGAGCAGTTTGCAAAGGAAGAGTGCTCCAAAGATTTCAGTTATTTTCTCAGAAGGGTGTGAATCATTTTGTCCGGCCCATTTTTGGAGTTTTGTGTGAAAGTTGCTTTTTTTCCTCAGTTTTTTTCCTCAGAATTGTTCCAATACACACAAAGGAAATAAACATCTAAAGCAAAAGATGTGGAACTGCGATTTGGGGAGATTTTTTTGGGTGTGGAGACTTTTGGCCACAACTGTTCTTGTGGTATACACCTATATAATATACACACACACAGTGAGGAAAATAAGTATTTGAATACCCTGCGATTTTGCAAGTCCTTCCACTTAGAATTTATGGAGGGGTCTGAAATCTTCGTGGTAGGTGCAATTCCACTGTGAGAGAGAGAATCTAAAAAAAAAAGTTTTAAATACGGAATTCACATTGTATGATTTTAAAATAATTTATTTGTATGTTTATTTGTATTGGATTGACAATGACTTATGGATAGAAGTCGAAACGTCTCGATCTTTCAAACAGCGTCCGGATGACTACCCCTGAAACCTTTTCTACAATGAATCACGCCTGGACGAATGAGGGATTACAGCGACAATTTAATTGTATGTTATCAAATAAATCAAGGCAAGTTTATTTGTAGAGCACAATTCGTACACAAGGCAATTCAAGTGCTTTACATAAGAGGAAAAATTAAAGCATTAAAATCACAAAACACAAAAAGACATACAGAATCATTTTAAAATAAAATGCTTTAAAAGAGAAGAGTGCAGATAGTACTTTCAGTCGTTTGCACATCTAAACAAAACTGTTTTTAGCCTGGATATGAACATTGTCAGAGCAGAGGCCTGTCTCACATCTTCAGGAAGATTGTTCCAGATCTTAGCTGCATAAAACTGGAACGCTGATTCCCCATGTTTAGTCCTGACTCTGGCACCAGCAGGAGGCCGGTCCATGTTTAGTCCTGACTCTGGCACCAGCAGGAGGCCGGTCCATGTTTAGTCCTGACTCTGGCACCAGCAGGAGGCCGGTCCATGTTTAGTCCTGACTCTGGCACCAGCAGGAGGCTGGTCCCTGAGGTCCTCAGAGTCTGAGATGGTTCTTTTGGTACCAACATGTCAGAGATGTACTTTGGTGCTTTGGAGAGACTTGAACACAAGAAGAGCTGCTTTAAAGTCTATTCTCTGAGCCTGAAGCCAGTGCAGAGACCTGAGCACAGACCAATGTGCTCGTACTTCCTGGTTCTAGTCAGGACTCGAGCAGCAGTGTTTGGATGGATGGTCTGGATGTACTGCAGCTGTTTTACAGCTCGTTTGGAGAGGCCAATGAACAGCCTTTACAGTCGTCTAACCTACTGGGGACAAATGCATGGATATGTCTCCAAGTCTGGTTTAGACACTATACCTTTGATTTTGGCAATGTTTTTTAGATGGTAAAAGGCTGTGATTTGATGTGGCTGTAAAGGTCAAGTCTGAGTCCATTATTACGCCCAGATTTCTAACTTGATTTGTAGGTTTCAGAGCGAGAGACTGGAGGTGACTGCTCACACATTCTCTGTTCCTGCCAAAGATAATGATTTCAGTCTTGTCTGAGTTTAGCTGGAGTACAAAGTACTTCCTGTCCTCAAGGTAGGACTTCTGAGGCTTTGCCCGCGTCATTGTTCAGGCGGATGTCATTTGTCACCTTGATAAGAGCAGTCTCAGTGCTGTGATGAGGTCTAAAACCTGACTGAAAACAACAAATGAGTTGTTTATTAAGAGGAAGTCAGAGAGCTGTTGGTAAACAAACTTTTCGAGGACTCAGCCCATCAATGGTAGATTTGAGATGGGCCGGTAATTTTTCAGTACTGTGGCATCAAGACTGCTCTTCTTTAGGAGAGGCTTAATGCCCACAGTTTTCAAGGCCTTTGGGAATCTTCCAGATTGAAGCGACATGTTAACTGTGAGTGAGTGGTGCTAACAAACTGCTCAGGTTTTATAAATCTGGTGGATAACACATGGAGGCAGCATGTAGAAGAACACGTGAGTTGTTACTGCAATTTCCAATTATTTCAGAAAAAAACCCTTCCCTTGTTTTACATAAAATGAGGTTGTACATGTACAACTTTTCTCTGTAAGTCTCTTCATGAATCTGGAGCTTTGAGTTGCGCCAATTTTCGCTCAGCCCTGTGGCACTCCCGTTTCTGTACCCTGACTGACTCATCATTCCTCCACGGCGCCTTCTGTTTATTTTTTAACCATTTTAACCTTCATAGGAGCAATGGTGTCCAGAACATTGAAGACATTAGATGTAACAGAATTTTAAAAATAGTCTTTTTATCAATGCCACAAAGAGTGCACTTGTGCTGTCATTTATGTGTCCCTTCTGAACAACTGCAGGACCAGCTGGTGATTTGCGAATAACAGACAGGTCAAAGAAGACACAGAAGTGATCAGACACTGCCACATCAACCACACTGATGTTTGAAATATTAACCCCCTTTGTAGTTAGCAGCTCCAGAGTGTGTCCTCTGGTGTGGGTGGGGCCACTCACATACTGAGTAAGACCAAAGGTTTCAAGGACAGCATCAAGCTCTAGCGTTTCTGTCGCAAAAATAATCCACATGAACATTGAAATCATCTGTAATTACCAAACCGTCAAAGTCTGCGCATACGACTGAGATGACTCAAAAACATCTCAGTAAAATCATCAATAAAACCTTTTTAGCAGTGCTGGGGAGGCTTGTACAGGACAATCTAGAGTATGGAGAGAGACTGTTTTAACTCCATTTTAAAGACAAATACTCAAATGATGAAAACACCCCTAAAGACAACCTTTGGGTAACTATTATATCTCTAAAAACTGCACAGACACCTCCACCCTTTTTGATTTCGCGTGTTTCAGATTCAAACCTGAAATTTGGTGGAGTCGCTTCTATTAGAACTACATCCCCCGTGTTTATGTCAAGCCATATTTTAGTTAAATACATACAATCAATATTATAAGAAGATATAAAATCATGAATTAAAAATGATTTGTTACATAATGATCTGACATTAAGCACAGCAAGTTTCAGATTAGTTTCAGTGTGACTGGATGTTATCTTTTCACAGGGAATGAATTAAATTTCTAAGATTGGACAGTCTAACTGTCCTTCTGTTCTCCAGTCTGTTTGACTACAGATATAGCACAGGGCCCCAGGTTTGTTTGACTGTTATTGTAAAAAGTCAAGTGGGTTCCGGCAATGCTGAAGCCCACTGCATCCTAGCTATGGGAAATAACAGTTCTGGGGGGAGGCGGAGGAGGGCGGCGAGGGGGGAGACTTGAAGGGAGTTTGGGCAAAGGCTGAGTGGGGAGAGCTGGGGGAGTTTGGGTGATAGACCAGGTGAAAGGTGGGGGGGGGTTCTGTTGGTGAAGCAGGAGAGTTGAAGCTCCTGTGTGGTCTGGGGGGCACTGATTTGTTGTTGACATCAGAACTCTTGATCTTACTAAATTAAAAGGTGTGAGCGGAACCATCTTAATTCCTGATTTGATCAGGCTTTCAAGATGGTTGGGAAGGCCCCTGGGTGAAGGCGGAGATGAAAAGGAGAGTGATGATTGAGTGGGAGTAGATGTTGCAGGGGGGACCCAGGACTGGACCCAGGACGGGGCAGCTGCTGGGCCTGTCACAGACCGGTCCATGGCCTGTGATGAGGACCTCGGGGAAGGGGGAACAAATGTTGATCTTGAACCCTTCACCGAGGGCAGTGGAGATCATTGTGGTTCAGCAGCTGATGAGCTCTTTACTGGAGGCAGTGTAAGTGATTTTGGAGCAGCTGGAGCTGAATCCTTTTCTGGGCCGGGTGGAGCTGCTGTTGTTTATCCTTTTGTGGAGTCGGTCGTTTTGTTGCTGCTGATGCTGAAGCATTGGCTTGGTCTCTGGCTGATTGAGCAGAAATTCTTCTCTCATTCCTCTCTTCTCGAACTATCTGTTCACGACCCTGTCCACACCCATTTTGATGTCTGAGAGCATGGATGAGGTTTTCTTTCAGCACCCTAACTTCACCTCTGCACAGGTGTGGGCCTTTCCCTTGAACAAGTCCTCTCGTTTCCAGAACAGATAGAAGTTCTCAATGTAGTGCAATCCTCTAGGTGCACACTCTTTAGACAGCCAAGTGTTGAAGTAGCCGGCTAAACTTGTTGATCTTCTTGTCAATATTTGGAAGAGGTCCACTGATGAATGTCTTGATTTCTACTTTATCAAGCTCCTCAAATAACTTGATGAAATCTTTTTTCACACTTCAGTCTGCTCCTTTCGGATGTCCACTGCACCCACGTGTACAATCAGCTGTTTAACTCCTCTGTGTGTGGACCGTACTTTGGGAAGCAGTGACGTAATCTCAGAAATTGTGCTGCTGGGGACACAGCATGTTTTCATTCTTCCATGTACGACTCCATTGATAGCACTGTCTCCATCAAGAGTGTGTCACTGTCCTTGACGTTTGGCACAGACTGTCTGTTAGCTGCTTTTTATCAACAGTGGCTACAGTTTTCTGTTGTAAGCTGTATAGCAGGCGACTTTACATGAGCTTTGTATCGTTTTGGTTTTGCACCGAGTTTGACCCAAGATGCAGCCTGCTGGTCTTTACCCAGTTGAAAGTAGCTTTTCTTGAAAAATATGTAGACTTCTTACCCCTTGTAGCTCAATTATTTCATGTTGATATTTCCGACAGAGTTCACAAGAGTTTGTTTGCCTTCTTTCCCCGGACATGTCGCTGGCTCGTCACATAGTTTGATAATTTTAAATTATCTTAAAATCCTCGGTTTCCTTCGAAAAGTCATAATCCAAGATTTGTATAGTACAAAAATCGATAAAGCAAAATTGATTAAGCAAAATAAATAAGGAAACAGCTGTAGCAAGCAGGAGCAGCAAGGAAAAGCGTCTGCACTCTTCAGTAACAGGAAGTATTGAACACCTGAGATAATCAATGTTAATATTTGCTGGAGAAGGCTTTGTTTACAATTTTAGAGGTCAAACGTTTCCTGTAGTTCTTGACCAGGTTTGCACACACTGCAGGAGGGATTTTGGACCACTCCTGCGCACAGATCTTCTCTAGATCTGTGGCTGTCGCTGAGCAACACAGAGTTTCAGTTCTCTCCAAAGATTTTCTATTGAATTAGGTCTGGGCACTAGCGAGGCCACTCCAGAACCTTGATATGTTTCTTACGGAGCCACTCCTTGGTTATCCTGGCTGTGTGCTTCGGGTCATTGTCAAGTTGGAAGACCCAGCCACGACTCATCTTCAACGCTTTGACTGAGGGAAGGAGGTTGTTGCCTAAAATACACCCCAATGGCCCCATTTATTCTGTCCTTAATACAGGGCAGTTGACTATTACCCTGTGCAGAAAAGCACTCCCAAAGCTTGAAGTTTCCACCCCCTTGCTTCAGTAGGGATGCTGTTCTTGGGCTCGTACACATCATTCTTCTTCGTCCAAACATGGCGAGAGGAGTTTATACCAAAAAGTTCTGTTTTGGTCTCATCTGACCACATGACTCCTCCTGGTAAATGACCATCACTGGCAAACTTTGAACATGCGCTGACTCAACCAGGGGTCCTTTTGAGCAACTTTTTTTTCCCCAAACTTCAATATTTCTGTGTGTGTTGAGGTCAGTCCCATGAGATTTCATCATCGAGTCAAATTGTAAAATGTCACCATGATTTTTGATCTCACATGTTCAGTTCAAGAGCTTGAACAAAAGGGTACGTTTGTCACCCACAGGACCCTGAAGGGCCCCCATTTTTAAACGGCCATAAAATCCAGATAGATCTAAATTTCTGAACTTTCAAAACTTAGATCTCATCTATTTCTACTCTACTCATACATGTGCAGACTTTCTATAAATAATGCATAATTTTAACTTTATAACGCCCTATAGCCTTAAAAGTACACCCCGAGTAAACAATAAAATGAGGAAAAATATTTCCAATTTCCAAAATTAAAAGTGGGAAGTGTAAAACTTGAGTTAAATTTATTAGCGCTTAGTATATGTCAATAATTTATGCTGAAATGTTTTTGGTACTGTGTTTTGAATTGGAGAGGTTTATGCACAGTAAAACTACATATCTCCATTGATTTTTGACTCATTCATAGTTTGACTAAAACATTATAATAAGATGGATTCCAATAAAAATATGAACAAAAACTGTTTAGTTGTGTTCGTCTGAAGGTAAAAATTGTGTGAGTCCAACATAGACGTTGTCACCCTGTGACTGCCCCCCTGTGGCCACTATGTGAACACAACTCTGCCCAGAGACGAATCATCAAAACAAGTCGACTTCAGAGAACAATATCTCCCTCTTATCGTCCGTCATAAAGTTGGTTGATATTTTTTGATGTGTTAAAGTGTAAATAAAGACAAAGAACTACCCTGGTTATTTTCACAGCAGATATTTTGTTTGTTAGAAAATGGCTCTTGGCTGTTATACAGCCGATCGAAGAGCATCCCAGCAGTGGAGATGAAAAGGAGAAGGAGAAGGAGAACTCAAGTTGTGGAGAACCCACAGAAGAGAACAGCAGCAGTGTGGAGAAAGTGTCAGCAGAGGAAATTGATAAGTTGGAGGCCGGGGAGGAGAGTGGAGAGAAGACAAGGCAAGGCAAGTTTATTTGTAGAGCAAAATTTGTTCAAAGTGCAGCATGCCGAAGGTCAGATGACACGACAACAAAGTCGTGTCATGGTGTTAGTTATGGACAAACTGACTAGCACAGAAGTCTAATAACTGAACACCGGTTCAGATCGGGGGGGGGCGTTCCTCCCGATTACCCCTTTTCAGGTGTCACTGTCGTTGCCCACGTGGGCAAGAACAGTTGCTGTTCGGCCCGTAGACCGATACAACAGTGAGAGACCGGTCCCTGACATGTACTGAGCTCTAATAAATTTACGTTTTCCCACTTCCCACTTTTAATTTTGAAAATGTCATTTTTCTTGTTATTGTTCACTTGGGCTGTACTTTTAAGGCTATATGACTTTATAATGTGAAAATTATGCATTGTTCAATATTTTTTATAGTTTACTCGGATAGTACTGGCAAAACGGTCTTATAATAGAAAAAATAAGCATCATATATCAAGTCTGCACATTTATGATTAGAGTAGAAGTACATGAAGAGCTCTGAGGTTTGAAGGTAGAAAAAATATGAATGTTTGTGGATTTTATGGCCATTTAAAAGTGGGAACCCTCAAGGGTCCCAAAGATGACAAACGTGGCTTTTTTTTTGAAGATTTCCAGATGGTTAAGCAGGGGAACCTTCCATACCATACGATGCATGTTTTTAAACCATAAAGTCGTAGTGTTGGGTCCCAGCTCCCTTCAGGTCATCGACCAGCTAATTCTGGACTGATTCCTCACCTTTCTTATCATTGCTGATACCCCACAAGGTCAGATCTTGCATGGAGCCCCAGGCCGAGGGAGAGTGACAGTCATCTTTAGCCTCTTACACTTTCTTTCCCACAATTGCTCCAACAGTTGATCTTTTTTCACCAAGCTGCTGGTGCAAATGGTCATGCAGTTCTACACGGCCATCATGGAGTTCATCCTCACCTCCTCCATCACCGTGTGGTCCATCCTCACCTCCTCCATCACCGTGTGGTCCATCCTCACCTCCTCCATCACGTGTGGTCCATCCTCACCTCCTCCACCATTGTCTGGTCCATCCTCACCTCCTCCATCACCGTGTGGTCCATCCTCACCTCCTCCATCACCGTGTGGCCCATCCTCACCTCCTCCACCATTGTCTGGTCCATCCTCACCTCCGCCATCACTGTGTGGTACTGGAGCCACAGCCAGGGACAAACAGAGACTGCAGCACAGCATTGCGCCTCTGCTGAGAAGGTGACCATCTCTCCAGGACCTGTGCGATTCCAGGACTCTGGGACGAGCAGGTCGGATCACAGCTGACTCTTCTCACCTGGACACGGACTCTTTAAGCCCCTCCCCTCAGGTCGGAGGCTACGGTCCATCCAGACCAGAACCTCCCGCCACAAGAACAGTTTCTGTCCCTCTGCTGTTGGACTCATGAACACTTTATAACACCTGCTACTTTAACAATCAGAGAATAATAGCAGCTCTATTTGCGCTGCCAAATTTGCACTGTAAACTTCTATATTAGTCTAAGTCTATTTTATTTTATTTTAATCTTAATGCTATGCATGCCTTCTTGTTTATAAATTAATATATATAATTATATATTATAATTAATTTTGTTCACTGACAATAGCAGTAAAACCATATGTCCTTGTACACACACACACACACACACACACATACATTATATACATTATGTGTTATATATATATATATATATATATATATATATATATGTACTTGTATTTTAAGAGTACTTTTCACCCTCACTGGAATCATCACACATTCATTCATACACCTGTGTTCGCAGACACTCAGTCTGTCTGTTCCAAAATTGGCTGAATTAAAAATCAATGTATTCAGTCTTTGGAGTTGTTCTGATGGAATACACACTATTTGAACAATTTCTGATATTTACCAACTTTTCACCACGCCACACAATTGTTTTCATCAGGTCTTTGTTAGTTCAAATCTTCTGCTATAGCACAGATCAAAAGCCTCACATGCGTGCATATTATTCTGATGTGTTGATCACTGGAGACAGTGGAGAAGCCCTGAGACAGCGCTGTGCTAGTTCTGCTCCATGAACGCTACTATATTTATCAGACCTTGGATAGTCTGGGAATGCATTCATTTGAAGTCTTCTGCGAGTTATGAATCCAAATATGAAATTGTCATAATTTGAACACAAATGCAAACACTAGACTCTGGTGTGCTAGAAAAGCTGACAGCAGAGCTTTTTTTCCATTATAGAGCTGTTTTATTACAAAGAGAGTCCAAGGACAAGACCTTGGAAAAGGACACTACTTTCATTGTTGAGTTGTTCATCAGTTTGATCTTATCTCCGCCATGGAGAATTTTATAATTGTTATAGAGCTTAATGTTTAGGCTTACCCCGGGGCTCACATTACACGCGGGGCAGCTCCCTGCAGTGACTGCAGCCTTTCTGCACGATCAAAGCCTCGGAGCTCGGGTCCTGGTATGAGCCATTCACCACCAGAACCCTGAGGTTTCATGCTAAGATTTGCACTGATGTGCTTCAGACTGTAGTCTCCATTTGTTTTAGTTCCCAGCCTGGGCCTCCCGGGACTATGTTGTGCTGATATTGTTTATCTGGTGGACTCGGTTGAATGGATGCTGTCATGGGTTAACCAAACCAGTACAAGCATGTAGGAACGGTGTTGGAGAGGCATGTTTAAGATTAAGTTGGTGCACAAAACGGGCTGCCCAGCACACTCCACGAGCAAAACTGGTCCGCAGTGATCTATGATTCATGATTGAATGTAACGTTTGAGTGCTATTAACCTTTAACTAATCCAAGCCCTTTATTTGCATCCTGGCCGTGGTAAATAAATGCTTTAATGTGCAAAAGTTTAAGTATACACTGTATATGGAACAAAGGAACATACAGTGTGTCAGGGGGTATTTTATAGTATTTTGTAGTTGGGACAAATAGTTATTGTTTTAATCACCTTTTTGTTGATTGAGTGTATAAAACATAAAAATGTTTAAAAGAAGGTTTTTGGTTACTGTATTTCTGTTTGTGCACATAAAATGTTGCTAAGACAAGTAACAAGTTTATAATAAAAATACATCATCTTTGCTTTGCCTTCCGAAAAAACAAAGAACAATATTTTCTCCATTTTAAAGTAATTGTTCTTGTGAAACTGTCCAACTATGAATCTGCTAAAGTCTTTCCAAAACATTGTGGAGTAAGAGCAGATCCAGAAAAGATGCTGAACGGTCTCGGGAACTGGAAATTGTCCATACTCTTTTCCACTTAATATCATTCACAACATTATTCTGATAGGAACAGTTCTACAATATCTGGGCCACTGTAGTAATCAAGCCTGTAACTCAAATTTGGGCAAAAAAATCTACACGCCTATAATGCTGCACACAAATTCAGTTACACACATCGAAATCCAGTTACGCAACAATAATAGGTGAGAGGTTTTGTTCAAAAAGGAAGATGATGTGACTTCAGGAGTACATAATGGACCTTTTCCTGATCTTTCCCTAGATTTGAACACTGCTTTGTAACAAGATTGAATTATAACAATAAATTGAACAAGATAAAAGTTGAATGATCTAACAGTGGAGAAATTCGCCGGTAAAATTAACTGAAATTCATAAAGATTCAATCAACAATATTGATACTTCAAGCACTCAAAGTACTTTACATCAAAGAACCAGTCACCCATTCACTCACACATTCACGCACCAGTGTATGGAGACACTGGGCGTGAGATGGGTTAAGGGTCTTGCCCAAAGACAGTATTCACCTGATGGAGTTGGAATCGCACCATGAGCCAGTGGCTCTGACCGCTCAACAAAGGATGTTTATGTCAGGAGCGGGATTTCGAACCGCTGACCGCCAGATCATAAGACGGCCGCTAAGCCACAGCAACTGCTGTTGGCCTCTGTCTGTCTCTGTAGGTCTCTGTAGGTCTCTGTATGTCTCTGTTGGTCTCTGTAGGTCTCTGTCGGCCTCTGTCTGTCTCTGTCGGCCTCTGTATGTCTCTGTCGGCCTCTGTAGGCCTCTGTATGTCTCTGTCGGCTTCTGTAGGTCTTTGTAGGTCTCTGTATGTCTCTGTTGGTCTCTGTAGGTCTCTGTCGGCCTCTGTCTGTCTCTGTCGGCCTCTGTATGTCTCTGTCGGCCTCTGTAGGCCTCTGTATGTCTCTGTCGGCTTCTGTAGGTCTTTGTAGGCCTCTGTCTGTCTCTGTAGGTCTCTGTAGGTCTCAGTCTGTCTCTGTAGGTCTCTGTCTGCCATTGTGTGTCTCTGTAGGCCTCTGTATGTCTCTGTCGGCCTCTGTCTGCCTCTGTCTGCCTCTGTAGGTCTCTGTAGACCTCTGTATGTCTCTATCAGCCTCTGTAGGTCTCTGTCTGTTTCTGTTGGCCTCTGCAGGCCTCTGTCTGTTTCTGTCGGCGTCTGTAGGTCTTTGTAGGTCTCTGTATGTCTCTGTTGGTCTCTGTAGGTCTCTGTCAGCCTCTGTCTGTCTCTGTCGGCCTCTGTATGTCTCTGTCGGCCTCTGTAGGCCTCTGTATGTCTCTGTTGGTCTCTGTAGGTCTCTGTCGGCCTCTGTCTGTCTCTGTCGGCCTCTGTATGTCTCTGTCGGCCTCTGTAGGTCTCTGTAGGCCTCTGTAGGTCTCTGTAGGCCTCTGTATGTCTCTGTCTGCCTCTGTCTGCCTCTGTAGGTCTCTGTAGACCTCTGTATGTCTCTATCAGCCTCTGTAGGTCTCTGTCTGTTTCTGTTGGCCTCTGCAGGCCTCTGTCTGTTTCTGTCGGCGTCTGTAGGTCTTTGTAGGTCTCTGTATGTCTCTGTTGGTCTCTGTAGGTCTCTGTCAGCCTCTGTCTGTCTCTGTCGGCCTCTGTATGTCTCTGTCGGCCTCTGTAGGCCTCTGTATGTCTCTGTCGGCTTCTGTAGGTCTTTGTAGGTCTCTGTATGTCTCTGTTGGTCTCTGTAGGTCTCTGTCGGCCTCTGTCTGTCTCTGTCGGCCTCTGTATGTCTCTGTCGGCCTCTGTAGGCCTCTGTATGTCTCTGTCGGCTTCTGTAGGTCTTTGTAGGCCTCTGTCTGTCTCTGTAGGTCTCTGTAGGTCTCAGTCTGTCTCTGTAGGTCTCTGTCTGCCATTGTGTGTCTCTGTAGGCCTCTGTATGTCTCTGTCGGCCTCTGTATGTCTCTGTCGGCCTCTGTAGGTCTCTGTAGGCCTCTGTAGGTCTCTGTAGGCCTCTGTATGTCTCTGTCTGCCTCTGTCTGCCTCTGTAGGTCTCTGTAGACCTCTGTATGTCTCTATCAGCCTCTGTAGGTCTCTGTCTGTTTCTGTTGGCCTCTGCAGGCCTCTGTCTGTTTCTGTCGGCGTCTGTAGGCCTCTGGCTGTCTCTCTAAGCCTCTGTCTGTCTCTGTATGTCTCTGTCGGCCTCTGTAGGCCTCTGTATGTCTCTGTCCACCTCTGTAGGCCTCTGTATGTCTCTGTCCGCCTCTGTATGTCTATGTAGGTCTCTGTCGGCCTCTGTAGGCCTCTGTATGTCTCTGTAGGCCTCTGTAGGTCTCTGTATGTCTCTGTCCGCCTCTGTCTGTCTCTGTAGGTCTCTGTCGGCCTCTGTAGGCCTCTATATGTCTCTGTCTGCCACTGTATGTCTCTGTAGGTCTCTGTCGGCCTCTTTATGTCTCTGTCGGCCTCTGTAGGCCTCTGTATGTCTCTGTATGTCTCTGTCTGCCTCTGTATGTCTATGTAGGTCTCTGTCGGCCTCTGTAGGCCTCTGTATGTCTCTGTAGGCCTCTGTATGTCTCTGTCCGCCTCTGTCTGTCTCTGTAGGTCTCTGTCGGCCTCTGTAGGCCTCTATATGTCTCTGTCTGCCACTGTATGTCTCTGTAGGTCTTTGTCGGCCTCTGAATGTCTCTGTAGGCCTCTGTCTGTCTCTGTAGATCTTTGTCGGCCTCTGTATGTCTCTGTCGGCCTCTGTCTGTCTCTGTAGGCCTCTGTCTGTCTCTGTAGATCTTTGTCGGCCTCTGTATGTCTCTATCGGCCTCTGTAGGCCTCTGTATGTCTCTGTAGGCCTCTGTAGGTCTCTGTAGGCCTCTGTATATCTCTGTCCACCTCTGTAGGCCTCTGTAGGTCTCTGTAGGTCTCTGTCCACCTCTGTAGGCCTCTGTATGCCTGTCGTCCTGTTGTACTTCTGCACAAAGACCTGCTGTCGTTGCTTCATCACCACTGCTCTGACATTTCCACAGGAGCTGGTGCCGTTAGATGAACATCCATAAAGACTTTAGCACTGCGCTGTCGCCTGTTCTCATGCATTATTCAAGCCAGTGCATTATCATACATACAGTATTTATGAACAGGGTGGAGCACGATTAGCTTGGCCAAACTCTTTTCTTGTTTCATACAAACAAAGAGAGTTCAGTGCGTCAAGGTTAATTTCAGTGGGTTGAGTTAAAGGAGACATATTATGCAAAACTAACTTTTTTGAGCTTTAAACCATGTAATAACATGGTTCCTCATCAAAACCCCTCCTGGAGTCGTTTAGCTTAGATCACGTTTGTTTCATGACGGTTTAGAAAGTCTTCTCGCCCTCTTCGAGTGTCAAAAACAATTGCCCAGATTTGTTACGTCATACATTGAGTGCCAAGGGCTCTCATTCTGTTTTAAGTCCATAAATCATCTCCAGACTTGTCCTGAGCATTTTTGACTCAAATCACAATCATTCGACTGCGTTCCTGCATTAGCATGTCGGCGGAAAGCTAGTTTTTGTTTATCTCACCTGTGTAAATCAGCACGGGAGCAGGGGTGGGGGATCATGACAAAATAAATACTCTGATAACAATATTCAGATGACATTTAACAGTGCATCAGGAATGTGCTTAAATGTACCTGGTACTGTCTTGGTTGAGGGTCAAAACCTGAATGAAAGATCACAGATGTTATTCTCTTTTTTAAGTTCATTTTTATGTGTTTGTTTGTATTTGTAGACATAATACTCAATATTCTAAGGTCGTATAGCTCCAAAACAATGATTGTTATATTATATAATAACGCACAGGGGCGGGGCCATACACGAGCGAGAGGAGCTCCGTGGTAACGCACAGGGGCGGGGCCATACACGAGCGAGAGGAGCTCCGTGGTAACGCACAGGGGCGGGGCCATACGTGAGCGAGAGGAGCTCCGTGGTAACGCACAGGGGCGGGGCCATACACGAGCGAGAGGAGCTCCGTGGTAACGCACAGGGGCGGGGCCATACACGAGCGAGAGGAGATCCGTGGTAACGCACAGGGGCGGGGCCATACACGAGCGAGAGGAGATCCGTGGTAACGCACAGGGGCAGGGCCATACACAAGCGAGAGGAGCTCCGTGGTAACGCACAGGGGCGGGGCCATACACGAGCGAGAGGAGCTCCGTGGTAACGCACAGGGGCGGGGCCATACACGAGCGAGAGGAGATCCGTGGTAACGGGAGGAGCTCCATGGTAACGCACAGGGGCGGGGCCATACACGAGCGAGAGGAGCTCCGTGGTAACGCACAGGGGCGGGGCCATACACGAGCAAGAGGAGCTCCGTGGTAACGCACAGGGGCGGGGCCATACACGAGCGAGAGGAGATCCGTGGTAACGGGAGGAGCTCCATGGTAACGCACAGGGGCGGGGCCATACACGAACGGGAGGAGCTCCATGGTAACGCACAGGGGCGGGGCCATACACGAGCGAGAGGAGCTCCATGGTAACGCACAGGGGCGGGGCCATACACGCGTGAGAGGAGCTCCACGGTAACGCACAGGGGCGGGGCCATACACGTGTGAGAGGAGCTCCATGGTAACGCACAGGGGGAGGGGCTTGACATCCACAAAGTCAGCTCTTTTTGGCCAAGTTTATGTCAAAGTTGTTGGTCAATAACAAGACAAAACCAGAGTTAACACTGGGAGGAGACGTCACTCCACACACCCTGTGTCTCACCTGCTCCTCCTCCTACTCCTCTCCCTCCTCTGTGCCTCACCTGCTCCTCTCCGTCTGTGTCTCACCTGCTCCTCTCCCTCCTCTGTGCCTCACCTGCTCCTCCTCCTGCTCCTCTGTGTCTCACCTGCTCCTCTCCCTCCTCTGTGTCTCACCTGCTCCTCCTCCTGCTCCTCTGTGTCTCACCTGCTCCTCTACCTCCTCTGTGTCTCACCTGCTCCTCTCCGTCTGTGTCTCTCCTGCTCCTCTACCTCCTCTGTGCCTCACCTGCTCCTCCTCCTGCTCCTCTGTGTCTCACCTGCTCCTCTCCCTCCTCTGTGTCTCACCTGCTCCTCCTCCTGCTCCTCTGTGTCTCACCTGCTCCTCTACCTCCTCTGTGTCTCACCTGCTCCTCTCCGTCTGTGTCTCTCCTGCTCCTCTCCCTCCTCTGTGCCTCCTCCTCTCCCTCCTCTGTGCCTCACCTGCTCCTGCTCCTCTCCCTCCTCTGTGTCTCACCTGCTCCTCTTTTTGTTAAATTTCTATTTTTGCTTGTGGTGACGTTGTCATTTTTACTTATGTAGCACATTGGCAAACATTTACTCTTCTAATTCTAATGCACCTATGCAGACCAAGCTTGGCTCACATTGATTTTTATTTTATTATTATAATTTTTTGTCTTTATATATGTGTATGTTTGTATGTTCTCTTTGTTATTTATATCTGAGGTTCATAAACAATAGACTGCTAAGGGTCTAAAAATGAATCATCTCAATAAAAGGAGTATTACATCTAAAACTGACCTTCTTAAAGGATGGGCTGCACATTATAAGCCTAATGTCATTACCATTTCAGAATCTTGGCTGCATAATAATACATCTGATAATGAGGTAAAAATGGTTTTGTTTCGTGTCGAGCAGACAGAGGCTCAAGAGGAGGAGCTGTCGCAGCCCATGGGTCCACAAACTTAACATCTGTGAGTTTTTCCAACTGTAGAACCAGTTCATTTTGAGTTCTGTCGACTTAAAATTTCACACTAATAAACTATTCACTAGAACTAACATTTACAGACCCCCAGCTCCTGCCGATTCAATTACATCCATTCTTCCTAATCTTCCTTATTTTGTCTTACATTGTCAACATTCCCTTCCATTTGGAAAATGTTTCGAGTTACTCCACCCTTCAATGGGGGAGATCCTGCTGATCTACATAATTATCGGCCAATCTCTATTATTTGCACTGTAGCTAAAATATTTTACAAAACTATTTTTCATCAGCTATATAATTATTTAAATTAATCTGATATTTTATCCCCCTTTCTGCGCTGCTGAAATTTACTAATGACCTATTTACTTCTTTTGATCAAAATCAATATGTGGGATCCATTTTTTTAGATTTATCCAAAGCTTTTGAGCTTTAGTAGACCATTATTTGCCTCTGGATAAACTCTATGTGATATACTCTATGTGGTATAGATTCCAAAGCAATTTTATGGTTCAACTCATATCTTCACAATAGATCTCAGTATGTTGTTTCTCATGGACTAATGCATCATTGAAAAAGGGATACCTCAAGGCTCCACTCTAGGGCCCCATTTATTTCCACAAGTAATCTGGTTTAAAGCTGGCTCCGTAATAATTGGTTAATATTAAATATGAAGAAATCCCGTTGTCTCCATGATACATAAAGTTGACTCTATCAAATATCTTGGACTTTGGATGGACCCTGAGCTTAATTTTAACCCCCACATTGATTATATATATATTATATATATAAAAAATTCCCTGCTCACCCTCCGCGGGTGGTCACATCCATCTCTGAGCTCGGGTCCTCTACCAGAGGCCAGGGAGCTTGAGGGTTCGGCGCAGTATCTTAGCTGTTCCTAGCACTGCGCTCTTCTGGACTGAGATGTCTGATGTTCCTCCAGGGATCTGTTGTAACCACTCCTACAGTTTGGGGGTCACTGCCCCAAGTGCTCCGATCACCACGGGCACCACCTTGGCCTTCACCTTCCAGGCCTTCTCCAGCTCTTCTCTGAGCCCTTGGTATTTCTCCAGTTTCTCATGTTCCTTTCTCCTTTCACTTGGTATCGCCACATCAACCACAACGGCCTTCCTCTGCTCTTTATCCACCACCACGATGTCTGGTTGGTTTGCCATTACCATTCTGTCAGTCTGTATCTGGAAGTCCCACAGGATCTTCGCTTGGTCATTCTCTACCACCTTTGGAGGTGTTTCCCACTTTGACCTTGGGGTTTCCAGTCCGTACTCCGCACAGATGTTTCTGTACACTATACCAGCCACTTGGTTGTGGCGTTCCATGTATGCTTTCCCTGCCAGCATCTTACACCCTGCAGTTATGTGTTGGACTGTCTCAGGAGCTTCTTTGCACAGCCTACACCGTGGGTCTTGTCTGGTGTGGTAGATCTGGGCCTCTATCGCTCTGGTGCTCAGGGCCTGTTCCTGTGCAGCCATGATGAGGCCCATGCCCATGTCTGGGCCGGGGGCTGTCCAGTTTTTCATGCCTGAGACTCTTTCTTGGATATCTGCCACTGTGATGGTGACTGGATTCTGTTCTGGGAGGTTGCTGTGGTCCTCTCTCAGAGCCACGAGCCACTTTGCATCGCTGTTGTGTGATGCCTCCTTTTCCCAGATACTCTTCCAGTATCCCTCAGTTTCCTTGGTGGGTCTGCTCTGTTGTTATTACCCTGCCATTGAGAGTACACTTACACAGGTTGAGTTGCGAACAGCCTGTTTATTCGTTATTATTATCTTTCGTGTATCTCTTTAGGCGGTACTTCTTAGGTACTTGCTTTTTCATTGCACCTCTCTCAGCCTCAGTCAGCTGACTCACTTCTCTCCGCGCCATCTTGATTTTAGCCTCTAACCGTCTTTTCCATGGTGGGTATTGTCTCTCATGGCTCCCATGGTTGCTCTTATAGCCAAGCATTTCTAGGATCACTGATGCTGAAGTGTATATCAGCTCATTGGTTTCAGTGATGGTCACAATTGCCCATTGTACCGTTCGTATCCTGGGGGATTCGAACCCGGGTCCCCCCGTGTGCAAGTCAGTTGACTTACCATCCGAGCTATCCAGATGGTAAGCTATCCAGACGGTAGATATATATATATATATATATATATATATATATATATTAACTCCACTTTTCCAGTCATCTAACTGCTTCTCTCAATCATCACTCAGTTCGTTTTAACCATCACTGAAGTTACATACAAAAATACACATGACTCATATTTTTGACCACTGAATGTTCTTTTCAACTCTTTTTTTAGATTTAATCTGAAATGTCCACATCAAACTCACCATTGTACTCTATTTGAATTTAAAAGACTAAATCGGTTACAACCATGTAACAGACGTCAACTACACTGGATTCAATTCATTTTTAAATGTATGTATATTTAGTGTCCACAGTATCTAAAGCTGTTGTGAGTTCCAGGTACCTCGGCACATTCACTTAGAAGCACTAACTGTCTCACCTTTTCTGTCCCAAGAATCTACACCGAAGTTGGGCGTAGATCATCCAAGTACAAAGCCCTTTCTGGCCGATATCCCTCAGATCAACGGAATCTGTCAGTTTAAGTCCTCTCTGTTTACACACCTTAAAACTCCTTATGTTTTTAGTTTTACTTTTATTTAATGTATTTCATAACTGTCATTATAACTTGAACTGAAGGTGCTAGGAAGTTTACAATTATCACTTTAATTGATTGCTGTTGATGTTGATGATACGTTTATTAAGCATTGGGTTTGTACGGCCCATTGAACATTAAACTATGCTGTGTATTTATGCATATATGTCCATCCTGTCCATGAAATATAGTTTGTACTATATATTATATTGCATATTTCTGTGGGTGCCTCTAAGATGTCGTTTTTTTTGTTGTTTTTTGTGCATCTTCTTCAGTAGCTCACTCCTGGAGGATTGCAGGATAACTAACTTGTTGATGTGACTTTGTGAGATAAAACATTGGTCCTGGCCGGAGGGGTCAGAGGGGTAAAGCAGGTCTGTCTTGTCTGTGTGTTGTGTGTTGTGCACTGCAAACTGTCTACGTTTTGTGTAATGTCTACTGTATAATGTTCTGTGACGTGTGTGTTTTATGTTTTTGGACCCCCTTGAAAATGAGATGGCACATCTCAAGGCATATTCCAGCAATAAATGACTATTTCTTATCTCTACACAGAAAACATCCGGATGTCCGTGACGTTACAAATCTGAAATGTGTGTTTTCTGAGGATCAGCGCAAAACGACTTTGTGAACAAGATTAATGAAAGAGTGAATGAAGCGGAATACGACTACAGCTGTGTTGATGAACATGGGTAATTCGTTTTTTTTAATGTAATTGGTTATATTACTTAGTTACTGCCTCAAGACAGTAAGATTACAACAAAGTTACATCACTTTATTTGTAATGTTGGATAAATGAATGTGCTATGTGCTTTTATGTGGTGTTAATGGCATTTAAACAGAGGCAAACCACAAAAGGCACAGAAGTGCTTGACAGGCTGCTGTGAGCTGCAGCTCTGACTCTGACGTGTCACTCACAGCGACAGGGTCATGTCTTTTCACTGGAAGCACATTCAACCTGCTCTTTGTTTACGCTGTTTCTTGCTGAAGTTTGCTTTCTCCTCCAGTATTTTATTAGTAACTGTATTTTAATTTAAGTATTTTCAAAGTAATGTGTTACACTACTAAGTTACATTAATTACAATAAGTAAGTAAAAGTAACTTAGTTACAGGTGCAGATAAAAAATTACATAAATGAATCATTTTATTTTTGGCTATATGTTTCATATGTTGTGTAAAAACTGCGTGTTTCTACATAGTATGTGTGAAATAATGTTAAATATGGTCTTAGAGCATTATTGTGTTATTTTTTGCCCATTGCATGTGCTGAATTCCTGCGCACTGTGTGTGTGTGTGTGCGTGTGTGTATGTGTGCATGTGTGTGCGTGTGTGTGTATGTCTGTACGTGTGTGTGTGTGTGTGTGTGTGTGCGTGTGTGTGTGTATGTATGTGTGTGTGTGTGCATGTGTGTGTGTATGTGTGTGGGTGTGTGTGTAGGTGTGTGTGCATGTGTGTAAGTGTGTGTGCGTGTGTGTGTGTAGGTGTGTGCGCGTGTGTGTGTGCGTGTGTGTGTAGGTGTGTGCGTGTGTCTGTGTGTGTGCGTGTGTGTGTGTAGGTGTGTGCGTGTGTGTGTGCGTGTGTGTGTGTCTGTGTGTGTAGGTGTGTGTGTGTGTGTGCGTGTGTGTGTGTCTGTGTGTGTAGGTGTGTGTGTCTGTGTGTGTGTGTATGTATGTATATGTATGTATATGTGTGTGTGTGTGTTTGAATGTGTGTGTGTGTGCGTGTATGTGTGTGTGTGTGTGTGTGTGTGTGCGTGTGTGTGTGCGTGTATGTGTGTGTGTGTGTGTGTGTGCGTGTGCGTGTGCGTGTGTGTGTGTGCGTGCGTGTGTGTGTGACGTCACTCCAGAGCTTCTCCATTCATTATCACTCACTGTTGGTGTTTTTTTCTACTGTCTGTGTTGACTTTTTCAGCTTCAAATCTAATCTTCAACCTCATGTGAACAAATGTAAAATACAGATCATTCAGTCACATTAGGCTTGTCTGTGGAGGATCTGGATTGAGCAGTGAAGTAATATCGTCAATGAGTGTGGATGTACAGCATGTATCCCCCAAAGATATACCACCAGCCGCCACTGCACCCAACACTGTAGATGAAGGGACCTACTGGCTGTGAGGCAGGGACACCAACCACCTACCACTCCCATGATACATTTGTCACATTTGACGCACTGCAGAAAATGAGCAGTTTGACAGTGGGGTCAGCGGTGTTACTCCGGCCCCATCTGCTCGGACGTTGTGTGGAACATGTCCCTCTGCCATCTCTGTACATCTGCCCCGCCGCTCCTCTGTCTCTCCACGCACTCATTTAGAGGAATAACTGGCATTTAACGACATTTAGCAAGAGTGGGCGCGCGCTGGGGGAAATGAAGCCGGCTTCCACTCAGCAAGAGAGCGTTGGTGTGGGCCAGATCCTTCATAAAGTCCAATAACGTCCGCCCCGAGCCTTTAATACGACCAAATGTATACACCCCTCATGCATTAATAACCATGCATCCAGGCTTAAAGGCCCTGTGTTATGCACTTTTATATTTTGGGTTTTTAAAATACTTTGTAGCATTAATATTTCATATTTTGGTTATGGATGGACAGTAATGCAGCAGTCATTTCTATCCATACAAAATGCCATTGTGACCCTCAGGAATCACATTTAAAGATACTCACATGATTCTGCTATAGTGACTTTTTGAGCTTTTAACCCTGTTTGGTCCGTCATCAAAAACACCTGGAGTTGCATTTTGCTGCATTTACGCTGTTTTAAGGAATGCCGGTTAGAAAATCCTGTCCCTCCAACCGTTAAAAACACTTCCTGCTGAACTCCCTCGATCAGTGACGTTTTATTAGATTTTAGAAGTCACTTATCTGAGAATCTTCTGCTGTTTTAAATCATCACCAGACTTGTTCTGAGCATTTCTGCCTCTAAACACAATCGCTGCTTGCATATGAGAATGTCACGCATCCCTCAGTTGTTACGGCCCCAGGCCCACTGTTCCCCCCTCCTTATGTGTTTTTTGAATATTGTGTGCTTCTTGTGCCTGTGGAGTTCTTGGTGGAGAGTGGAGGCAAGCAGTGACTTGTGTGTGTTGAAGTGAAGTGTTTTGTTTCGTTTGTTTTGTTTCTCTTTTTATTTGTCACCCGATTCTGTTTGTGGGCCTTTGTTGTTGTTTTGGGACTGACATGCCTTGTTTGTTTTCTGTATTTAGTTTTGATTCTGTTAATTTACCCTTACACCCTGTTCATTAAATTACATGTTTATTTAAGCCTTTTTACATCTCTGTTTTTTTTTTTTTTTTGTAACTTCCCCTAACCCTAACTGAGCTGGGTTGTAACAGTTAAGATAACTAAATTATGTAAGTGCTTTGCGCCATCTACTGGCTGCATACACTCAGTAAGTGCTAGGGCTAATGGCAGAGAAACAGATGGTCCTTTAGTTCATAATATTTTTTTTTTTGTTTCAAAACATGAAATGACAAACTTAAGCTACTCAAGGCTTATAACAATACAAAAAATGCAAAATATTGTTCCTGCAATAGTTATGGGCCTCACAATATTCTACAGCAACACATGTGTGCATACGGCCTAATGATGCTGCGCGTCTCAAATTAGGTTGAAGTTCTTAGGCCCATAGTGTCAAAATAAACTTTTGATGAGCTTTCATAATAAGTTATCTTAGACATGACAGTCATGAAGTGCATCACATCAGGGCCTGCAGAAATAACTCGATTATTTATGATCAAACTGGAGACATTCAGCATACTTTGTTTTCCATGGATTTAGTGTCATACCCCCCACGTATGAAAGGGATGAGTTTGAAGGGGTATTGTTGATTAAGGAACAGTCGGGGAAGACATCTACCATATCTTATATTCATTTGTATCAGTAATTAACAGCTTATTTATCTGAAGGTTCATGAGAGCGTAAGCACAATCATGACACTGACTTCTCTTTCTGGAAATAAAAGAACACTTTACCAACTATGGGTTATGGTTAATTTATCATCAAATAAACAGACGGCCTGAATATGAAAAATGCAAATGGGTTCATAGCAGGGTGAAAGAAGTGGCCTAGACAGACTGTGGTCTTGAGATGAAGAGGCTACATAACGCTGCTCTAGAACCATCCAGTGTTGGAGTTTAAGTGGTTATTATAACGCTCTCAAGCCAGTTTGTCTGTGTGTACCTTGTGCTTACGATCGAGGACATTCCAGCCATTCTGGGCCTGGTGTCCTGACTTTAAAGGTCCCATATTCTGCTATTTTCCCCTTTACACAGTCTATTACACAGTCTAAGGGCTTTGTTGATAAAAATTTGCGTTGTGCAATATCCATAACATAACAGTTTCCAAAAAACACCCATTTCTTGGACTGGCCCCCCTCCTTGCAAAAGCAAACGGCTCACTCTGAGATCTGACCCCCCTCGAACAGAGAGCAGGCTGCCTCCCCCGCCCAACCCGCGCGCCTCCCCCGCCCAACCCACGACGAAGCCTAGAGCGGAGATAGTGCGCATGCGCCGTGTGCTCCGGTAAACAGCGATACACAAACACGGGAATAAACATTTTATCCGTCCTGACGGTGCGTCGTGCTGAGTCCTACGTCCTGGATCTGACCTGGAGTTTGACGTGCTCCAGGGCCTCGACGACGCACGTTGCCGTTTGGTAAATAACTAGCTAACTCTCCGATCTGTCGTATCCATCGTGTAATTACTGTGTAGCATTAGCATTAGCTGTTTTTATTCTGCGGCTGCGCGCTTCCCGGAGGCGTGGCTTAAACACCGCGTCATCTTAGTGAGGAGCCCCCGTCTGCCTGCTCAGCCGAGGGCGACGGAAAAGACAGTTCTCTAGCGAAAACACGCGGGAATCAATCAAAAAACCACTTTGGGCACAACATACGAGGCCCAAATAGCACTGTAGGAAGGTTAAAACCTCTGAAAAGTCGATTTTGCATGTTATGGGACCTTTAAGGTCTGAAGTCTGCAGAGGATGTGCAGAATCAGGCTGAGGCTGAGGAAGACACAGCTGTTCTGGAACATCAGGATCTGAAGGTTCTTCTGATTGTTGGACATTGGACGCTGGATTGTGCTTAGCGTTCAGCAGCACATGGTCATGGATTAAAGGCGGAAACCAGTTGTCAAAAGGTTGTTGGTTGGAAAAATTGCAAAAAGGTCCTTTGTTCTAACTTGGCTTGAGTTGCAGCTTCTTAAAGCAAAATCACATCATTTCACAGGCACAATGTTCGGGGGAGAGCTGAACATGCAGAGTTGTTTGTTCAGCAGTGAGATCCTCCTCGAGTGTCTCCTCCAAGATCACGCTGGAGCTGGCTGAGGCTTGGCAGGTTGACTGGTGTTAGCTTAGGTGACGTCTTGAATATCGGTGTGAAGTTTTAACCAATCAGATGTTAGTGTGCTGAGCCAGTGGGGTCTGAAGAGAAGTTCTTTGGAATTGCATGCAGGCCTTGTTTGAACAGTAATTACATGGTTATAAAGATTAGAAATGTTTACACAGCGATTTACAAGACATTTAAAAAGCAGAACAATATTAACATTATGCACTCATTCATCCTGTCAGAGACAGCTCTGAATTAGCAAAGATTACTACATGACTCAAACAATGGCCTTTTAAATGTCATGGACGAAACTATTTTCATCTGCATTTCTTCAGTCAATTTCTTTACTTGTCAGTTGTTTAGTATGAGAAAACGTTTGCATCCATCTTATTTACATTGACATGTCCTAAAATGGGGAATGGATTCCAGAGATAAGTGTGTTTGAGACAAAGTCACAGAGGTCATCTGCAGGTCAAAGATTCTGTATCTGATTGTTACCGTCTTAAAAACGTGAAAATAGAACTCTCTTCAGCATTCCAAATGTATTTCTCACTTACCCAGTGCATTTTGAGCATCCTAAATATTCACCGCGATGATACTGACACTGCACTTCCTGCTTTACAGAGAATAAAACGCTCTATAATTACATGCAGTACTTATCCTTCTCTAAGCTATAAGACGATACTTAGGGCTGTATTTTGCCCCTGGTGGTAGCGCAGCGCTGGTGTTAATGATGACGTTTTGTGCCAGAGCAAATGGTGACGTCGTGGAGGGTGGAGCTCTTCACAAGAGGTGTGGTCAGGCCAAAGGTGAGGTGAGTGAAGAAAATGTAGGACGTGGTGTGATGCCTTCTGTGAATGAAATGGAATCGTGCGTGTCTGTGTGCATCTGTGTGTGTGTGCGTCTGTGTGTGCATGTGTGCGTCTGTGTGTGTGTGTGTGTGCGTCTGTGTGTGTATGTGTCTCTGTGTGTGCGTGCGTGCGTCTGTGTGTGTGTATGTGTGTGTGTGTGTGTGTGTGTCTGTGTGTGTGTGTGTGTGTTTGTGTGTGTGTGTGTGTGCATGTGTCACACTCACTGGTCGCGTTCGCTGCTTGAAGAACAGAACAGGTGGAGCTCACTTTCTGAATGAATGCTGAGGTGCGGGTGAGCGCGGTGCGTCGCCGCTGGAGGCTGTACAGTGTGAACAGCATATATTTGGTGTTGGACATTTGTCATTCTAGGTCTATAAGTGACACAAATGAGGCTTTATTATTATACAGCACAGCTCATATTTGATGCGCGGCGGCAACGCAAAAATAAAGAAAACACTTTGGGATCTGGGAAGACAGACATGGAGCGGCTTCATGACCAGGAGGGAGCAGTCAGAGAAGCTCCAGAGCGGCTGGTCACTGCAGCGGTCTCTCTGGCTTCAGGACACACCACTGTTTGATCACAACCGCTGCTGAACAGTGTACATGAGTCCCTCTCGTTCTTTGATTTGTTGCAGGAGAACAAATCTCTCCTGTGAAGCGTTGGCCTCTTTCTTTTCCTGGATGTGCCCTGGATGCAAACATCTCCTTCACCGTCGGCCTTTTAAATACCACAGTTCTCCGCAAAGCAGGAAGTGCACGGTTTGCATGCTACTTGATAATGACAGCAAAACTCGATGTCTGAATTTGGGAAAGCACGTATAAAGTCCATCCATCCATCCATCCATCTTCTTCCGCTTATCCGGGGCCGGGTCGCGGGGGCAGCAGCCTGAGCAGGGACTCCCAGACTTCCTTCACCCCAGACACTTCCTCCAGCTCCTCCGGGGGGATCCCGAGGCGTTCCCAGGCCAGCCGAGAGACATAGTCCCTCCAGCGTGTCCTGGGTCTACCCCGGGGCCGCCTCCCGGTGGGACATGCCCAGAACACCTCCCGAGGGAGGCGTCCAGGAGGCATCCGGAACAGATGCCCGAGCCACCTCAGCTGGCTCCTCTCGACGTGGAGGAGCAGCGGCTCTACTCCGAGCTCCTCCCGTGTGACTGAGCTCCTCACCCTATCTCTAAGGGAGCGCCCAGCCACCCGGCGGAGGAAGCTCATTTCGACCGCTTGTATCCGCGATCTCGTCCTTTCGGTCATTACCCAGAGCTCATGACCATAGGTGAGGGTAGGAACGTAGATTGACGATGCGTCGAGAGCTTCGTCTTTCGACTCAGCTCTCTCTTCACCACAACGGTCCGATACAGCGCCCGCATCACTGCAGACGCTGCACCGATCCGCCTGTCAATCTCACGCTCCATCCTTCCCTCACTCGTGAACAAGACCCCGAGATACTTGAACTCCTCCACTTGAGGCAAGGACTCTCCACCCACCCGGAGAGGGCATGCCACCTTTTTCCGGTCGAGAACCATGGCCTCGGATTTGGAGGTGCTGATCCTCATCCCAGCCGCTTCACACTCGGCTGCAAACCGTCCCAGTGCATGCTGCAGGTCCTGGTCTGAGGAAGCCATCAGGACGACATCGTCCGCAAACAGCAGAGATGAGATCCTGTGGTTCCCAAACCAGACACCCTCCACGCCCTGGCTGCGCCTAGAAATTCTGTCCATAAAAACTATGAACAGAACCGGTGATAAAGGGCAGCCCTGGCGGAGTCCAACATGCACCGGGAACAGGTCTGACTTACTGCCGGGCAATGCGAACACAGCTCCTGCTCGGTCATACAGGGACCGACAGCCCTTAACAAAGGGCCCCGGACCCCATACTCCCGGAGCACTTCCCCACAAGGCGCCCCGGGGCACACGGTCGAATGCCTTCTCCAGGTCCACAAAGCACATGTGGACTGGTTGGGCAAACTCCCATGAACCCTCGAGCACCCGATGGAGAGTATAGAGCTGGTCCAGTGTTCCACGACCGGGACGAAAACCACACTGCTCCTCCTGAATCCGAGGTTCGACTATCGGTCGGATTCTCCTCTCCAGTACCCTGGAATAGACCTTACCGGGGAGGCTGAGGAGTGTGATACCCTGTGGTTGGAACACACCCTCCGGTCCGCTTCTTATACAGAGGGACCACCACCCCGGTCTGCCAGTCCAGAGGCACCGTCCCCGACCGCCACGCGATGTTGCAGAGACGTGTCAGCCAAGACAGTCCCACAACATCCAGAGACTTAAGATACTCAGGGCGGATCTCATCCACCCCCGAAGCCTTGCCACCAAGGAGCTTGCCAACCACCTCAGTGACTTCAGCCAGGGTGATGGATGAGTCCGCCTCCAAGATCTCAGCCTCTGCTTCCTCCTCGGAAGACGTGACAGTGGGATTGAGGAGATCCTCAAAGTATTCCTTCCACCGTCCAACCACATCCCCAGTCGAGGTCAACAGTTCTCCACCCGCACCGTAAGCGGTGTTGGTGAAGCACTGTTCCTCCTGAGGCGTCGGACGGTTTGCCAGAATTTCTTTGAGGCCAACCGATAGTCCTCCTCCATGGCCTCCCCGAACTCCTCCCAATCCCGAGTTTTTGCCTCTGCGACAGCACGGGCTGCAGCACGCTTGGCCTGCCCGGGTACCTGTCAGCTGCTTCAGGAGTCCCACAAGCCAGCAAGGCCCGGTAGGCCTCCTTCTTCAGCCTGACGGCATCCCTTACTTCGGTGTCCACCACCGGGTTCGGGGATTGCCGCCGCGACAGGCACCAGAGACCTTGCGACCACAGCTACGAGCTGCCGCATCGACAATGGAGGTGGAGAACATGGTCCACTCGGACTCAATGTCTCCAGCCTCCCCCGGGATCTGGGAGAAGTTCTCCCGGAGGTGTGAGTTGAAAACCCTGCTGACAGAGGGCTCTGCCAGACGTTCCCAGCAGACCCTCACGATGCGCTTGGGCCTACCAAGTCGTTCTGGCTTCCTCCCCCGCCAGCGGATCCAACTCACCACCAGGTGGTGATCAGTTGACAGCTCCGCCCCTCTCTTCACCCGAGTGTCCAAGACACGCGGCCGAAGGTCAGATGACACGACAACAAAGTCGATCATCGACCTCCGGCCTAGGGTGTCCTGGTGCCACGTGCACTGATGGACACCCTTGTGCTTGAACATGGTGTTCGTTATAGACAAGCTGTGACTAGCACAGAAGTCCAATAACTGAACACCACTCGGGTTCAGATCGGGGGGGCCGTTCCTCCCGATTACCCCTCTCCAGGTGTCACTGTCGTTGCCCACATGGGCGTTGAAGTCCCCCAGTAGAACAACGGAGTCCCCGGGTGGTGCACTGTCCAGTACCCCTCCCAGAGACTCCAAGAAGGCCGGGTACTCTGCACCGTTGTTCGGCCCGTAGGCCGACACAACGGTGAGAGACCTGTCCCCCACCCGAAGGCGGAGGGATACGACCCTCTCGTTCACCGGGGTGAACTCCAACACGTGACGGCTGAGCTGTGGGGCTATGAGCAAGCCCACACCAGCCCGCCGCCTCTCCCCGCGGGCAACGCCAGAGAAATGGAGCGTCCAGCCCCTCTCGAGGAGACGGGTTCCAGAGCCCAGGCTGTGCGTGGAGGTGAGGCCGACTATATCTAGTCGGAAGCGCTCGACCTCCCGCACGAGCTCAGGCTCCTTCCCCCCCAGCGAGGTGACATTCCATGTCCCCAGAGCTAGTTTCTGTGTCCGGAGATCCGGTCGTCGAGGCCCCTGCCTTCGACTGCCACCCAGATCTCTTTGCACCGGCCCCTTATGGATCCTCCTGCAGGTGGTGGGCCCACGGGAGGGCGGCCCCACGTCGCTCCTTCGGGCTGTGCCCGACCGGGCCCCGTGGGGAAAGGCCCGGCCACCAGACGCTCGCCGTCGAGCGCCCACCCCAGGCCTGGCTCCAGGGTGGGGCCCCGGTGACGCCAGTCCGGGCGACGTACACTTCCTTGATTTTACACTCGTCATAAGAGGCTTCTGAACCGCTCTTAGTCTGACCCGTCACCCAGGACCTGTTTGCCATGGGTGACCCTACCAGGGGCATGAAGCCCCCGACAACATAGCTCCCAGGATCATTCGGGTATGACGTATAAAGTCATTGCGGTGAATCATTAGGATGTGTGGAGAAGAGTGAGGAATATCTTTGGACTGCAACAGAGATTTATAGATTTAGATAGATATAGATAGATAGCACCTTTTAAGTCATGATACTCTTTCGAAGGCTCCACAGCCCCATATACATTATGTATTCGTTGCTCTCTAATATTATCCAGTATTTGTTCTCAGAAGCCAAAGCGGTTGGCTGTGACACTTTGGCCCGTCTAAATGAGTACGACCTCCTTGTATTCACAGTGTTTACCTCAGGATCAGCTGTCGTTCAGCCACTGGCAGGGGATGAACTGCTTCTGATTTCATTAGCAAAGCTTTAATAAACAGCACATCAGAGCAGAAATAAAAGATCTAAATAAATTATAAAATTGGCTGTGATTATGCTGCCATTCTTTAAAGGTGGGTTAAGTAAATGTACTGTTACTTCAAAATAATATTACTCAAGTAGGAATTCAAAGTAATGGTATATTTGGTTTATGACTATTTGATCAGTAAGAGTTAAGTACGAGTAACCATATGTTAAATAATTTGTTAATTAATATCATCTGACGGACAAAACATAAAATAATTAACAAAGTCCGGTATTTTCAAAGGATACAAGATAATGAGACAAACAAAATCATAATTGAAGGAGCTCTGCAAGAAACACAAATGTTCAAATTATTTCATATAGTCAACATACATTTTCTGTCACTTTTAGATTTACTCACAGTGTGAAGAACCAACACTTTCACTCAAGTAACTGTTACTCTGTACAATATATAACAGAACCATTACAACGATGGCTTATTAGGCTGATCTTAGATGTCTTTTTTGTCAGGCCTGGACCTCCTGAAGAGCTGCTTCTTTTTTCTTTTAGACCTGGTTTGGATCTACAAAGGCAGTAAAAGCAGGCTTTAATGGAGGCTTGATGTGAGCGGAGCTTTTGTCTTGCTGAACATAATGTTCGATGTGTGCGAGGCGGAGACCACCTCAGAGGGCCACGTCAGGACGCTCTCAGAATAAAGCAGCTTTTTTAGAAAATGACACCATTACGACCCTCATCCTGTTGCATTACCTGACTTGATTTTCTGTTGCTACGGTAACCGCTCCATTACGACTCTAATTGCCGGAGCGGAACAATACATGTCATCATTTTAGAGAAATTTCTGCCACGGCTTGCTCTGAATCTTTGTCATGGTAATTGTGAGAACACGTGTGCTGCACCTGGAGGTTTAATGTGGCCCGCTCTGACAGCAGCATAAAGACTCAGGGCTGCTCCACGCTCTCTCTGGGACAGGCTGCCACTGAGAGTGTGGGGGCCGGAGGTCCAACAGTCAGAAGGTGCAGCACGGTAAAAAAGTCTACTATAGGGTCTAAGAGGCCTACTATAAGGTCAAAGGGTCCACTGTAAGGTCTACAGGGTTCACTGTAGGGTCTAAGAGGCCTACTATAAGGTCAAAGGGTCCACTGTAAGGTCTACAGGGTTCATTGTAGGGTCTAAGAGGCCTACTATAGGGTCTTAATGGTTATTAATGTCAGCTTCTTCTACATTTACTTCACGTCTGTGCAAAGCCTCTACGCTGCGTCTTCATGTCTCTATGAACTGCGTTAGGTTTGGATAGAGTTAGATGTATTATACACTGGAAATACAACATTTCAGATCTTGATGCCATGTGCCGTGTGTCGATAAACAGGAAAGAGCTGATGCTCATGTGCGTTAGCTCTGTTTGCTAAGTTTGTTGGCTCAACAAAAAAAGTAATCACCACTGGAAATGTGGTGGTTTATCACAAGATCAGGTCAACATTTGGTAAGGAATGTTTGTTTTTTCGGGGATACCAAGAACCAAGTTCCTAAACTAAAATCTCACACTGAAGTGCTCCAGTGGCTGAAAAAAAAACATAACAATATTGCTCTTTCACATCCAAACAGGACTGAAGCCAGACTAAGCAAAGACAATGTCAATTAACAGACGTGAACTTGAGCAGATTTTAGCAACAAACCTATATAGATGTGATCTACTCAATCCCCATCTCTATGCAGAGTTTTCAAGCTCACTAAGGTTTAAGGTTTTGAATGTTCAGCCGGGACTGAAGGTCCAGCAGATATGGAAAATGGTTGTTTTACATTTGCTGGAAAGTGAATGATAGATGAAATTGTAATCTCAATTTTAGCGACTGAAAAAGCACTATACAAGACATGACTAATGCATTAATCAAAATTTGATCATCAGTATTATTAAATTACTATTTTCTATGAAAGTGGACAGTGTAACCATAGTAACAGTAAACTGAGGGAGGCTGTATGAAAGGTTTCCCCCATAACCCCATCTTTTCCATCAGACCAGGGAGCGAGAGCCACCAGGAGCCGCCTAATCACCGCCTTTGAACACCCCAGCACTGGACAGGCGACTGAGGCCTTTCTGAAGCACCGCGGTGGTCTCCAGCAGCGTCTGAGGAACAAAGCAACGAGAATGACGTACCCGCCGCTGATTACAGATAATTATGAGTCCTGATTAAGGCTTTTAATTAGCGCCGCTCAGCACTCGGAGTGGAGCGTGCAGCAGAGAGAGAGGAAAGACGGGGAGATGGAGGGGGTGGGAGGGGTCAGGGGGATACAGAGTGGGAGGGGTTGAGAGGTAAGCAAAAACAATAATTACATATTTAAATATTTTGTCAACATATGGAGCAGGTCTGTGGAGAAGTGTAATGAAATGACTGAAAACTCCAGTAAATGTTGTAATGGATTTCCCTTATTTACCCACTCAAAGTTGTATTTTAAGTGATTCATGCACGTTTGAGTCAGGCAGTTGGGGCAGTATGGTCGATGGACGGACCTTGCCACTTTTGCAACTGGTTCCTATTGGCTCCTCTCAATGCCGTTGTGTTGTTCGGTCTCTGTCCCACACACTTCCTGGGTTCCTCGGTGTTGCTCCGCGCCCTCCGCTCTCCAGGTAGAACTTGTGGTGTTCTTTACTTTAATAATAACGTGTCGATGCTAATGTGGCTTCTGTATTTGCCTGTCTCCTGGCACTGCATATGTTGATGCTCTGACGTGATCTCGTTGTGGTTTAGCCGTCATAGCCTCCCAGCACATGCTCCCGTGCAGCAAACGTGGTACGTTCAGCGCTAAAACAATTTGTTCACCAGTGTGTATGGTTTAGCGCTAACAAATCTCTGTTTTCAGACGTGAAGAGTTAAAGTAAACTTAACGAGCTGCGGTCTCCTATGGTGTGAAACAGGAACGTAAATCACAATGGACAATGGATACATGTTAGGGACTATGCAAATATTTATTGGACACTATATTTAAATAGCGCTTCTGTCTATTTAAACTATATCTACAAATCGTTAAATAAATTACACTTTTTTTGTAGAACTAGAATCTTGCCTCTTTCCATTATTCATCCTTTTTATTTTAATTTTCTCCTTAAATCCCAGTGGCGTTGTTGGGTTTTGTTTATTTAATTTTCACTTACAGCTAGGGTTAGGGTTTTTATGTTGAAACGATGAGACTATGCCCTGCTCTGCTACACAATCAAGACGCCATTTCTCCAAAAACAGGCTCCTGGCACAGCACTGCGTGGCTAGTTCCGGTGACTCAAATGAAATCTTCTGCCTTGACTCCATCTCTGTGGTGTTTTCTCAGATCCGTGCTTAAATAATCAGAATTTCAAGATCATGCTACAGGCAGCCAGTCCCAGATGGATAATAAAAGACAAAGGTCAAGCACACTGTCTGTACTGACTTGACGATGAGTTTATTAAGGTAGGTGCTCAGGTCTCAAACCTAAAATAAACAATTGCATTTGAAATTGCACCACAGTCTAAACTTACTTAAAAACAATTGACTTATCCTTGCTTGTATTTTTATCAATAGTTTCATTTCCTATTTAGGTTTTAATTTAAGTTTAAGGTTTCAATTTAATTTAGATTTAAGAAATTCTGTGACTCTGCAGCACTGGACTGTTGATGAACCGCTTTGTGACCTGAAGAACCACCTTCAACTCAACATGACTAAGACCAAGGAACTGAGGGTGGACCTGAGTCAGTGTGGTGTGTGACCCTCACCTCCATCCAGGGGTCAGTGTGGTGTATGACCCTCACCACCATCCAGGGGTCAGTGTGGTGTGTGACCCTCACCTCCATCCAGGGGTCAGTGTGGTGTGTGACCCTCACCTCCATCCAGGGGTCAGTGTGGTGTGTGACCCTCACCTCCATCCAGGGGTCAGTGTGGACTATGACCCTCACCTCCATCCAGGGGTCAGTGTGGCGTGTGACCCTCACCTCCATCCAGCATCCAGGGGTCAGTGTGGCGTGTGACCCTCACCTCCATCCAGGGGTCAGTGTGGTGTATGACCCTCACCTCCATCCAGGGGTCAGTGTGGTGTATGACCCTCACCACCATCCAGGGGTCAGTGTGGTGTGTGACCCTCACCTCCATCCAGGGGTCAGTGTGGTGTGTGACCCTCACCTCCATCCAGGGGTCAGTGTGGACTATGACCCTCACCTCCATCCAGGGGTCAGTGTGGCGTGTGACCCTCACCTCCATCCAGGGGTCTGTGTGGCGTGTGACCCTCACCTCCATCCAGGGGTCAGTGTGGCGTGTGACCCTCACCACCATCCAGGGGTCAGTGTGGTGTATGACCCTCACCTCCATCCAGGGGTCAGTGTGGTGTATGACCCTCACCACCATCCAGGGGTCAGTGTGGTGTATGACCCTCACCACCATCCAGGGGTCAGTGTGGTGTATGACCCTCACCACCATCCAGGGGTCAGTGTGGTGTATGACCCTCACCACCATCCAGGGGTCAGTGTGGTGTATGACCCTCACCTCCATCCAGGGGTCAGTGTGGTGTGTGACCCTCACCTCCATCCAGGGGTCAGTGTGGTGTATGACCCTCACCTCCATCCAGGGGTCAGTGTGGTGTATGACCCTCACCTCCATCCAGGGGTCAGTGTGGTGTATGACCCTCACCTCCATCCAGGGGTCAGTGTGGTGTATGACCCTCACCTCCATCCAGGGGTCAGTGTGGCGTGTGACCCTCACCTCCATCCAGGGGTCAGTGTGGCGTGTGACCCTCTCCTCCATCCAGGGGTCAGTGTGGCGTGTGACCCTCACCTCCATCCAGGGGTCAGTGTGGCGTGTGACCCTCACCTCCATCCAGGGGTCAGTGTGGAGTGTGACCCTCACCTCCATCCAGGGGTCAGTGTGGCATGTGACCCTCACCTCCATCCAGGGGTCAGTGTGGTGTGTGACCCTCACCTCCATCCAGCATCCAGGGGTCAGTGTAGAGTATGACCCTCACCTCCATCCAGCATCCAGGGGTCAGTGTGGAGTGTGACCCTCACCTCCATCCAGCATCCAGGGGTCAGTGTGGCGTGTGACCCTCACCTCCATCCAGCATCCAGGGGTCAGTGTGGCGTGTGACCCTCACCTCCATCCAGGGGTCAGTGTGGCGTGTGACCCTCACCTCCATCCAGGGGTCAGTGTGGCGTGTGACCCTCACCTCCATCCAGGGGTCAGTGTGGAGTGTGACCCTCACCTCCATTCAGCATCCAGGGGTCAGTGTGGAGTGTGACCCTCACCTCCATCCAGCATCCAGGGGTCAGTGTGGCGTGTGACCATCACCTCCATCCAGGGGTCAGTGTGGCGTGTGACCCTCACCTCCATCCAGGGGTCAGTGTGGCGTGTGACCCTCACCTCCATCCAGGGGTCAGTGTGGCGTGTGACCCTCACCTCCATCCAGGGGTCAGTGTGGCGTGTGACCCTCACCTCCATCCAGGGGTCAGTGTGGCGTGTGACCCTCACCTCCATCCAGGGGTGTTGCATGCGTTAATTTAGGGCCAACTAATGGCACTCACACACAAAGAAAACAAACTTCAGGACCCATGAAACATTTGTAATATGATCAAGATACACCAGAAATAAGGCATACAGTAATAGATCATTAGACACTGCTCTGGCTGTCTGCTACAGGACTGACACATAAACACACAGACGCACACACAGACACACAAACACACACGCCCAGGCGTCAGAGTACGAAATCATGAACCTCGTCAAAATAATGCCCCCGAAACATTTGGCGATGGTCACAGTAGGCGCCTATACAGCGTTATGAGAGCAACACGGTTCAACAATGAGCTATTTACTTAACACAAGTTCAATTTCCCCGCAACACACAGCAACCTCATCAGTTTACTCACCGCTAAGATGCTCAGATGAAGTCCCACCTCTGTGAGACGGTAAACATGGATTTGGCTCCTTTTTGTCCTTATGCACATCAAACCTGTAACTCCAGCAAACAAACCACATATAAACATCCACAGTGTGTGTTTGCTCCTCTTAATGCAGCCTGGAGTTGTCATTTCCTCAGTTATATGTAATGCCTAAAGTCTGTTCTAAACTGTGTGTTGCAACATTGAAATTTCCCCATTGTGGGACAAATAAAGGATCTCTTATCTTATCTTATCTGTCACAGAATGAAAGTATAAAAAGAGTGTATATATATGTATATATATATATATATATATATATATATATATATATATATATATATATATATTCATTTTTTTCATTCATTCATTTTCCACCGCTTATTCCCGTTAGGGGTCGCGGGTGACTGGAGCCTATCCCAGTGACTTTGGGCCTTAGGCGGGGTACACCCTGGACAGTGGCCAACTTGTCGCAGGGCTGACACAGAGAGACAGACAAGGACAGACAACCATTCACTCTCACATTCATTCACTAGGGACAATTTAGAGTTCTCAATGAACCTACACAGTCATGTGTTTGGACGGTGGGAGGAGCCGGAGAACCCGGAGAGAACCCACGGTAACACGGGGAGGACATGCAGACTCCACCCAGAGAGATCGTGTGATGTTGGGGTGGCCCAGGATTCGAACCCACAATTATTTAATTGATTTCTATAAATTTATATTGGCACAATGAAATTCACATGAAAGCTTCAATTCATTGCCTGTAACGTCACAGAACTGGGAATTCAAAGTGTTGTTGAGAGCTTGGGGAGAACTTTTTATCTAACATTTATCATAACATCATCAAGTATACTCACCACATGCTTTGAGGCTCCTCATGAAGGTAAAGGCATAACCCTTTCAAAGGGAACTCCCATCCAATGTCTACTTCTTCATTCTGGTGACGTGGTAAAGACTTAATTAGAAACATTTCTTGACAACAAATATAAAGCTGTATAAGAAAGATGATCATTTCTCTCAGTGTTGAAGTCACTATCAGGAAAGCATTATGAAACTACTCAAATTTAAAAACGTCATTGTTTTTTTATCTCACGTGCTCAGTTCAAAATGTGGAACAAAAGACACATTTGTCACCACAGGGACCTCCTTTAAAAAATAACCATAAATACCATATTCACAAATGTTCTTTGCTCAATAAATAACAAAATTAGCTTTGAAAGGACAAAAAATATATATCACTAATCTATGTAGATTTCAGGCTCAGTTAAAAGTGGGGACCACTCAAGACTCTCGACAGCAAGTTTGAAGGTATCCAAAATTCTTTCTCTCATCTTACCTCTGTCATCAGATCTGTGAGGTTTTTCAGTTTTTGTCCCATGAGTCCTCTCCTCTTGATGGAGCTGGTCAGACAAAAAGTCTAACTGTGGAACTAGACCGGGACTGGAGTGGGAGGGTTGTAATTTTAAACTCCGCATTTATCTGAAAAAGACAAAAATGGTAAATGTTAAAATGTTCAAAATTGCAATAAAGGTGAATAGAATAGTAATTACTGTATAAACCAAGTTAGAAAAATCTAACAATGATACAGTCATTTGGTCAATAATAGAGAAGCAGTCTGCGTTATCTCGTGTTCTCTGTGGTCCAATCATTGATGAGGCACCAGCACATGTGGCGTATCTAAACTCTTTTTAAACTCATTTTATTTCTTGTGGTTATGAGTTGTAATTTCTTGGCGAACATGAGAGCGATGGCAAAAATCCATACCAGAGTCATAATGGAGGCTTGGTTAGCACACAGAGAAGCAACTTTCTGAACTGGGTGAACAGTGTTAACTTTTACCTCTGGACTGTGCAGAGCGCGGTGTCGTCTCTCGTCATGGATGGAGCTCAGCGTCAGCAGCTGGTGTACCACACTGTAATGACAGTATCATGACATAAACGGAGTTCTGCTGTGCGCACCCTTAATCCAGTCCATGTCCAGTTAGCACAATACATTCTAAAATTAAATTAATTAATGAATTAAACATAACAGCTAAGTTACTAAATTTAGTAACACTCAAAAGGTTGATTTGTACACTTAAAGGTAGCAGGTGGAGCTGTTGCACCTAACATTACACCTGTTTAGTTAACATTAACCTTGACTTGGTTTGTTCCAATAGTTCTCAACTTACAAATGCTAACAGCTTAATTTTCTAACGTAGTAACGTTGCATTCCTAGGACCAAATACAACAAGTTTACCTTTAGAAATCACGAGGACTCCAGGAACGAACTTAAACCAGTCGGAAAGTCCCAAAATACAGCAAAGAGAAGGAAAAAATGGCTGCTGCAGCGTCTTCTGTTAAACGTTTTTCCCGGTCACAGGAAGGGGAGGGAGTTATTTTTTGAAAAGTGGGGTGTGGCTTCACTGGCAGCACTGGCAGCATAACTTTTTCATGCAGAGCTGTCGTGATTAAAACATGCAGGTTTAGCATCGATGGGATTTATTCAGCTGTTTTATGACAAAGTCATGCTCAAAGAAGATCTTAAATAAAATATGAAATGGTAGCATGATTTTCATTTACAAAACGAGCAACCCCCTATTTTCCGTTTTTTCAGTGTATGCTTCATTGACTGCAAGATTCATTCGGTGTTCCACAAAAGCCTTTCATCAGACATTTTGTTCCTTCATGTTTGCTGTCCTCCTTGCTGCCAGTAGAAGGTCACATGACGTTCCAGGAACACGTCTATCACCTGCAGAGCTTCACGTAGAACACTGTCATCTGGACAGCCTGTTCCTCCTCGTTTCACGTTCTCCTCTCTCCATCGCTCGGCTCTCTCCATCTGTCTGCCCTCGCTCGCACCTCCATTTCCAGCTGCTGCATAATTAATTAGCAGCTCTGTTCACTATCAATGCAATTACTGTGGACTGGAAAAGTGCGTGGGCCAGACATAAAACAGACCGAATGAAAAGGAAAAGGGATCTTTAAAAACAGCTAAAACAAAAGCCGCTGTAAGTGCAGTGAACTACTTTCAGAAGTGCGTGAGCTAATCTGAGATCGGCTCTATATTGTGGTCTGATAGTCTGAAATGAAATCAAAATCAGGCACTTAAAAGTGATAAAATCATCCTATTTTATGAACTATTTAGGAATTTTTGAAAATGTGTCCATTATTTCACTTTGTTTGCAACATTTTAAATCCTGCAGGTATGGTGACATTCTATGGTGCTCTTATTTACAAACAGCCTGTCCCGAAGTGACCTTAACCAAACCTAACCCTAATCCATCGGGACATACCACCCAACTATTCCTAAAATCAAAATTACTGACATTTTCTGATAGAAAAATGTAAATATTTGGGTCATTTGTGCTGAAATACCACCACAAGGTCAGACAAGTACCGGACCTTAAAACACAACCTAATCTAAAATTCTGACTGGCCACACGCTCTGACCAGCCAAGACCTCACATTATGACCGAACTGTACAAAGACGTTTTGGTCTAGAACCATACCCTGTCTCTGACATCAAATGGGCACAAATGTACCAATTTAATCAGAGAAACACAGGGCCCGCTCATGTCTAAACAAACCTTGACTTAGAAAAAATTGCACAGAGGACTCACAAATCTGAGGTAAAAGGTATATATATATATATATATATATATATATATATATATATATATATATATATATATACTTTGTCCTGAATGTAGGATAGTTTCATTCTCATCACTAATGACTTTTGGATGGAAGTTTTTCAAAATAGCGTCCAGATGATGAAACCTTTTCTACGATTCAGAAGAGATGTTTCCCGTGTTCGAGAGACATGTGACACATTAGTGGCTGTGGTTGTTAGGAAGACCCTTCTGCTTTCCAACAGAATGTAGGAGGGACTGTCTGCTCAGGCATGCACTGTCCCTGAATGGGAGCAAGTACCTGTGCACGCTCTCTCTCCTTTCATCAGCGTGAGATCCATTTGCAGTTTGCCCGGTGACCAGACAGAACCAGAGAAAGAAGTGGTAGTTCAGGGAGGAAATTTAAACAACGCATTATCAAATCACGTCAACGAATGCTTGGAAGCTGAAGAAAGGCTCTGCACCGGCGCCCGTCTCCTCCCTGTCTGAGATCTGCTTGTTCCCGCCTGGTTTTAGCTGTGCTTTGGAGCTCCATGCAGCCTGTGATTCTGCTCCTGATGGTGTTATTTGATTTCAACTTTTCTCGGCTTTTCTTCCACATTTCTGCGTTTCCTGTCACCAAGCGCCTCGTCTGTTCCCACTCTTCTTTGAGACTAAAAATACTCAACAGGATGTGCTAAAACGTGACACCTGAACGCTCGTCGAGGCAGTTCTGCCGTTTTTATTGTTGCATTGTGGGCTGCTTTTCACAGCGAGCACTTATCGATGAACAGAGGCGGGTGGGTACATCTACTCATTTAAAGTAACTTGAGTAACAGCTTTATGTTGACAAGATGAAATGATTTGTGTTTGTCTCGTTTTTGTGGCGACCTTTGATGACACCAGAATTTGCATAATTTAAAGGTGTATTATGTAACTTTTCTGTTGGAGGTTCAGCCAGCTGCTTGTTTCCATGGAGATTAATATACCACCAGGCCAAGTTACAAGTGAGATCGTTCAAGTCCGTTTTTTCAACACTAAAAACTGCTGTAGTTGAGAAAATGCAACGTAAATAAGTTTAATGCCATAGTGTAGAACATTCCAGACAATAACATCTCCATGGAGACAAGCAGGTGACAGACCGTGTACCAGAAAAGCTTCAGAGTGCTCTTTGTTATGTCAGTTGTATCACTTTCAGATTATCATTACTCTTACGTGGTGGATGTACGTTTTCTAGTTCAAGGTCCGTCACCTGATTTTCTCACAAAATTGTTTTTGCTTTGCCTGGAAGGTTCTACAGTTTGATATAAACTCATCCATTTTTGATTCATCCTGTTAAAGGAGTTTTTATTGCTCAAAATTGACTTGGTTTGCTGCTTGTCTCCAGGAGAACAGAACGTTTCAGACCGTCCACCTGTGAACTACATAGCGACGCTTTAACTCATTTCTTGGACCGAAAATAGTTTAAAAATTGAAACAAAGCATGTCTTATTTTATTAGTATTATTATTCTTTCGTTTATGTTTTTATTACTGTGAGTAGGCTTGCATCTCCACAAACGTGACTCGTACAAGGCAATGAATGCAGTTTGCCCAAATGGCAGGTTTGGCTACAATTTGAATCACAATTGAATCAAACTCTGAATAGCCGCATATAGAATACCACAAAGAAAGCAATTATTCCAGTGATTCAATGTCGTAGAGAAGGAAATGTGTAAAAGCTTTGTGCCTGTAGTTTAGACCTCGACAAACATGTTCTGAAATACACAGGATCCTTGTGTTAGTTTAGCAGCTCAGATTTCAGTTGTTCAGATGTTAATAATGTTCCTGGACGTGTTAATGTGAAATGAATCTTGATTTTAAAATGATAAATCCCATTTGCTAGAATTGGCGAGATAGGTAGAAAAATTGCGAATACATATTTTCATCAGGATGGTTCTTCTCTACAACAGGAGCATTTTCAATATAAAATACACGTAGATTGTGAAGAACAGCGTTTCTAAAGCCTTTGAAATGCTCAATCATGTAAATTCATTATATTCATGCATCCCATTCGTTCTTCAATCAGAGCTTTAGAGGTTGGCTTGATTAATAATAAGTGTCACTGCAGTTTTTCTTATTGGGAAAGCAGATCCTGACCAAGCTGCTGGCTCTGATCTGGAGGGTCCGGACACTTCTGACAGTATTCCCTCCCAACCACGATCCAGGCTCAGATTAGGATGGGACCAATATGAGCCTTAAGTGACCCACAACGGCCCATTTCAGTGATACTGCCTTCTTTAGGGAAACATGCGTTATGTTTGGGCCACATAGCAGAGCTCCGCCCCATGATGCATGATGAATATAAAAAGAGGGTTCTCAGGAGAGTTGTTTTCGGGTCGGCATCAGGAAATGTTGCAAGGCTGAGACAGCAGGGGACGAAGACGGGGGCTTCTACCGCCCCAGAAATACATTTACAACCACCACATGGACTTACAAAGACTTTAATAAGGTAGTTCTACTTTAATAACTGCCGCCTCCAGCAGATCACGTGGATAGTGACTTGTGTTTCCACCAGCGGCTCCACTCTTTATGTCAACTGTGTGTGAAATCTATGTCACACATTTTCAAATGTGAGCCTCTCTGCTTCAGGTACAAACCATCAGCAGGCCCACAGGACCTGACGGGACAGAGCCCACATCCTGCACTCTCTCATGCACTCAACTAAAGGACTTTGTGTGCGAGCACAGCAGGTACAGGGACTGTATCAATGAAATGATAAAAGACGAACTGGAGATCAAACAAAGAAGCAGATGATTTGTGTGTTTAGTCTTTGTATGTGTTTCACTCGATGCTGTCTGTGTGATTCTTGTATGTGGGTGATGTTTTGAGCTGCACCCCCGTTACATGGACATTTCTTCTGTGTGAGACAAAGAAATGAACTAACTAACAAAAACCGGCTGCACACAATTTTAAGTGTCAAAAAAACTGCAAGCCACAGACATGAGGACGTTTTGAGGCGAGAGTGCAACGTGCCTATAGTGTGAGACTGACCTGTTCTAATCCCAGTGACTCAGGTGTGACTCTGCAGCTCTGACGCTCCTCCCTCCTGTGGAGTGGACATGTGGAAGTCATGTCGCTGGGCCAAAGCCCGGCAGGAGAGGGCATGGCTGGACAGGTTTTTTTCTTCTAGACATTTATTATGCCTATCATATATTTCCATTTTAGACCATATTTTAGACAATGAGATGTTTTTTTAAATTATCATTTGTATATTCCCTGTGGATTTATGTTCTCGTCTCTGCTTCCTTCTCATGACTCTTACATATGAACAGTCAATGATTGGGATGCATGTTGCGGCTCATAATAATGAGATCTAATAGACTTTTTTGTATCGTCAGTGGTTATGGGGGTTATTATTATTGATTAGAAACGCAACATAGGCCTTTATTAGCCTCTGGTCCTAATGTTTTATTGAAATTTAAAGCTGCAATGTAAAGCTGGGAGAGGAACTGTACTCGCACTAATTGGTGCTGGTGTGGACCTCTGTGTGGGAAGAAATGGACGTTCAGACATTTGTGAACCAGTTTGTGAACGGTTTGGCTCCACATCTGGGCACATCTTGTTTCATTGGCTCTCTTTGTTCCTAATTGAATCTGAGTCTAAATACTGTTTTGTTGTGAGATGAGATTCCCCTTTCCACTTTTGTCTTTGGCCGTTAGTCGGATAGTCGGATCCTGAATGATAGCACTGAATGCGCTCAATGCACTGTTTAGTCCAGATTACGGTATGAATAAACCACTTTTTATTGAAGCTGGGGTACCTAACTTTTTATCCCATAATTAATCAATTTTGTTCCCCCCCAGAAAGTGTACTGTAAAAGCAGAACTTCGCTAATAATACATGAACAAAGAAACTACGCAACAAACAACTGAACAGACATAAACACCAAAACATACAAAATCAAGAAATTCAAATTCGTAAAGACAACTAAATGGACAACAAATGGCAGGGCTGGAATCGTCTGCAGGATACTTTCTTTTACAGTAAAGGGAGAAGTATTCCAGTGTTTGTAAAACAATGGAATGTACAATATTTTATCAATTTTAGTTTTAGGAAGAAAAGCAAATGCTGCACAAACCACTGAGTCACAAAGTCGGGAGCGTTAGCTGCTTACCTTAGCTGGAGCAGGTAAATGGTTCCCCATATCAGACAAAGCAGAAGATGTTTTGTCAGTTAGAGCAGTGGTTCTTAACCATTATCAGTCTCCAACCCCATCGTAACAACTATTAACCAAAACACAAATAGAAGACTATCCACACAATGGTTATGTTGCCTTATTTCTAATGTTTGATTTTATTTTGGGGACAAAAAACTAAATAAATTAATTTGGTAAGTGGCAGGTCAACAAACTGTAATCTACAGTTATGATTGCATTTTGATGGTGTCAAGCCTTGTTCACACAACCTTTTCCCCTTGACGTCTGGAGCCCCCCCGACATGAGTTTGTGACCACTGTGGGGGTCCACCATAGCAATAGAGCCTATGGGCCACTGTGTGACAAACCTTGTGACCACTTTTCAAATAAACACACCAGGAATCAGACTTGGCAACTATAATTTTGGCCGGTGTCTAGCACGGATCCTGGGGGCCCATCTGCTCCGACGGTGCCCTCCCTGCCCCCCTCATGTCTCCCCTTTGTCGCCGGCCCCACGTCTATACTTCCACATTTCCTGGCCCCCTCCTGTGAGCGTGGGGGGGGCAGCAGCAGATGGGGGGCCCGGGTCACCTCTGACCCTTGCCGTGCCTGGCCCCCTCCCCTTCGCGGGCACCTGGCACCTCTCGCACTCCTTCATTAGCCGCAGCCGCTAGCACACCTGAGCCTGGTAATCAGTCTGCCAATCAGGGCGGGCCGGGAAGGCGTGGGGGGGCGCGGAGGGCTTTGTGTTCGGGGGCCATCAGTCATTTGTCCGTGGCGTTGGGGCTTCATCATAATAACGCAGGACAGTGGGTCTTGGAGAGGCGCTGACCTGTGTCTAAAGGTGCTGAAATGACGTCTTTGTGGTGTCGATGGAGCGCGGGGCTTCGGCTGTTCTGTTCTGCTGCAAGTTTTATTGTTGGCAAAGTATAAGATACACTCGGATTCAGGCAACAACATCAGACGGAGCTGGACTGGAGGCGGAGTCTCGGGGTAAAGGTCTTTCTCACAAATGACACATAATTGTAATGTATGACCCTCCGAAAATGTCCCGCAGAGGATCAATACCTTCATGTCTTTTGCATTTATCAGCAAAGTAAATTGTGTGCATTGGCCGTATAAGATTTGTTTCTGTAAATCTACATTTTAATTAAGGTTTTCTTATACATACATAATTAGGAGCCACTGCATTAAAGGATGTGTATTATTTGTATTGCTTTTAACCGTTTAACATGCAGTACCTTTGCTTTGTCTTTTTCCCCTCTGAAAATAGACACATTTGAACAAAATAAAAAATACAATAATGACTCATTGGGAACCATGCCAGCCTAACATTTTACATCACACTTTCATACATGCACTGTCTACGTTTTTCAACTTTTAGCCATGTTATAAATGTTTCTGTTCTCAAAACACAGTCCAAGTCCTTTTTGTAGTTTATCATCAGGGCTGAGTTACATGTAGATTATTTTTTGTGAAATACTGCAGCTCGTGTGGTTTGTATGTCTTCCTTATGCATTTTCAATGGGAGAGTTAAGACAGAAAGAGCAGAGGTGTTTTGTGGTTGACATCTTGAGCAGACGACAGTAACAACCTCATTATTTTGGCAACATTGGTATAAAAATATAGTAATCCACAACAGTTTGACATAAAGACATCAAGCGCCACAAAACCTTAATTCATTTGTGAACTTTAGAAAATAGATTGAGACATTGATTGACTTGTAAATCATTGTCAAGAACCATTTGTCTGTGCACTCCACAACGTTCTTATCTTGCTGCCTCATTCAAATGAATGGTATAGATAGCAGGAGGCAGGGGTTCCCAAACGGTGGCCCGAGGACCAAATGCAGCCCTCAGACCAATGGGCCTCGGGCTTCCTGCTGAATCATTTGATCAAACTAGTTTTCATTGCAAATGTAAGTCATTCTGCCACTGTAGTCAATAATGTCACCCAGCATTAACACAGACCTGAAGTGAATGTGAGCCTAGTCTCATTAAACAGTCAGTCAGTGCGCAGCCCACAGAATAAAAAGTTTGGACACCCCCGGTCTGTAGGATCTTCAAATGAGATTGTTTTGTCCCTGAATCTTTTGTGCAATGCAAGGACAGTTGGACAGTTTTATTCCTCCACACAGTAAGCACTTTGAACCTCAGCCTCAGAGTTGTTTTCAAAGTAGCCAAATAACCATAGTTCATGAGCAGAGAGTCCTCACTGCTCACTACAGAGAAGTGCTAAGTGTTTCACAGGAGGTATGATGGTTGTGGGGTCAGAAAATCCCCCGCAGACAGCCCCGTTTCAGCTCCTCTTCAGGCACAGCAGCTGCTGGTCTGGGCAGAGGAGAGCGAGCTGTGGGGGAATGAACAAGGCACGAGCCGTGGACTCTGTCGACTGTTGGGAGACAGGACTGAAGAATAGAACGAAACAGGCTGATGCTCCGGTGTCGTCACAGCACTGCTAACTGCAACGCATCACGTCCTGGCACCCTTACAAAGCAAGTCCTTGTCCGTGTTCTGCTGCTGAAAAAGTCTTATTTGAAAAGGCCAAAGAGCAATGGAGCTTTAAGGACAAGTACAGCAGCAAAACCTCCACTGATTATAATCAAACTAATATGGAAATCAATATTTATTTTCTTATGTGATAAAGATAGATTTTTATTTTCTCTCTCTACAGGAGGGAACTACATTTCCTCCTCATTTACTGTTACAAAGGTGAATGAGGATCAGATATACAGCAGGCAACTGCAGTCTGCTCAGAACATTGGGCTAAATATCAGCAAAACAGCTCCAAAAAGCACAGGCTCTTTTTCTTTTACATTTTTGTTCTGTCTTGTTCTGCATGCTTTTATTTCATTTTCCATTTTATACTTTTTTCACATGATTTATTTCTTCAGAGCTAAGCAGGTGGGGCCTGGTCAGTACTCGGATGGGAGACCACCAGGAGCCACAGGGGGGCGCTGGAGGAGGAAATGCTGATGTGTCCTTCGGCAAGACACTTTGCCACATTGCTTAGTATGAAAGTGGTGTATGAATGGTTGGTGGTGGTCGGAGGGGCCGATGGCACAAACTGGCAGCCTCGCTTCCGTCTGGCTGCACCAGGGCAGCTGTGGCTACATAAGTGGCTTACCATCACAGAGTGTGGAATGAAAGAATAATGACAACAGTGTAGAGCTATGAGAGACTTTGACAAGTCTGTAAAGCACATTACAAGTGTAAGGCATTATTATTATTATTATTATTATTATTATTATTATTATTATTATTGTCATTATTATTATTATTATTATTATTATTATTATTATTGATGCACGTCCTTGTTAGAGGTACCGTTTGGAAAAAGGCATGTGTTCAGTTTAAACTTTGTGTGTTCCATCCCATTCCATCCCTCTGTGTCTCATGTTACAACGTGGACACCTGCGCGCATAGACCGGTGTGGCCTGGACAAAGTTTTTTCTTTGTAAATATGGCTGGTGCGGCTTATACTCAATAGTCAGAATTTTACAGTATATATATATATATATATATATATATATATATATATATATATATATATATATATATATATATATATATATATATATATATATATATATATATACACATCACGGGAGCAAGCAGCAGGGCAGATAAAAGCACCGTGAGCAGCGATCACGCTTAAGATCGTATTTTCCAAAATTGAAATGTGGGTTTCTTGGTCTAATCAACACAAAACAAAAACTGTATGATCCTGGCACTGTGTTCTCTACACCTGAAGCCACCAGCCTATGTTTTAATAAGATGGAAGAAACATGAATTGATAACTGAGATGGATCAGTGCCACTATGTGGTGGAGTGGATAGCACGTATGCCTGCCATGTGAGCGGGACACAACGTTGTGAGTTAGTCTCATCCCTGTTTCACACAGCACTGATCTGTCCAACAAAGCCTACAGAACAAACAGTTCATCCCATCACCCAAATCAAGTCATACCGTCAACATAAAGTTTTTGAACCTTGAGAAGTGATAACAACACTTTTAACTAAGTAAGAGACTGTTACACTGTACAATTTACTCTGCCTGGAAAAAAAAACCCAACAACAACTAGGCCAACAGGTCTGTCCTGTTGGATAATTGCTGAAGGTGATTGTCTTTCAGCCACACAGTACTTACACCCGATTGATGCATTGAGTGGCTTCTCATTTCTTTTAGTGGATCATGTTTCCACATGTTCCACTAAAGTCATCAAAAAGTGTGTTTGTGAGGGGTCAAATCATTGGCATCAGGTAGAGAAAACATCTCAGGAGGAGCATAAACTACTAAAACTGGCTGAAGCTCCATCCAACGTATTATTAAAAACTGGAAGGATAGTAACAAACCATCGTCTTCAAAGAACTGTGGTCGGAACAAAATCCTGAATGATTGTGCACAACAATCTCTTGAACGTTTGACAAAATCAAACAGGAGAAAAAACAACTGTATGACTCAGTTAATATTGAAAGAGCATCTCCACAAGAGCAATGTGAGGAAACTCTGTGTTCTGCGTCATGAGGTAACCATTAATCAGTCAGGCTAACTGCAAAAAAGGCTTCAGTTTTCTCGGGAGCATAAAGACCGAGCTTTGGAGCAATGGAAAACGATGGTGTGGCCTGATGAGTGCAGGTTCTCCCTCCGGACCTGAACCAGCTGAGAATCTTTGGGATGTGCTGAAGAAGGCTTTGAAACACGGGGAGTTAAGGAATATCTTGACATTGCAGGAGAAACAATGCCACAGTGAATGTGTGCTGTAATAAAAACTTAATGTGCTCCAACCAAATACAGTATTAGAGCGTGTGACCTTTTTTTCCAGGCAATGTATTTCTCAAGTACGGGTAAAGTATTGAGTCTGAAAACTAGTCTGAGAAGTACAGTTTTATGAACATATATTTGAGCAATGACCCACTCTTAAACTGCATGAAAACAGCTACTTCTGCTGCAGTGTTTAGTCCAGTCACGATACCATTGCAGCACAGATGTTGATTTTGCAAACACAGTTATTGTGTTAGCTCAGCACTGCCCCTCACACGTTATTGCTCTCGCGCCGGACTGCTCTGTGCCTCGCTGAACTCCAGGCACCATTTTGAATGTTAGCTCAGTGCATGTGGGATGAAAGCAACCAGTTGTGTAGGTCGGGGGTATTCAAATTTGATGTCATAGATGACAGATGAAGGTAAGGGCTCATACAACTTCACTATTTAACTCCTTAAAAGCCTCAGTTGCAAATGACGACAATGATGCCTGTTTCATTGAATTATTGTATCACAATTTGCATCAACATCATTTCTTTTGACGAAGAAGGCGGTGAGCTGAGTTTTGATTTAATTGCACAATGTAACTTTTTAGCAGTGGTCTTCATGAGATGCTTTTGCATTGCCTGGAATGTTACACAGTATGGTATTCAACATATCTATCTCCATGACGACAAGCCAGTGACGCCACCAAGCCAAGATACGAAGGCGAGCCCCCCTCACTGTAACAATTACATTTTCCCAGGTATTTTTGAGCCATAAAAATGCCTGTTCTTGAATAAATTCAGGATGGATATGTTTAATGCCATACTATGTACTTTTCTGGAAAGGAATACCGTCACAATGCAAGCAGAAATATAAGTGCTTTCCTTTCAAAAATGCCTCTCAACATTCCAAGCTCAGCTCAGCAGTGAGTGGCAGAACTGTAGACACTCACAAATGTGAAAGTCTCCATAAATCTCAGATCCTACACTTGGCCAATTCTAACCGGAGATGTGTCAAATGTCAGTCATTTACTGACATTTATTTAACCAGGAAAGTTGCACTGAGACTTAGGATTTCAGGAGAGTCAAGGCCCCAGAGGGGAGGAGCCTATTGTACATGTTTTTAATAGGAGGGGAAACTAGAGCACCCTGAGGAAACCTACCAGACACGGGGAGACATGCAGAGAACATGCAAACGGCCCTGGTTGTGTATAGAAAGTATGCTGTGATGTCACTTGCATAACCTCTGACCCACATAAAGCCAGCCCATTACAAACAGAATGTACCATGAGCTGTCGGAGACTACATGAGGCTAATTCGATATTGGTTGGGCTGGGAGCTTTGTTAGATAGCGTCGCATTGATTCCGGAGTGCTGTTTGCTAGCCGGGAGTGCGTTTACAAATGGGTTTAGTAGACAGGCCTGCCTCTGGCCTCTTAATGAGCGGGTGTCACGGTGCTTGTCGATCGGCACATACGCGCCGCTGACAGACTCACTGGCAGAGCACTCAAGTCTAATGTCATGTGGAGGTGTCGGGGGCTTGTATTGACCCGGGCCTGGGGACGCTCATGGAGGACAAAAGGGATGGACAGGACACACATGGATTGACTTCAGTGTCTTGTAAAGTTCACCTCATGTTTTGTGACTTAAAGGTTCTATTTAGTGCAAAATTGACATTTTCTTTAACCTTTTACCATGTTTTTATGGTGTTTCCACATTAAAAAAATACCTGGAGCCTAGGGCTATAGTCATTTAGTCAATTAATCAGGGAAAGGTGTCCAAGTCCACAACATATTTTATTTGTCAGTTATTTCATTTTGATCATGAAAAAGTGAACATTTAAGCCTTAAATTGCCTTCCCTACAAATCCTCTTTTGCTGGTAAGTGCCTTGCCTTGCCTTGATGCTTGCAGCTACTGTTGTTAGCCTCATGTAAACTGTTTCACACTCACTATGGCTCCAGCAGAGGGCACACATCCTGCCAACGCTACAGTGACCAAATATATGGCTGGATAAAGCGTAACATAGGGGCCCATATGGAATATTAGTGAGTGATACTTTATTTAGGGACTCCACAGGCAAAGGGCACATTCTACAGATGAACAGCTCAAGACGTGACTCCATGTCCCTTCAAAACAGAGCTCTGTGCAGAGAGACCTGTAGCAGAGAGTATTTAGGAGCCTCCTGAGGCTGTGTCCTCACCTGGGGGCGTGTCCTCACCTGGGGCGGGTGTAAGTGTGTTGGGGGGCACAGGGGGGTGTGTACGTGTACATTTTTCTGTTTGTGCATATAATGGTGTGTGATGGAGGCTACACTCTGCCCCAGGACAGGACACGCCCCCAGGAGCCTCTCAAACATAAATGCACAGCTCCCAGAGCCCATAGAAAAGCCTGGGAAAAATCTGTCTCTCTTTACAGAGGTCAGGGAAATTAAGTCATTTCAGAAAAAGGTATAAAAATCACACATTTCATCTATTCTGAAAAGGGGAAAACACAAATGACCAGGAAATCACAATTGTATAGTGTCACTGCAGCGCAATTAAAAAGTGGTTATAATGGAAGTCAATGGAGGAAAAAATGGCACTAACAGGAAAAGTGGAAGAAAAAACAATTAAGAAGAATTAAGCAAAAAAAAGTTTGAAAAATATACTGCCTATTAAATTTAATAAAAATCATAAAAAAGTGGCGTAAAAGGGCACTAACAGGATAAATGGGGGTAATGCTTTAGATTAAGGTTCCTTAGTAAACTATTTATAATGCATTAATAAGCACTTGTTATGGGTTTATAAACACTTATAAGGCATTTACAAGCATTTATAAGCGTGATAATTGAAAATAATGTAATATGCAGTTCATTGATGCGCTGTACATTTGGTTTACTAATGCAAACATGTTTTGGCTAATGGATTATAAACAAATATAAGGCGTTATAAGTGCATAAACAAACTATTAGTGCTTATTAACATCTAATCAAATATATGGCTCTAACTAAGGCTCGTAACAGAAAATCCTCCAAATCTCTCTAGAAGAGAAGAGGTTATGGCCACTTTAAGTGTGAAAAATTACAAAAAGTGGTGTAAAACTTCCCCGTTTCAACCCGGACCTGTTTTTTCTAAAACGTCTGACTAAAATGAGCCTCATTTCAAACTGAAGCTGTTTCTGATCCTTTGGACACAAACTATTGTCTGGACTCTTGGTGAAGCTGAGAGTGTAGTTTTGACCTTTGGTGTCTGATTTACTCTGATTACAAGTGGAAACCAGCTCTGCACAGAGGAAAACCAAAATTTAAAGTCAATATTAGTAAATATAAATAAAGTATATAATATATGAAGAAGTAACGCTGGTGTTTGTATGTTTTGTCACTAGTTTGGGCTTTTGTTAGTTTTGACAATTCCTCTTTCAAACCTGAAGCCAATTTAACTAAAAATTAGTTTTAGGGACTTTTAATACATTAAAAAAGTCCAGGTGGAATCTGTATTACATTTTACTGAATTGTAGTGATTTTTTTTTAATTTGTGCTTTTGGAGCAAAAATGGATTGAATTGTGCTGATTTTAATCAACAGAAGAAGCTGGGACTGAGGTGTTAGGATGCGCAGGTCGGCTTTTTTTCTGACCCACCCGATGCAATTTTAAACTGGACCCTCCCCGCCCAACCCGAAAACATGCAATGTGATCTCCAAACCCAACCCAACCCAACCCAACCCTAACCCACCTGCAATAAAGAACTTTATTTTTCAATTAATAAACAAATGAACTATGCCATATTTATTGTAGAACTGCATTAAACTCAACATTAAAAAGGGCAAATCCTCTGACAAATGTGTTAATCGTAGCCAATAAACAACAAAACAAACACATGTTTTTTCCACACAGCCACTATTCTTTTTACTAAATTTGGCTGCACCGAGGAGAAACAAGATGGAGTCAATCGTTCCAGGATTAGTCTGTTTCTTCTCACCTCCAGAGCACATCCAGCTGAGTTAAAAGTACGCTCACTGGAAGTGCTTGCCACTAGTTTTATTTGTGCCATATTTAGTAATAAATGAAATAATACAATAGTAGATAATAGTTGAATTTGTCAATGATTCAGACAAGATGATTGTGCTATAACCTTTGTTACTGATTGTACATAATACACATGTAACTGTCTAAGCCCCTCCCATTCATCATCTCACTGCACTGTCACCAGGGCTTTCAAGCACGGTTTGGAGAGACATTTGTGTGAAGAGTTATTATACTGTAATTACTGTATAGATGTATAGAGTGCATTGTGTTTACAAGCCACAATTTAAACAAAGAATACATGGTAAAGATGGAAAAATAATGAGCTCCTTGTAATGTAATGTTCAATCCACAGGAACAGTTAGAATGGTAAATAAATAAATGGTAAATGGTCACATTTTTATATAGCGTTTTTCTACCTTTTTTAAAGCACTCAAAGCGCTTTACATCAAGGAACCAGTCACCCATTCACTCACACATTCATACACCAGTGTATGCAGACACTGAGGGCGAGGTGGGTTAAGTGTCTTGCCCAAGGACACAATGGCAGTATTCAACTGAAGGAGCTGAAATCGCACCACCAACCTGCAGGTCAGAGGATCTGACCACTCAACTACTCCATGTCTGGAATGTGATTCGAACTGTCAACCTTCAGATCAGAAGGCGCCCACTCTGCCAACTGAGCTACTGCCGCCCCACACACAGAATATAACATATCTCCAACTTTAATTTTAAATGGGCTGATTAGACATTATTTTTAAATATTTGAGCACTGGAATAAATGCATTTTGTTATCAGCCAACCAGACATTGCCAGCCCACTGTTGGAGCCAATCACATGGTCACCCCTTGGAGGACCCCTCACTGGGGGCCCTCTCCACAGCTTACATGGCACCTTTGCATTTAGTCACATCTTAATTACTTTCCTCATTAGCCTTGTTTCTCTGTGAAGATGAGTCAGATTACAATAACATATGTAAAAAATAAAAAAATAGGCTTTAGTTTTACAGCTTAACACATAGTGAAGCCGCCATGTGGTGGCTGGTTCACCTGTGTGTGTGTGAGAGTGTGGGGGGGGACACATGGGGTACAGGAGGACGGCCGGTGCCATGGCTGCACAAACGTGTCTCTGCTGCAGGTCCCTCGGCCCGTCTCCACATCTCTCGGCTGTGTTTTCTGCACCATAAAGCAGTTGTAGTCTCAGAAAAGTTTCATTTTGTCTGCGATGTCAGATAAACACTAAACATTTCCTGTGAGATGCTATCAAGATAAAAGTTCCCCCTTTTTCTCCCTGTGGTGAGTTCTTTATTGTGAAAAGGTTGGACCGTGAGCCTGTGCACTTCACTCACAACAACACATGGCTGAGTGGAGTGAGTGGCTTCAACCGATATTTTAAAACATTTTTTTACGATGTTACTTTGCTGTAAAGGGAGGCAGAACATTTCAGATGCTTCTGACTGACTGGAGTTGTTAAAACACCACAAAATACAATTTTAATCTCATACATTTAGGACTTTAAGTTCTTCAATATTTAGACAGATTTCAATGTGAGAAATGCGAGTGTGCGTGTGTGTGTGTGATGGAGGTGAATTGCGTGTCTCCCGCTTAATGCTTGAGAGCCCTGGCTATCACTGTTAGGCCTATAGGCATTACTCATGTCATTATAACGACATATACGGAAAGTTCTTTGTATTTTTCAGTCCAACTAAAAATGTAAGCCTGTGTAGAAGAACAGATAACGGCTCCAGAATGGGCTGTACCTGATTTTTACTGTTGTGAAACGGGAAAACAGAACCAGTTCATGTTCTCGATTGTTTTACTGGCAATAAAGTAAAATCATTTTCTCTGCATTTATTTATAAAACGTTTTATCCGACGAGAAGCAGGAAGTGCGACGTTAGCATGCTAATGTTTGTTAGCTTGTTAGCTGGGACGGTGTGTGACACTCTGGACTCAGACACGTCTAAACTCATGCAGGTGACTGTTCAGGACGCTGGGGCAGCAGGAGAGTGAGAGACACTTCCCGGTTGAACACGAACAGCAGATGTGACCGAGGTTGAGGTAATTCTATAAATTCCATAACGGTTACCTAGCAACCAGACTGGGGCCACCGTTCATACAGGTCATACAATAGTTATGATTTAATGAATAATAACACCTGAAAACACTTTTGCACAACTGCTCTAAAGTCCAGTCGCCTAAGGAGTCTGTTGAGAGTCCTTCCACCACGCAGTCTGACCCAATTCTCTCCCCACAACTTGACCCATTTTAAACTGTCCGTGTGCTTGAAAACGATGGTCGACATTTAAAATTTGTTGCGTGTGAACATGACCCCCGTGCGACCCGAGTTCAACTGTACCTTCAAACAATCAAACTCTTCACTATGTGCTTTGTCTCCCTTTGCCTGACGACACAAGATGGATGGTCGGGTAATGAAAAATCTGGTGGGGGGCCGCCATTGTGTTGCTGTTATTTGTACGGCACAGTGAAGGCTCTGTCCACTCCTGCTCCCGCTATAATTCTCCAAAGACAAACAGCCCTTGGATCAAATGAAAGGTAGGTCTGAGCAACGGGATATTGCAGAAACAACAGATGAGCCAGCCTGGTTTCATTGTCCAGTTTCCGCGTCGCCATGTTTTCTCTCTCACTCCCGACGCTAATGGCTATTTACCTAGAAAGGGCTCCGCGTTCTCACCGCGGCCAGACACCGGGCCCCGAACAAGCGCGCAGCCCGGGGAGGAGAAAAACAGCAGACAGGGCCGAGAAATCTATCACTCAAGTCCGTTACCCGGGCGACACTCTCCCCACTCGCAACGGCAATGAACGATCCCGAGGAAAAAAGGAAAAAAAAAACTGTCAATATTTGTTCCCGGTGGCTTCCTGAACAAAGTAGATACATTACATTCTCTTTTCCCATAAGCCAATAGTGAAGCTGCACCTTTTATCTGAGGCCCGGAGGAGCAGCCGAGAGACAGGACGCCGAGACAAGCGGAGGTGCGATGATGGACGTCAGCAAACAGAGAAAAACAGAAGACGGTGGCCCTTTCCCAGAGCGATTCTTGGGCGCGCAAACAGTGGATCCCGCTCCTCGTCTCATTAAGAAGCGGCTGCATCATCAGTTTGGGAGATATTGGTCTCCGGGCCAGCCGCTCTCTGCTGCCAGCAAATACATCCTCCAGCGCTCAGCCAGGACCGGAGCACATGCAGCACTCGTTAGATGTAATAAAGGTTCACTATGTAACTTTTCTGACCAGGTTTTGTCACAGACCAGCCCATTTTAGTACTGATTTAGACTTGGCTTGGTCCTGTCCGTGTCCTGGTTTAGATCCAGTCTAGTCCAGTATGTGCCCATGTGTGGATGCAGCCACTGTGGAACATTCCAGGTAAAGCAGGGGTGGCCAAACTTTTTCCATCGAGGGCCACATATTGAAATATAGACCAAGCAGAGGGCCACAAATCAATCGTGAAACGTTCAAAAAAGCTGCATTTATGTGACGTTTGAAGAGCCACCACATCTACATTCAGTCTCAATGTCTTAATATCAGGTCTGTATTGCAGCAAAATGATAGTTATTTAGGTTAGAATTGTAGAAAATCTGAAACTTGCTGTAAAAAGTACTTCTCAGGACAATGTGGGCCAATTCACCAGGAAGCCTAAGGGCCAAGAAAAATTAGTCTGAGGGCTGCATTTGGTCCCCGGGCCTTAGTTTGGACATGCCTGAGGTAAAGCAATGGCATCTCCACGGAGATGAGAACAATTACATAATGCACCTTTAAAGTAGGATTGTCAAAATAATCAAAAATCAGACTCTAATTGATACTAAAACTACTATAATAACTGGTACAGATACAAAATATAAAAAAAATTAATAACTACATGTTACCTCTCCTGAATACTATATTGAATAATCACTCCATCAAAAGTGGTATAAAATAGTATAAAATATGATATGAAATGTGATATCAGCATCAAGTATTAATCGTTTGTACAGTGTTTGACAGGGACAACCACCATGAGGTCATTGGTTCAAATCCAAGCTCATCCTGTCATTGTATCCCGAGGCAAGACACATCACTATCACGTGTGTGTGTAAATGTGTTGGTGTGTGATTGTGTGACGCGATGCCACTTTTCCGTCCCTTCGTGTAACTGAGGAACCAATGAAAAATGCATGTGAAGAGACTTGAGTGGGTGATAGAAGCATTATTATTTCCATGTTTCCATCTGTCCTTCCTTCACCTCCTGCTCACCTGTTCATCACTTAATAATTTAAATATTAATTTAATTACATTTAAATAATTTTCTCTAATAATTTGCCATGTGCGTCAATAAAGTTTGCCTGAGTCAAAGGGCCAAGTTGGAACATTAGTTTTCTGCAGACTTCTGACAAAAAGCTCTGTTTTTGATAAACACTGGTTGAAAACACAACTATATGAAGTGTAAACTGCAAGCCAGCAATTACTTTTTTTTTTAAATGGCACTTATTTGTTTTTTCTAATGAATTCGTTTTTGCCTGATCATAATTCATTACAAATGAATCAGACCTGCTTCTGTTACTTTCACGTTTTTCCGTGTCATTTGACCTCTGCACACACACACACACACACACACACACACACACACACATACACACATACACTCTCACACACACACACACACACACACACACAAACACACACAGACATACACACAAACACATACAGACATACACACACACACACGTACGTACACACACACATACATGCACACACACACGCGCAAACACAGACACACACACAGACACACACATACACACACGTACGTACACACACACACACACACACACATACACAAACACACACGCACACACACACAAACACACACACGAGCTTCCTGGTCCGTTCACGTTCACAAACCAAATGAATCATGGCAGAGTACGATTCAACTGGACCGGGACACACTCTTCACCTGAACCAGAGTCAAATGTTTTGTCCAGGATCAGAGTTGGATTGTGCATTTACAATGACCTAAACGAACCGGACTATCCAGGAAACAAACCCTGATTCTCATCAAACGTCTGTTGTAAATGCAGCCCATCTATCTATTCCCATCTCTTCCTTATAATTCTATTCGTCCTTAGACTAATAATTGATGAAATAATGGACAAATGTAATGAGTGAGGTACAGATCAAACAGGGGCCGGTGGTACAGGCTGGCTCTTCAGTGAGCGCGTGCTTCAAAATGCAGCAGCAAGATTACTGAAGAACTAAAAACACTGTCTCTTCACTGTTTTACTGTTGAGTTTAGGTTCCATCCTTCAATGCCACAAGGGCATCTCCTCAGGCGCAGTGGGGCCACACCTCAGCGCTCAGGGACCCATCTCCAGATCCGTGTGCTCGTCTTGGTCAGAACTGGATTTTACCCGCTGTACATGTGTTGGGTTGATGGAGGAAACCCGCCCAGACACAGGACAAACATGCAAACTCCACACCCTGAGCCTGTACCTTAAAGATGCCATAGTAGCATGTCGTACAAACCCAGCACTTGGCTCAAAATTTTGGTCCTAGAGTCTCTAAAAGCACAGCAGGAGGTGGAGCGTTTATTCTAGTTATTCCAGAAGTTGCCGTACGCGTTGTATTAGTTTACATGGAGCAGACGAGCTCAACAGAAAATAAGTTCTACATGGACTAAAAAGATGTTTTCAGACAGACCAGGAAATCGGTGCGTTGTGACTTGTTGTTGCTCGTGTTCATTAAACATTTTACACAAATCAATCTACTTTATGTAACATTTTAGCGGTGAGACTTTTCCCTCGTTCGTCATTAGCTTTAACAGAGTTCTCGTCAAACGGAAGTGCGTTTACAACAAAAATGCGTATCTGTGGCAAAAAGCGGCAAAAGTGGGCGGGGTGGATAAGGTGAATACCAAGCTCCTGTTATGAACCAGCTCCTGTTCATGTTAAAGAGGCCACACAGTCTCTACATTTAAGACCAGGCTCAAAACCACCCTCTTTCAAACAGTTTATGGTCCAGCCAGTTAGGAACAGAAATAAAAACCTACAGATTTAGTTACGCTGCACGATCCTCTGGCTCCTCCTACTCTTCCTATCTGCTCATTGCTGTTCACAAGTCCTTTTCTCCCACTTCTCCCCTTTGAACTGCTGTTGTGATTTTGGGATGTACAGAAATAATTTGAATTGATTTGATGATCAAGAATCCACATTAAAGTAAAGAGCGTAGTTAAAATGACACATATTACTTGTCAACTAGTTTTAAACCAATTCATAAATACAGATATTCAATTAGTGATCCTTGCTCTTTTGTCTAGTCTCATTAAAATAATTTTACAGTTGTGATTTGCGATGTTATTTACAACTCAAAAGCAAACATTTTTGTAAGATCAGGGGCATTAATTCCCAAACTTGGAAACATGCGCTGTCTCAAAGGGAGTTTGGATCAAAGCCTGAAGCAAAATACTCAGGAAAAAATATTTAGTTTGAATCTTCAGCAAATATTGAGTCTGTGTTCACACTTGCAAACACATCACATCACACCAGGGTTGGTCAGATTACTCTCTGAACGACTCTGAATACTATCTACTGATTATTCCTTCTAAAAGTAATCTTATTACTACTTCATTTCAAAAGTAATTTGATTATTGATTACTGTAAGTTACTTGGAAGTGCACAGCTCAAGAACTCATAAAAATCATGAAATCTTCCCACTTATTTAACACTTAACCAACAGCAAAGGCAGCATCGACGCAGAGGACTCATGTCAAGATCGAATATAATACATTTCCAGCGCACACTGAATTTAATATGATACAAAAGCTGAGGATAAACTGGTAGTAGTTTCCTGTTTACTGTCCAAAGGTGCCTATTAAGTTCACTTCCAACATTCCCTGGATTTGTCTCCCAAGTGTCTCCTCGGCCCCGTTCTCCTGGAGCTGTGTGTCAGCCTCTCCTCCCTTCACTCCGGCTGTATCTACACAGCCGCTGCAGTAGGTGAGTGTCAGTGCCAAATATGAGGCCGACATCGCAGCGCAGTGACGAGCAGAGAACAAACGTGGATTATTCTGAGCTCATGTCTCACACCTGAGGCTTTATTTTAGGATGCAGCGGTGCAGAGATGCCCTGACACATCGTCCATGCGCCGGGAGGAGGCGGTTAGAGAAGTAGTTTCCACATTTTCTAATTACGGTTACATCTCATGAAATGGAAGTACAGAGTGTGATTGGAACTAAGAACTGGGCCACACAAAAAGAAGTCTGAATTTTAAAAAAGAGAGCGCAGTGAGTCAGCTATTATTCAAAGTACACTTTTCCAAAAGCAAAATGTGGTCTAACTGTTGTACGTCGACATAAGAAACTATTTTTCACATTGACCCTTTTCAGTACTATCACAATCTCTCATTTGTTCTCAAGGATGAATTTGTTCGAGAGTTGAACGGTAATGGTACAATAATCAGTTTTGGTTAGGTCCAGATTCACTAAGTCAGGTGCTAAAGTGTGAGCACTACTTAAAATTTGCACGGGCTATTTTTAAGGCGTGTTGCACCATGTTCACCATCAGAAGCCGTGCGTCCTGTCAGTGGGGCTGATGGGACATGTAAATGTGCCTCTGCTGCTGCTCTTTGGGAGAACAGACACATGTAAGAAGTTATGATGATAAATGATGATGTTCACTAGTCTCACAGGCCAACAACTTTATTAAAAAATTATATACGTTAGTTTAATTATATAGCACATCAGTTCATCAGTTTTTATGAGATCTTCATCAGGCTATTGGGAATGTCTGATTAGTGTCTATGCAGCGCGGTGTTTGTGAACGTTTAGGGAGAACCTTTGTTCTGTGCATTTATCCCAAGTTCCGATGCACTGTAGAGCAGACAGACAGGGGGATGTGATGGAAACCTGCCTTTAACCAGCGCTGCTGAAAAGATGGGTTTGGTACGAGGATCGCGAGGATTGTACAGCCTCGGCAAAAGTAGAGAAACAGGACAGCACGGACGCACACGGCTTTGGACACGCCTGGGACGAGACGTGGAACAGGTGGACGAGTCATGTCTTCTCCTGTGTCATCAACACTTTTCATTTCACTAAAGACATTAAAAGGAGAAACTCCAGAAATCCGTCTGAGGCACAGCTTCTGTAACTGCTGCAGTTCAAAGCGACACAGACGATAATCCAGGCCAAAGTGTCGCAGGTAAAGTGTGTTTTTAACCTCTCCCCTTTGTTAAAACAGCACTATTATTTTATAGTAGGCCTGTTTGTATTTGTAAATGAGCCAAACACAATCATGTGAAACCATTTTTACGCCACATTAACGTGTAAACTGCAACAGTCTGTTCTGCGCAAAACTTTAACACCTGCTTTTCTAACATACTACATTTTTACGCAGTTTTGCTCCTCGCAGTCTAAACAAATCAAACAACGCATGCAAAAAAATTATCATTTGCATTTTTTCTGCCTCTAATTTGGTGCGTTGGGGCAAAATTGCATAGTTTTGCAGATTCATAAAGTCCCATGTCCCACGAGAGACGCACTTCTCAACTGCACACGCTCTTTGCTCCAGTTTGCCGTATGCAGCTCATTTTGCATCTGTACACTTTAGAAAATTAGGCCTAAATGTACTAAAAATGTCAAAATTTCACATCTTCACTCTTAAAACCTTTGTCCAGTTGAGAAAATTCAATTTTCTTTAGCAGTGGACGACTGAGGGACTACAATGACACCGAGAACATCAAAGCATTTGACTCTTCAAACTGTAAACTGGTCACATTTAGAGCAGGAATCCTCCACAATTACACACACACACACAGACACACACACACACATACACAGACAGACAGACAGACAGACGCACACACACATTATTGTGTGTCAAACCTTGGAGCCTCTGGTTAGTGGATGCTGTAACCTATGAGTCAGAGATGACAGTGCACATCTTCAGAATAGCAGTTGAAACTTGACATTAAACAGAGCTCGGCAGGCTCCAGGAGGCGGAGACACTCTGCCACCCACAGCCCACAGCCCTGCACTGTCCCTGGGGTGAGGACCGCACCATTAGCCTGTCTGATGGAGCCAAAGATACTGTAGGAACACATCGTCTCTGTCAGCATGTCTGCACCCACCAAAACAAAGACATTAAACATTCAGTCTATAGATTGTTTTATTAATTATTCCTGAGCTTGCAGCAGTGCATTTGTGGCAGGGCTGTAGAAGAAAGCGGAGTTTAAAAGACACATATTATGCTGGTTTACTATTTTGAGCTTTTGTCGGGGCAAGCTAGTGTTTCCCTATATGCCCAGTCATCCCCATGGTAATTCTCTCTGCTGCCAGTAGATGGAGCGCTAACACCAATCCTGATAAGGGAATGCCCATCTGAGAGAAAGTCATGTGGTTTTCAGTGTTACATTATCAATTAAATTATGTGCAAATCTCTTGTCTTGTTGTTCTCGTGGACCCAATTCTTCGTCGTCTTGTGGGAAATATAAACTTGCAGTAACTACATTCATAAATGGACCATGTGTTTCAGACGTGTAACTGCACCCATCGGAGGTTGTTGCTGTTATATATCGACAAACAGGAGAAGCTCTCTGCCATTCTCGTTTAATAAAAGTGTCTTACTGGGGCGCTGGGGCATTGGAGACCCCTGTTCTGGAGCAACATCTGGGGAAAGTGTGGCAGCAGTACGAGTGCTAGAACGGGTCAATTGAAAAGGAACAAATGCCCAACAAAGTTAACAAACTCTACAAACCCAAAGAATACAAATAATAAAGGTCCTCTGTTACCTGCGAGGAACACTCGGACAGGTGTGTGTATGTGAGAGAGCGTATCCATGGAAACGCACACAGGCCCTTCGTTACCCAGCAGGTGCTAATGGAGATAACAAGGGGGAGGGGGCGGGCGCTGCTTACCCCGGTCTCCGCCTCCACCTTCTCCACAGACTCTGGCACACTCACACTCATTTGGACTGATTTTCCCTGTGCGTCGGCTGCAATCACGGGGCCATTGAGCTCAGCGCCTCACGGGGCCGTTGAGCTCGGCGCTGTGGGGACGTCATGTGCAGGAGGTGAAGGGTCTGCAATCAGACCTGGACCTGTGCAGATCCAGTGTGTGGGGCTTTTGTCAAGGAGAGCTGATGCTGATGTTTGAACCGGTGCAGAACGTGTGATGACACAACACTTTGACAGTGGAATGTCTCCAGTGATGTGTCTCTTACCTGGTGCAGAGTTTGCTAAGAGCTTGTCTCCATGAAGTTGCTGTTCCTTTGTCTGGAATGTTCCACCAAGCTGGATCATACTTGATTAATATGTGTATCTCTCAGAAATATCCACTTCCATCTGCATGTTTAAAAACAAAATGCTACATAGTTCTACTAAAATTGGCCGAAGTACGTTTGCCATGTTTGTTTGTGCTGCACAATGCTGCCCTGTGATTGGTCCAGTCCTGCGCTACTGATGGTTGGGGTCCAATCACAATCGAACAAAGTGTGAACTGGGGCCTCAGGTGTCCAACCGCCATAACAGGTCAGATGACTGAGCTTGTAGCTCTTTTGCACTTTTTGTCCGTTGCCAGCAGAGAGCGCAGGTGAGCATTATGGTTTATGATATTTGTACTTTGAGATATGTGATATTGTCTATGGTTACATAAAAAAAATTCTAAGAGTTGCAAAAAGAGCTGAATAAAATACAATAAAAAATACAACTATGAAGTGATTTTTCAGCAGTTTGGTTTACTAATGATCCGATTATTGTTACTGGTGGGGTACAAAAATATATATACATTTTTGTCACGATCACCCATCCAAAGCACATATGTAATTGTAAAGGTATCTCACAGAATAATAAAAGCCTGGTTAATGCAGAACACTGGAGCGCTCCCAGCTGCACTGATGGCAGCTCGGCGGGGGGCACTGCTGGCATTTCCACCGATACGTTAACACAGGTGAACACCGCACAAATCACACTCTTCAGAAAAATTAACTGTAAGACACTAATTATGGAAAATGTCACCAAACACCTGCACTGTACCTTCTGTGCCTTGAACATAATGAGGAAGTGTAAACCAATGGCAAAAGAGCAGCAACTTATGACGGGTATTTCGAGGGCTCAGAGGCGGACACACATTGTTCATTAGTAGGATATTATTTACTAATAACATTTATTTTTTCCCTTATATTTTCCTCAGTTAGTTTCCCCAGTCACAACTAAGGAAATATGGGGTGCACGGTGGCAGAGCGGCTAGAGCTTCTGCGTTCGGATCCCGGACCACCCCAACATCACATGGTCTCTCTGGGTGGAGTCTGCATGTCCTCCCCGTGTTACCGTGGGTCTCTGTATCAGCCTGTGACAAGTTGACCACTGTCCAGGGTGTACCCCACCATAGGCCCAAAGTCACTCCAGCCACCCGCGACCCCGGGAACGGGAATAAGCGATAGAAAATGAATAAACTAAGGAAATATCTATACTATACTATACATACCTATGAAATGCCACAGTACAAAATCAAACAAAATAAAAAATTAAAGCATTTAATTTAATAAAAGCTCAAAAAAGTCAATTTTGCATAAGGTTTGTCCTTTAAGAAGCACATAGTCATTACTAAATGAATTATGAGATGATCTATCCGTATCTATCCACATACAAATGTACACATGTATACACACATACATACACACATACACCTGTTTTGATCTTCAAGAACTGTTTGAGGATATTTTGATAGTAGTAAGGTTTGAAATTAGTATTTTCACATTGTTATAAACAATAATCTATATTTGTTGTTGTTATAATTGTTATTAACATTGTTGATTATCCTTACTATTATTTTTGACATGTCAATATTTTTTACTAAATACTTTATTTCAACAGGTTTTAAAGAGGTGCTCTTGAAAACAGGGCAGGGCTGGTATCCTACTCCTCTGAGGGGATGGACCTCCGTTCATATTTTATGTCTGTATTTAACACAAAAAGATGAGTGTGGTGTGAACCAGTTAAAAGATCTATTGCAGGCCCTCCTCCACCAAACCGAGGGTCGAAGGTTCAATTCCTGCTTGGACCAAGTTCTGTCGCTGTGTCCTTAGGCAAGACACTTCACTAACGTTGCCTAGTATGAAAGTGTGAATGACTGGTGGTGGCAGGGCAGCTGTGGCTGCATAAGTGGCTTACCTCCACTGAGTGAGGGGTGAAAGAATCATATGAGTGCAGCGTCTGTGAGGAGTGTCCCACACTGTTATTATTACTACGAAAAATATACTGCAAAATGTATTTCTCGTATTCTCGTATTGCATCTTTTCTTCAGTTTTCAGGTCAGTTTTCCTCACATGATTTCTTAGATTTAGCCACAGTTTTGGGTCATGTGATCAGCAGTGCTTAGGTCCACCTCTCTGTTCCTCGCCCAAAGCCTCAGAGCTGGTATGGTGCCGCTGTCCAGGGCTCATAGAATACACTCTGACACGGATGGGAGAGGCCAGTTTATTTGTAGAGCACATTTCGTACTCAAGGCAATTCAAAGTGCTTTACACAACAATAAAATTACATTAAAACCATAAAACAGATTAAGACATACAACATTATAAAAATGTTTTAAAAGAGAAGAGTGCAGATAAATCAAGTTGTGTGTCTTGAAATGGTCCTTTAACTTTGTCTCAGTTTTTCAGATTTCTTTTTCTTTCCTTTCTTCAGCAGCTTTTTCCCACATTTCTTAACATTCAAGTGTCTTTTATTTCAGTTATTTGTTTTGTTTGCTTTGCCTGTTTGGACAGAATTCATCTTTTTGTTTAGCATCCTTTATTTTGTTTCTTTATTTTGTTACAACTGCTGTCACTCATCTTTCCATTAAATCCATTCACTTTCCTCTCATCAGTTTTATTCATAAAAATTACATTTTCTTCACAGAAATCCTTTGCAGGAAGATCTTTACTCGCCTGGGATCCCATTTTGATTTTCAGATACCACTAAATTAATTTTAAAATCTAATTAATCATGATTTAAACAGTGACACTACTTTCATAGTTTTAGGAAATCCTCCCAGTCCAGAAAAAACCTTTTCACAGATTCATAAATTGGTTTAGTTGTGTCAATCCTGCCTTAGTCAAGTCTGGCTTTCTACCAATAAATGATTTTGGCCAATCCTGGCACAAAGGCACGAGGCTCAAAACTCTGAAAAGGTGGAAGTCCAAGCAGTGATAAGTGAACGAAACCCTGTCCCACCAAGAAGGAACAGCTTCATTATCATCCAGTGCAGACAGAGGGCACTGTGCTGCACTCAGACACAGGGACACAGCCTCGCCGCCCCGGGGCACACCTCCGTCACTCACATTCCTGGGCCGTGAGTGGCTCCAGAACCGCCTTTTTGGAACAGAGTCCAATCGCCCAAGGGTGCTCTGACCTGGCACCCGCTCACCCACAGCTGCATTGAGACATCATCTGTCAGGGCTGTCAGAGGGACGCCTGGAGCCCCTGACGACAGCTCCAAACACACAGGAACCAACGGGAACCAACAGGACACGCCACACACACGAACCAACGGGACGCTCCAAACACACAGGAACCAACGGGAACCAACAGGACACGCCACACACACGAACCAACGGGACGCTCAGAACACACAGGAACCAACGGGACGCTCAGACCACACACGAACCAACAGGACACGCCAAACACACAGGAACCAACGGGACGCTCCAACACACAGGAACCAACGGGACGCTCAGAACACACACGAACCAACGGGACGCTCCAAACACACAGGAACCAACGAGACGCTACAAACACACAGGAACCAACGGGACGCTCCAAACGCACAGGAACCAACGGGAACCAATGGGACGCGCCAAACACACAGGAACCAACGGGACGCTCCAAACACACACGAACCAACGGGAACCAATGGGATGCGCCAAACACACAGGAACCAACGGGACATGCCAAACACACACGAACCAACGGGACGCGCCAAACACACAGGAACCAACGGGACGTGCAAAACACACACAAACCAACGGGACGCTCCAAACACACAGGAACCAACGGGACGCTCCAAACACACAAGAACCAACGGGACACGCCAAACACACAGGAACCAACGGGACGCTCCAAACACACAAGAACCAACGGAACGCGCCAAACACAAAGGAACCAACGGGGCACTCCAAACGTACATAAACCAACGGGACGCTCCAAACACACAGGAACCAACGGGACGCTCCAAACACACAGGAACCAAAGGGACGCTCCAAACACACAAGAACCAACGGAACGCGCCAAACACAAACGAACCAACGGGGCGCTCCAAACACAAAGGAACCAACGGGACACGCCAAACACACACGAACCAACGGGACGCTTCAAACACACAGGAACCAACGGGACGCTCAGAACACACACGAACAAACGGGAACCAACGGGACACTCAGAACACACATGAACCAACGGGACGCTCCAAACACACATGAACCAACGGGACGCTCCAAACACACAGGAACCAACGGGACGCTCCAAACGCACACGAACCAACGGGACGCTCCAAACACACACGAACCAACGGGACGCTCCAAACACACAGGAACCAACGGGACGTGCAAAACACACAAACCAACGGGACACCTCCAAACACACAGGAACCAACGGGACGCTCCAAACGCACAGGAACCAACGGGAACCAATGGGACGCGCCAAACACACAGGAACCAACGGGACGCTCCAAACACACATGAACCAACGGGACGCGTCAAACACACAGGAACCAATGGGACATTCCAAACACACAGGAACCAACGGGATGCTCAGAACACACACGAACCAATGGGACATTCCAAACACACAGGAACCAACGGGATGCTCAGAACACACACGAACCAATGGGACATTCCAAACACACAGGAACCAATGGGACGTGTAAAACACACATGAACCAACGGGACGCTCCAAACGCACAGGAACCAACAGGACGCTCCAAACACACAGGAACCAACAGGATGCTTAGAACACACAGGAACCAATGGGACGTTCCAAACACACAGGAACCAATGGGACGCTCCAAACGCACAGGAACCAACAGGACACGCCAAACACACACAAACCAACAGGACGCTCCAAATGTACAAGAACCAACGGGACGCTCCAAACGCAATTAGCACAATTAGCCATTTTGAGAAAAACACAAACTTCAAACCAGCAAATACCGACATGTGAAACCTCATTTTAAAGCTCACAATGCTTCGTTGTTGTAAACTAACTGTAATGGACACAGCTATAATTATCACTGACATGTAACGGTCATTACCCTTTTCTCCCTGTTCTTCACATCACCCCTCCCCCCCTCCCCCACAGCACAAGGTGTCACCCCTCCTCTCTATTTTCTCTCTACTCTAAAGATAAAACCATTTTAAATAACCACTGAAATAATAAGCAATAAAACCACATCTTGCAACCAAGTGAAAGGGCATGACCTGCAGAAGTAGTATCTAAAACTCATCAGAATTCAGGAAATCACGTCACATTTTCCTTACCTTGAGCCTGAGCCCCAGATGTCGCCGTCACCTTTAGACATTGTTGTATGGAACGTCAGGCTGTCAGTCACATTTGTGGACAGAATATGTATCTGTATTTGAGGAAAAATGAAATCGATCAAATCAGTTTAATCGAGGAACTTTGTCTTGATTTAAACAGTGACAAAACAAACGTGTCTAGATCCATGGAAAATGGGAGTTTAAAGCCTGACAAAAAATGGTCAGATAAGTAAAGATATTCATGTGTCAGCTGATTACTCAAAAAAAAACAAGCAAATGATTATTGTGATTGATTCATTTTACCAGGAAAGGGCTGTATAAATGCAGTGACTCAGTGCATTACCCGGAGAGCCGTTATGTGAGGTCGATTTCTCTGTCTCCGCCGTTCAGAGTCTGTCCGTCTCACGCTGAGGCCAATGTTACAGCGGAGCCTTCGTCTGTGTGTTGGACCAAGTGATAAAATACAATCAAACCCCTGCACTTCTGACGGTGGAGCACAGGAGGCGGATCCACAGGCGGGCCGGCCTTTTTGTCACTTTAATACACATTCAACTCCACTTTGCACTTTAGCCGAATTTTTACATTTAATTTATATTTGCATGACTTTACTTTATATTTAAAGAAGGCGCATCGTGCTTTTGTCAGTTATATAGTTAAAACAAGTGGATCTTATTTTTAAAATTACAATATGGATCTAAAACGACTTAATAAAATAAACCAGTTTGCTGAAAAATCACCTCTCCACAGATCTGTCCTGAAACTTGGCCTGGTTGGCTTCAAGAGCTTGTGTCGACGAAGCTTGATACATTTAATGCCATACATCTCCATGGAGACAAGCCCCTCCCCCAGAAAAGTTATACATTGCGACATAAAATGACCACTTTTCAAGCCACTTCTGGGACACACTTTTATCTTCCATTTTTAACCTCTCTCTGACACATTTGCTCATCACAAACAGCTGGAGTAGTATTTCGCTCACACAGACCTGTTTTTTAATCCTGTTAATGAGCTCATCTGTCCAGAGACTCACAAAAACACTTTCTGTACAATTTCATAGATTTGTGACGTCAGTGGTGTTGTTTTCATGTCCATAAATCATCTCCAGATTCGTTCTGCGCATTTCTGACTCAAATCACTTTCATTACTACTGCGCACTTATCCTACTTACATGCTGGGGCAAGTTGGCTTTTGTTTATTTCCCCACGGTAATTCCTGACAGTTGATGGAGTTCCAACACAAAGTTCTTAAACACGTGAGGCCAAAGTGAAGGTAAAAGCATGTTAAAGGACAAGAACAGTACAAATAATGTATAATATGTGTATTTTAAAGGATAATGCTTGTTTGTGAAGGCGTAAGTAGTACAAATTCTATTATATTTTAAAATAAATGTGTATTTATTGTAATATGTTGGTTATGAAAACAGCTCATCAGCTTCATTGAATGCTGCTCCTTTGAAAAGTAAATTCATGCATCTCATAAAACCAGCGCTGGTGTCCGGCGCGGAGGCCGACGGCGGCTCGCCTCGCTGCCTCTGCCACGGCCCGGGTTTGAAATGAAGAAAAGCAATCTACAGGTGCAGACAAAGCAGCTACTCCGCCGCCGCCGCCATTTTGAGTCTCATTTCAAAGGGACAAAGGCAGAAGCGGGAGGCAGTTCAAACAGGCGTCAGGATGGGGTGACCGCTGCGTTGCCGTGACAACACACAGGGAGGCGAGTGGGGAGAGAGGAGAGAAAGAGAATGGAGAGCACTACCTGTGGCTCTGTGGAGTGCATGGATTTAAACGTCGTTATATGAGAAGAGAAGAGCTGTGATCTTGTGAAGAACAAACAGCACAAAGCATTCAGATGTTTAAAGGTAGAGTGTGGAACATCAGCTCAAAAGCACCACATTCTTCCTTCAAACCAGAGGCAAGTCAGATGTTGAAGACACAAACACAAATACACTTCCGCTTTGTAACTATGCATTATCCCTGATAAAGTAAATGCATTCAAAATCAAACGTTTTGCTGACCATTTCAGGCAAACGACTTTATTTCAGTTCACTGACTTCATTTAAAGGAACCAATGCAGTTTTTCTAAAATAAAGCACTGAAGTTAGTTTGTTCGTTCTTTGGTTTATTCTAACAGGCCATGGTATAATAACAGACATTAATCATATTTCAATATTGTTTGAAAATCTTTTGTTTCTTTCTCACTCCAGCTGCATATTCAGTGTAGATTAAACACATCTTAAATAAGCATATAAAGTGATATTTATGCACTTTTGTGGTTAGAGTCCATTCACATTTTATGGCACTTGAACCTCAACAACACTGTAGTTTTTCAGACTCGAGAATGTGACGATGGCCTCCTCCAGAGGATAAAAATATACATTTATTTTAAAAATTATAACATTTAGCTGGCACTCATCTATGAAATATGTATGTTGTGAAGTCATCTGAAACACAACAATAACATTTCTTTCATGTCGATTATGACGTCAGGCCGGCAGCAATAGGTTTTTGTACATTTTTGCTGATGGTTAAATATCATCTGATTAATGTTCTAATTCTAATAATGATTTAACAACATCTATGACTGTGTTTCTCCATTCTGGATGTTAACATTAATAATTCTGAGAACAATGTCTTCTGGGAACAATAGTCACAGTTTGGACATGGCCGTCCTTTACATTGACAGTTTGAACAACAGTTGTGCTGCTCAGTGGAGAGACCAGGCAAAAAATGGCACCATTCGAGAAAATGTGTCCGATTCTTCAAACCGGTCCAAATGTGTTTTTACGATCAACACAGCCGGCCGGGATTGTTCCAAAACGCTCAGCTCTCGGCGGCTCTCACAAAAGCACAGCGATCTGGACAAACACGGCGGGGTCAGGGATGCTTCGCTCAGGCTGTTAGCTGCACTTGTCCTGTCAGTCAATAGTGAAGAGCGCAGAGAGGCAGCGAGCGAGGACGGGTGCAGCGGGTCAAGTGCGGGCTGCTGGGTAGACGCGCAGAAAAGGCATGAGCTCTGGAGGTTGGAGGAGGATAATGCTATGGTGTAGTTTGGTGTATTATTTGTAATGGACTTTCGGTGTGAAGATGTGAAAATTGTCCACGTCTTGTGCAGTTGTGTCAAAGGAGCGGAGAGCGAGGAGTGGGCGGCACCATCACAGGAGCCACTGTGGCACAGGCAGAGCAGGGCAGGCACAATGCATTCCAATCTGTCGTAGTATTTAGTGCTTTGATGACGAACAAAAGGTTCAGAAATACAGAAAAAGCTGAAATTAAACTGAAAGTAGTTTTTCCGTTCTAGCTTTAGCCACGTCTGAGAGCCACAAACTTTTTTATTAAATGTCTTTTCTCAGAGAAAGTCCTGTTTACTTTAAACATCAGTGTGAACAGTTCAAACTAACACGCTGTGTTGATATCTCCATTGCATGTCGTTAATTAATGTTATGAATCACCATGAGTACTCTTTTATATATTTGTGTGTTGCTCGTTTAGAGAAAGGACACTTCTTCACAGTTTAAATGATTAAAATGGTGTATTTCACATGAGGTTTGCAGCTCATTCCTGTTAGTCAAATGTATTTGATTCTTGAAAAATGCAGCACATTGATTATCACATGTATCACAAAATGGTGATATTATTGTGAGGCGTGTATAGTTTATCATGAGCCTGTGATTCCCAGAGCTATTTAATACATCAGTGAACCAGAGTCCTACCCACATGTGTTCTGGTGTTTTGGTGCAGCGGGTGTTGAACTTTCCTCCTGCTCTTTAGGGTCACTGTTTAACTGTCATTTGTTTTGTTTGTGATCCCACTGACATTCTCCTCATGTGATCTCAGATGATCTTCATCAGTTTGAGACAGATATAACGCCACGTGACAAAACACTCCGAACAAGTCAAGCCTTAAAAGATTCTTGGTCTTGATGCAAAAAACGTCTCCCTCATCAGCCCCAGTGGTCACATCGGGCCATGATGACTTTTTATGTTCTTGCTCTCTCAGCTGTGACTGTGAAAGCATAAATATTAAAATGTATTAATTTCAGGTTGTTATGAGTGTGTGAGCACTATGTAATCACTCCAAGTGTTAATTCCCCGTCTATTCCTATAAATTACTGTTAATTCCCATGCAAATGTTTCAGACCGGTTCACCTGCTTGTATAAACAAGACAGCTTTTCTACATTTATTTTCCTTTTCTGTGCCTCTGCGCCACGCTTTAACATCTCTCTGTGAAATGCGTTGGGTTTGGATAGAGATGGCCTAAATGACTTTGGGCATAAACAGCTGATTCTAACGCGTGCTAGCTTTGTTTGGCTCAACAAACAAAGTTATCGTCTCTGGAAATTTTCACAATATCAAGTCAACATTTGGTGGGAAATGATTATTTTGTCTTTATATTTGCTTTTTGCTACTTCGCTCTCCCCTGCGTCTGTGTTCTCTTTGGTTTGGTTCATCTCGCTCTTTACCAGTTGAGAGTATCTCAATAATGACAATATTATTTTGTTGAACTATACAGCAGGAGGAATAATTCACTTCAGTGTTCTGCTGTGGTCAATATATTTACAATATAATAATTAGTCGACTAAATTGACCGATTAACAGTAACTAAAGGCCTACAGCCCTAGAACGCACAGCCCAAGGAAAAAGCAGCGTGTGTTCGTGTAGACCTCACTTTTTGCACTCGGCTCAGTGTCCGTTTGAGACCAGAGCACCAGCACCCAGAGGTCACAGGTTATACTGGTCTTCTACAGGCCCAGCTCATGGCTCAGAAATTTGAGTCCTGGCTCTTTTAAATGAAACATATCATAGTACCAGAGTGTAGAAAAACAAAAGACCTCTGAAATCTGGATTTTCTTTTAATGTATTTACATATGCATGAAGAAAGATTGGCACCACAGCCAATAAAATGTGTCTGAACTTACAATTCAGCTGACACCTTTTTAATTCTACAGTTACCATCTGAAGGAACAAACACTAATCCAACTGTTCCAAGTTTTTTGTTTCACCAATGCAAAGCTCGTCCCCTTTGCCACAGAAGAAGAAATGCTTGTGATGTGAGGTGACAGTGAGGGGTGCAGGGGTGGACTTCTGGACGACCCACAGGGACGTGAGCATCAGAAGGCATCAGAGCGCTCGGAGACTGGGTGGAGAGTCCAGATTGGAGCAGGACGAGGCTCTGATGAGGTCTCCAGTGCCACGACCCGCCCCCCGCCCCGTTGCTATGTTAACAATCTGCATTTAGACACAATGTGGCTGATTAGTAATCACTCACACAGCACTGAGCCCTGATCGGCTGACGGCAGCTCTCGCCTCTGATTGTGCCTGTGTGGTGTGTATGTGTGTATGTGTGTATGTGTGTGTGTGTGTGTATGTACAAGTGTGTGTATGTACAAGTGTGGTGTGTATGTGTGTACAAGTGTGTGTGTGTATGTGTGTATGTGTGTGTGTGTGTGTGTGTGTGTACAAGGGTGTGTGTACAAGTGTGTGTATGTGTGTGTGTGTGTGTGTGTGTATGTACAAGTGTGTGTATGTGTGTGTGTGTATGTACAAGTGTGTGTATGTACAAGTGTGTGTGTACAAGTGTATGTGTGTGTGTGTGTGTGTGTGTGTGTGTGTGTGTGTGTGTGTGTGTGTGTGTACAAGGGTGTGTGTGTACAAGGGTGTGTGTATGTGCAAGTGTGTGTGTGTGTGTATGTGCAAGTGTGTGTGTGTGTATGTACAAGTGTGTGTGTGTACAAGTGTGTGTGTGTGTGTGTGTGTATGTAAAAGTGTGTGTGTGTGTGTGTATGTACAAGTGTGTGTGTGTATATGTGTGTATGTACAAGTGTGTGTGTGTGTGTGTGTGTACAAGGGTGTGTGTACAAGTGTGTGTGTGTGTGTGTGTGTACAAGGGTGTGTGTACAAGTGTGTGTGTATATGTGTGTATGTCCAAGTGTGTGTGTGTGTGTATGTGTGTGTGTGTACAAGGGTGTGTGTGTATATGTGTGTATGTACAAGTGTGTGTATGTACAAGTGTGTGTGTGTACAAGTGTATGTGTGTGTGTGTGTGTGTGTGTGTACAAGGGTGTGTGTACAAGTGTGTGTGTGTACAAGGGTGTGTGTACAAGTGTGTGGTGTGTGTATGTGTGTGTGTACAAATGTGTGTGAGTGTGTATGTACAAGAGTGTGTGTGTATATGTGTGTGTATGCACAAGTGTGTGTGTGTATGTGGGCGAGTGTGAGTGTGCGTATGTACAAATGTGAGTGTGTGTGTATGTACAAGTGTGTGTGTGTGTATGTGCAAGTGTGTGTGTGTGTGTGTGTGTGTGTGTGTGTGTGTGTGTGTGTGGGTGTGTGGGTGTGTGGGTGTGTGTGTGTGTGTGTGTGTGTGTGTGTGTGTGTGTGTGTGTGTGTGTGTGTGTGTGTGTGTGTGTGTGTGTGTGTGTGTGTGTGTGTGTGTGTGTGTGTGAGTGAGTGAGTGAGTGAGTGAGTGTGTGTATAGGTACAAGTGTGTGTGTGTGTATGTACAAGTGAGTGAATGTGTGTGCAAGTGGGTGAGTGTGAGCCTGCTCTGCTCTGGCCTCTTTGCGCTGTTCGGGCCCCTCTCTGGCCAGGCCTCTCTGCGCTGTTCGGGCCCCTTTCTGCTCTGCTCTGGCCTCTTTGCGCTGATCGAGCCCCTCTTTGCTCTGCTCTGGCCTCTCTGCGCTGTTCGGGCCCCTCTCTGCTCTGCTCTGGCCTCTCTGCGCTGATCGGGCCCTTCTCTGCTCTGGTCTGGCCTCTCTGCGCTGTTCGGGCCCCTCTCTGCTCTGCTCTGGCCTCTTTGCGCTGTTCGGGCCCCTCTCTGCTCTGGTCTGGCCTCTTTGCGCTGTTCGGGCCCTTCTCTGCTCTGCTCTGGCCTCTCTTCTCTGGTCGGGCCCCTCTGCTCTGGTCGGGCCCCTCTCTGGTCGGGCCCCTCTCTGGTCGGGCCCCTCTCTGCTCTGGTCGGGCCCCTCTCTGCTCTGGTCGGGCCCCTCTCTGGTCGGGCCCCTCTCTGCTCTGGTCGGGCCTTTCTGCTCTGCTCTGGCCCCTCTGCTCTGGTCGGGCCTCTCTGCTCTGGTCGGGCCCCTCTCTGCTCTGCTCTGGCCTCTCTGCTCTGTTCGGGCCCCTCTCTGCTCTGGTCTGGCCTCTCTGCGCTGATCGGGCTCCTCTCTGCTCTGGTTGGGCCTCTCTGCTCTGGTCAGGCCCCTCTGCTCTGCTCTGGCCTCTCTGTTCTGATCGGGCCCCTCTCTGCACTGTTCGGGCCCCTCTCTGCTCTGCTCTGGCCTCTCTGCTCTGGTCGGGCCTCTCTGCTCTGGTCTGGCCTCTGCACTGTTCGGGCCCCTCTCTGCTCTGCTCTGGCCTGTCTGCTCTGGTCGGGCCCCTCTGCTCTGCTTGGGCCCCTCTCTGGTCGGGCCCCTCTCTGCTCTGATCGGGCCCCTCTCTGCACTGTTCGGGCCCCTCTCTGCTCTGCTCTGGCCTCTCTGCTCTGCTCTGGCCTCTCTGCTTTGGTCGGGCCCTTCTGCTCTGGTCAGGCCCCTCTGCGCTGATCGGGCCCCTCTCTGCTCTGCTCTGGTCGGGCCCCTCTCTGGTCGGGCCCCTCTCTGGTCTGTTCTGGCCTCTCTGCTCTGGTCGGGCCCCTCTGCGCTGATCGGGCCCCTCTCTGCTCTGGTCGGGCCTCTCTGCTCTGTTCTGGCCTCTCTGCTCTGGTCAGGCCCCTCTGCGCTGATCGGGTCCCTCTCTGCTCTGGTCGGGCCCCTCTCTGGTCGGGCCCCTCTCTGGTTGGGCCTCTGTTTCACGTGTGTCTTGGATGTGTCCATATTTGGGCACATTGAACACTGTATCCAGAGGCTGTTGCCCGGAGCTCTGAGTGTGTGCCTCTCGCTGTCATTCAGGAATGCTCCGGCCCATTCTAGGCTAAACATTGTGTGTTTATACCAGCAACACACCAGGAACTGATCCAAGACAAAGAACTCCAACCATCAAGGCCACACTCAACAAGTCCTCGAGTCTGGAGGCCAAGCTGGAGAAATAAAGGAGTAATAATAAAGACTGTTATAAAGGTGCATGGTAGTACGAGAGAACATGAGGAGAACATGAGGAGAACCTGGGGAGAACGTGTGTGCGCATGTGTGTGTGTGTGTCCGTGTGTGTGTGTGTGTGTGCCCGTGTGTGTGTGTGCATGTGTGCCCATGTGTGTGTGTCCGTGTATGTGTGCCCGTGTGTGTGTGTGTGTGCCCGTGTGTGTGTGCCTGTGTGTGTGCCCGTGTGTGTGTGTCCGTGTGAGTGTGTCCATGTGTGTGTGTGTCCGTGTGTGTGTGTGCCCGTGTGTGTGTGTCCGTGTGTGTGTGTCCATGTGTGTGTGTGTCCGTGTGTGTGTGCCCGTGTGTGTGTATGTCCATGTGTGTGTGCCCTTGTGTGTGTGTCTGTGTGTGTGTGTTCGTGTGTGTGTGCCCGTGTGTGTGTGTCCATGTGTGTGCCCGTGTGTGTGTGTGCCCGTGTGTGTGTCCATGTGTGTGTCGTTGTGTGTGTATCCATGTGTGTGCCCGTGTGTGTGTCCGTGTGTGTGTCCATGTGTGTGTGTGTCCATGTGTGTGTGTGTCCCCGTGTGTGTGCCCGTGTGTGTGTGTGTGCCCGTGTGCCCGTGTGTGTGTGTGTGTCCATGTGTGTGTGTGTGCCCGTGTGTGTGTGTGTGTCCATGTGTGTGTGTGCCTGTGTGTGTGTGTGTGCTCTGCTGCCCAGGTCATAGGTGAACAGAAGCACACATAGGTGCATTTCCAGGAACTGTTAGGTGGTATTTGTGCTGCCAAAAGCCCTCTGCAGCCCCAGGGAGCGAGCCATGGTGTCACTGTGATGTCTCTGTGGCGTCTCTGGCCCCTGAGAGTGCCAGGGCCTCACAGTGTATTATCTCCAGGAGCCCAGTGTGTTTGTGCGTGGGCAGTGCTCATTAGACTGTGCTCTCACCTGTGGAGCTGTGATTTTCACACCTCTCTTCTATCACTCCATCTGTCTACCTGTCTCTCCGTGCATGCCTCGTCCTCCGACTCGACCAAGCTGTTGCCTAGGCGACTGCAGCTATTGTGTACGGGTTGCTAGGTGACGGGTCGCTGTGGCGATGATGAAGGATGCTGGAGCTGCCACTCCTCCTCCTGCTCAGTGAAATGTCTGCCATCGTTGTGCGCCGAGCGTCTTCTGGGACTTCATCGGCTTCATGTGACACACTCTTTATTTAGCGCTTTTGTATGAACCTTTATTTAGTACCACAGAGAACCTGAACCTAATTTTCAGGCCACAGGGGCTTTACTGTTCATGTATTTAGCGACAGAGGAAACCCAAACACTGAACGCCACAGAGAAAAGCTTCAGTTGATCCAGGAATTGAACCCAGAACCCTTTTGTTGCCAGGTTGAAACACTAACCACTCTGCCACTCATTTGTTGTGCTGTGACATCACATACAGTGTGTAGTATCCGTGTGCCGTGACACCCGGAGGTGGATCAGTGAGACCATAATAAGCTGCCCTCTACTGGTTCTCTTTGGAGCAGATGGGTACAGTCTGCATGCCCGTGCAGAGGGGCGGGGCTAGGGGGCCCCAGGACCCTGCCCCGCTGATGCTCTCTGCATGGCCCTGATTGTCTGAAAGTGTCCTCTTTTTAAGTGCTCCGGCTGTGAGAGTCTAGCTTCAGTAGTGGGTTGGCTCACGTTTGTCTCCAGCAACACTTTTGAGCGATTTGATTGGATCAGAGAGAACGCAGACTCAGGCCCAAACAAGATGACAAAAAAGCAGATAGAAAGAGAAGGGAATAACTTCTCACCAAACGCTGACTTGTTCTTGTGATAAAGTGTCGTGTTTCCACTGATGCCGCCAGTTTATCGACGCACTGCATTTGCTTTGTCAAGACCCAAAATATGATATTTCTAATGCATAATGCATCTAACATTATGTGACCAGTCGAGTGGGAGGTAGAGGTATAATTTTTTTAAAATAAATCCACCACCTGGAGAATATTACAAATAGCTGGAGGCACACAGGTAAAGTACACTGAGCGAGGCATGAAGTCCCATTTCCATACTTTACAAGAATGGTTTCATGTTATGTCTTTCACATGTTAACAATTTCCTTCAGTTCACGTTTTAGAAAACCCTGTAGTTGTTTGGTTCGTTTTACACATACAGGAGTTTGTTCTTTCGGTTTCTTTAGTGGACATAAAAACATCTGAAAAGAAAGGAAAAAGAGAAAGTCAAGACAGCAGGTTTTGCCCGTAGCGTTGAATGCCTAGGGAGGGAAATAAATGTTTTACTTACCCAGGAAAGAGTACGCTGCTAATCCCTAACCACGCTCAAACGTCATCCTCTCTACGACGACGGAACAGCCCGGTCACCGGCTTCAACGGCGGACATGAGCAACCGACCACCCGCAGTGAAGGACCAGGACTGGTGGCTGTGATGGGACGACGGCCCGGGGCTCGACACCACACAGAAAATCTAACTGAATTTGCGACCTGTCGGCACAGCCCACCGAACAGGAAAAACGGCGTATCAGAGACAAATAAAACTTAATAATAGGGGTGGTGCCACCTACTGGTCGCCAACCCATGCTGTCACACTTATCCAAAGCCAATGCGTTACATAAAGAGAGGTTAAAACGTGGCGTAGAGTCTTTGCAGAGAAGGGAAATACAGTAAATGCAGGAAAGCTGAGGACAACCAGGAAGTAGTTTCCTGTTTACTCTAGCTTTAGCCATGTCTCACAGCCACAAACGTTTTTTTGTGAATGATTGAGATCTGCCTCAAGAATCAACAATTTAGATTTGATCTATTAAGAAAGCATGAGGGTTTGGGTGACGTCAGCTGCCGCCGTAGCAGAGCCTCAGAGCCAGCCGTTCATCGAGCCGCACTGAAGCGCTCTAAAGTGAACCGTCTGAGGGCCAGGGCAGACCAAACATGGTTTTAGACATCCCCTTCACAAAAAGTGAATACAGAGCAGCTTCTCTCATAGAAGCTTCCACATTCAAGTATTTTACCTTTTCCAGCTGTTTAATGTCTTGCTAGTTTCAATGTGTTTTTATTCAGGGAGGGATTAAAAGAAGCGCATTGAAAAAGCCTCAAAAGGATCCTTGTCCCTCTGCTGGGAGTGTCAAAGAAATCATGGGAAGGAACTTTCTAACTTAAGCAAGATATACTTAATAAAATTGATTACAAAGATTGTTACAAAGATCAGAGAAAATCCTGTAAATCCTTCATAGACTTTAAAAACACGAAGGAGTTGTAGAGTGGCAGGACAGTCAGTTTGCAGAATATGGCACCTTTAATTCACAGATGTGTTCCTCTCAGTCCTTTTGGGGCCATAACAGGAGTGGAGACAGAAGATTACCGTAGTCCAAATGCATTTTCTGCACTACAGTCTAATGGAAATGGCAAAAAACGGACTAAGAACGTGATTTTTCCAGGACCACCGCACGCCGCGTTATCTGCCATTACGGAGCGCTGGGTGATTGAAGGCAGAATTATGCAGCCGTGCATTAAGGAAGTGTATTAAAAGGATAAGAGCAGCGCGGGTGAATTAGCCTGTAATGGGAGCGGCCGAGACAAAGGAGCACACGGGAGTCCTGCTGAGAGAGAGGGAGTGTGTTCAACTCCATTCTACACACAGAACGTCTGGTGCACGGCCTTATCGCTGAGTTTCGATGGGCAGAAAAGTGTGAACAGCTTCAGAACGATGGCCGGAGCACACACAATTCAAAACTTAAATATTCAATTTTTCAATGGCTAGAAGTCCTCAAGTCATATGCCCTGTTCGGGTGGGATTCGTTTTACATATAGACCTTCAATAAACTGTGAACACCAAAATTTCCCTGGTTTTTACCTGCAACCACTACTACTGTATTTCAGAGTCCTCAGGTAAATGTAGTCCAGGGTGATCTGCAACTAACAATTCTTTTCTTATCAATTAATTTATCCCTTTTTTTTTTCTTTTTTCAATTAATCGAATAATCTGTTAACAAATTTTTCAGTTGATTGGAAAATTAAACAATAACTTTTTATAGATGTAAGACAAGTATAGGTTTCTGAAAGGCAAGGAAACATGCAGAAATAGATTCATATTCATTTTAAAATTTTATGCAATTAATACATTAAGGCCCAGATTTACTAAGACAGGTGCAAGCACTACTTAAAAAAATTGTGAGCACTACTTAAAATTTGCACGTGTTATTTTGAGGGCATGTTGCACCATGTTCACCATCAGAGCCGTGTGTCCTGTCAGTGGGGCTGATGGGACATGTAAATGTGCCTCTGCTGCTGCTCTTTGGGAGAACAGACACATGTAAGAAGTTATGATGATAAATGATGATGTTCACTAGTCTCACAGGCCAACAACTTTATTATAAAATGATATACGTTAGTTTAATTATATAGCACATCAGTTCATCAGTTTTTATGAGCTCTTCATCAGGCTATTGGGAATGTCTGATTAGTGTCTGTGCAGCGCGGTGTTTGTGAACGTTTAGGGAGAACCTTTGTTCTGTGCATTTATCCCAAGTTCCGATGCTGTAGAGCAGACAGACAGAGGGATGTGATGGAAACCTGCAGGCATTTGCCTTTAACCAGCGCTGCTGAAAAGATGGGTTTGGGACGAGGATCGCGAGGATTTTACAGCCTCGGCAAAAGCACAGTTTAAGAGAAACAGGACAGCACGGATGCACACGGCTTTGGACACGCCTGGGACGAGACGTAGAACAGGTGGACGAGTCATGTCTTCTCCTGTGTCATCTATTTGTATTTGTAAATGGGCCAAACACAATCATTTGAAATCATTTAATTCATTCATAAGTAAACTGCAATAGTCTGTTCTGCACAAACGTTTAACACCTGCTTTTATGACGTACTAAATTTTCACACAGTTTGCATCTGTGCAAACGCTTTGGAAATCTGGGCCTACGTTTGAATCTAATACTATTGATATTAAATGATTGTTGTTGTTTTTTTTGTTTCTTTTTTTACTACAGTGTAAAGTAAAAAACAGAACAAGAGATGAGAACTGTGGTCAAGATCCAGAAGTGTAACTAAGCAGCATTAAGAGTGCAATCACACTTGCACATTTATCGGATCAAAATTGGGACTAAACCTTCTTTAAACCTAAAACTAAACCTGGGCCAGACCAGGACTAAACAAGGACTATAAAAGGACCAAACCAAATCAGAATCAGGACTAAAATGGGCTCATCTTAGGACCAAATGCAGCTTAATCCTGGTGTCACGTTGGACACAGTGCAGTGACCACAGCCTTCCCGTAGCATTAAAGGCTTATACAAAATTGACTTTTTTAAGCTTGTAACCCTGTTCTTATATTGTTCCGTCATCAAAAACACACCTGGAGTTGCAATTAGCTTCACAGTTTGAGGAATCCTGGTTAGAAAATCCTCCCCCTCAGGTGTCAAAAGCACTGAATCCCCTCAGTGAGCGTCGTTTTTCGATGTATGACGTGGCTCTTAGAATCTAAGTCCATCAATCCTTGTCAGTCTCGTTCGGAGCATTTCTGCCTCTGATCATGATCACAACAACTGCCTGACGCTCAGTAACACAAGCATTACAAGCACCATCATTTGAAATGTTGTATAATTGCCTCTGCAGCCAGTAGATGGAGCCAACACTAAGTTACTCTGGTTTCTCCCAAGGCTGAGTCATGGTTGTTGTTTTTTTTGCAAAAACATTACATTTATTAGTTCTAAAATATTATATGTTCAAGTAAAGTAAAAGTAAAGTAAAGATTGAGGATCTTTACTTGAACATATCATGTTTTAGAACTAAAAAATACAGCATGTTTGAAGGCCAGTAACAATAAAAATAATGCAGAATATTTGACTTTAGTACATAAGACAGGTGGAGAGGAGCAGACTGTGTGCAGTGCGGCATGCCGGATTCTTTCCATTGGATTGAATTTTTCCCGGATGCCCACAGCCCACCACAAGCCTTTTCCCTATATTCATGATTAGTTCTCACGTGAGCACATGGTCTCACGAGTGCGCAACAAAGTGTGAGCGAGGCTAAGGGTCTCAGGCAGAGTTAGGTGCGTTTGTTAAAGTTTACATCAAGAGGCTGTGTCACTGTGGATGAATTAATAAGAGACAATGACATCATTCTGATCAAAGCAACATGGTAAAGAACAACAGTGTACGCAACTGTTCAGATTCATAACACTAAAAACAAATATGGCAATATAAATGAATTGAAAGGTAATCAGTTTCCCTTTTCAGGATAAATAGCTAACTGACCTCACATATCCCAGACGTGAAATGTTTCTCCGTCCTGTTTCATTGAAAGTATTCTGTGTAGAAGCCCATCTTAAGAATTCATTTTCTCTTACTATTGACTGCGCTGGAAATATGTTGCCACTCCTGCTTATGAAGTCTGGTATTCCCGTAAACAACTGTAGTGTTGTTTTGTTGGTTGTCAATGGAACTTGCAAAAAAAAAAAAGGGGGATCATTAATAAGAAACACACAGTGGACTGAGCAATAGCAGTTATTCAAAGCCAAAATATGTGAATAATATAAATCATCATTAAAAACATACCTGGAGTTGTCTTTAGCTTTATTCGTGCTTGTTTTGTTCATCCTGTTTATGAGGTCCTCTTGCTCTGAGCCCCACAAAATACTCCGCTTGAGGTAGCAATCCGGAGGTCTTCTGTGCTACTTGAAATGACCACCAGACTGGTTCTGAGCATGTCAAGCTTAAACTGCTGCGGGCTGATATTGGTGTGTGGAGGCAGGTTGTATGGTAATTCCCATAAATGCTGCGCTAACATGGGATGGAAAGTCTATGGGCGTTATTTTAAGTTCTAAAACATGAAATGCCAACTTAATTAAGTTACTTGTTCAACCCTCTTAAGCTCAAATCAAGAAATAATTACCTACTTATGCAAAAAAAGTTCATTAAGTAATTAGTGTAGAGGTGTAAGGGGCTCTACTGGTTTGAGGGTTTAACTCCTGCTCCAATCAGCTCATACTTGGGCAAGACACTTGACCCACCTCGCCTGTGTGAATGAGAGCCTTATTTTTAATATTGGAAATGCACACTTGTGAAATAAAGAATATTCCCTTATCTGAGGATAAAGTGAAGTCTTATCCTGCTTAATCTGGTGTTACAGTGTCGTTAAGAGCTCGTGTGATGGAGGAAAGTGGAGAATAAGGAAGAAGCAGGTTCCTGGATGGTTTCCTCCCTCTTCTCTCACTCTCTCCTGCGCTTCACTAATGCCTCGACCTGATTCTGTTCACGCACCCATCACTAAATGACAGTCTGTAAAGGCCAGCTCACTCCTACAATAACCCTCTTTTTCAGACTCTGCGCCTCAAAGTGCTCAGACACATTGGACCTGTGCACCGCCAACGCCATTTTAAATCCAGGACTATACCACCAAAGCTCCTTATCTGATGTTTTCTCCCAGAGCTGTGGCAGAGGAGAGAAAAAATGCAGAAATATTTTGGTGGGATTTAGTCTCTGTGGCTTTAGTCCTGGTCAAGAACTTGCTTAAATCTGCTCCTCGATCAAAAACAAAGCTGGAGTTAAGCTTCATCCTGATGAGGGAACGCCTGGCTGTGTGAGGCGCGTGGTTTTTAATACATGAATTATTTTAAGCTCTAAAACATGTCGTCAAAATGACACGTAACAGAAAAAGTACAGGGCTGAACTGTAAATAAACAGGGACAGAACAAGGAGGGCGGAGCCTGTGACTCTGTATCTGCAGTTTTCCACTTTCTGTGCCTGGACCTGGCGGCAAGGGTTAAGACTTGAACAAAAAGATTATTTGAAGTACTTCCTGTTAGTGCTATAGATGTGTTCACATGACATCACAACATTCTAAAACTCATATTGTTTAAAGTAGAGTATAGATCGGGCCCAAACAATCCAGACTGACTCTCATAAAACAAGAGTTACGTAAATTGTATAATTTATATGTGGGTTTTTGCAAGAGTGTCTGGCTGCAGACCTTAATCCAGAGTCGCCAGCCTCGCAGACCTTAACCAAGAGGCGCCTTAACCCACAGGTCCGGAAGTACGTTGCGTGGGCGAAAATAATAATTTTTTTTAAAAAAAGGTTACGCCGCAATATTACTTTTTACTAACCTAAGTAAGAGGTTAGTAAAAATATATTTAAAAACAATCAGAAAACATTCAAACTGAATGAAAGATTGGCAGTTTATGGAAATATTGAAAGCACTGCAAATCAAAATGTTGAACATTATAATCAGAAAATAAAAAAACAGTACTGAAAAAATTAAAAACTTTAAAGAAAGATTAGAAAGATGCATTACTACACTCATTCATCTCATTACATTCACAAAAAACAAAGCCCCTCCCATCCACCATGTCTTCATAAAATGTCCACGTCTAAAACCTCCAGCTCCTCCTCGTGTTCTTCATTGTCAGATTCCACTCTCCATCATTACTGACAATGGATCTATTTCTACAAATTCACATTAAATTTGCGATTAACAGTAAACTTCAGCCCTAGTTTTTCATAACATGTGACTTAAAACTCCACTTCAACACCATTAACATTAGACATTAGAAGTGATAACATAAAGAGCGTGTGGTGCTGTAATATCTAAATATACACTTCACATGATGCAAATTCTAATCATCACATTTTGTTAAGATTAATCAGCGGATAGACAAATATTTAATTTAGTTTCTACTAAGTTATAAATTAACAAGAAGAGGAATGATTGAATTAAAAACTGTTATTTTTGACACATCCGGGCTCTGGTAGGGACCTCTGGGTTAAGGTACGGGTCACGTGGGCGCCTCCTGGTTAAGATCTACGGAGAGGTGACTCTGGATTAAGGTCTGCAGCCAGACGCCTCTCGGTTTTTGGGTTGAAAACATTTGCGTTATGGTCCATTAGTCATGGACACAGAGCTGGTTAGCTTCTGTCATGCTGTTAAACTAATATATTAATAATATAATATAATATATAATATTTGTAATATTATTTTTTTTTATAAATCCCTATGGCTAAACTGAATGAGAAATGTACTTGTGGGAGGGACGGACTGGTGAGCTACATCACCATAGCACTCACGTTCATTCTCTCGCCTTCTGTCGTCACATATTTTGCCCACTTTATTGCCTAAGTTAAACATTTGAGAATGTGTGAGAAGTGAAATAAATGGAGAAAAAATGAGGACAAACAGGAAGTAGTTTCTTGTTAACTATTCACCTTATTCCGGAAGTTGCCGTACGCGCCGCCGTCTTGCTTCCGTTGTATTAGTTTAACATGGAGCAGACGAGCTCAACAGAAAATAAGTTCTACACGGACTAAAAAGATGTTTTCAGACTGACCAGGAAATCGGTGCGTTGTTGACTTGTTGTTGCTCGTGTTAATTAAACATTTTACACAAATCAATCTACTTTATGTAACATTTTAGCGGCGAGACTTTTCCCTTGTCCGTCATTAGCTTTAACGGAGTTCTCGTCAAACGGAAGTGCGTTTACAGACGGAAGTGCAGAAAACGGCAAAAGTGGGCGGGGCAGAATAAGGTCAATAGCTTTAGCCACGTCTCACAACCAGAAACTTGGAATTACTAAACGTGTTTTTGTGACTCGCTGAGATCGTCCTCAGAATTCAAAAGGATAACACAGGTACCGTTTAGATGTGGTTTTTGTTTGGGGGATCAGGGCCAGTGGGAACAGGCCCTGCCCTCCATCTGGAATCCACACACACGGTTGTTCCAGCTCCGCGCGTGCACCGAGTCTGAACTCAGGCCCACACGCATCCTTTTAAAAGAGTATTTTGGAGGAGCTGAGAGCACATTATTGAAAACACGGTGCTCTTCCCCTCTCCAGATCTTCTCTCCGCTCAGGGCTTTTATCCGCGTTTTTAATCGTCCGTCCTCTTAACAGACATTATCACTCTGGCGCCTGAGTACTCCCCATTCACTGCGCTGTCCATTTCAACATCTTAACATTTCAGCATTTAGTCTTTTCTCCCTCGAGCTCCAAACATTTGCTGATAAGTTTTCACACTGTGGTAAAATATGTTTAAAAAGTATATTTTTCTATTACTAAAACATGACTTGCCTGGAAAAACACGTGTATTTGATTTCTGACTGATGGATGACAGTCCAGAGTTAGTTCAAACACAGGACTGTCAAAAGTCAGGACTGACAAAATTAACAGGAATTCATTGATTCAAACTGCACCTTAGTGTAAATTTCTTTTCATTTCAGCATTCTGGGAGACTTACATCCCTTGTTTTCATGTTTGCCAGGGTTTGGTGATCTATGTCAAGATATATTTAAAGGTATAAGACAGTATTTAAAGTGCATCCGACAGGTTAGAGTGCCCATGTGACTAAAGCGTAGTTAACATAATTAAGGAGCCCTGTTATGCAAAATCGACTTGTAGGAGCTTTTGACCATATTTTGATTCTTTCCTTTCTCATTAAACCACCAGAGGCTGCAGTGATTCATGTTTGAGTCATCTTTATTCTCCTGTGGAAGACTCCATTGCTCCGACAGTTTTGCCTGGACTTACCTGCACAATAATAATCCGCTGTCTGTGAGCTCGTCACTGTCAGCCCCACACTTTGTGGTAATGATGTTTACAGTGACTTACAGTAAAAGCAGAACTAAGTCATATTTGTAAATCCATGTGGTGGTTGTAAATATATTTTCGAGGTCTTTGAAGCCCCCGTCATCGCCCCCTGCTGTCTCTGCGTGGACTCTCCAGAGAAACCTTGGCTTTCTTTTTTATATTTGGCAACATGAAATGTTTCGTGATTGCACTTCCTCATTTCAATAAAAAGGAAGGGGGGGGGGACAAAAGAAGCTTTTGTGATTTTTTACTGGCTGTGTAATTTCACAAGAGACCTGCAGGGGGAGCTCATAGTTCTGCTTTAAGAGGCAGCAGAAAACAGAAAACACAATATGAAATGTGTTGACTTTAATTAAGTCTAGACAGATCTAAATAATGTATTTAGATCTGGGACTTAATAAAATGATTTCATTTCATCAGAAGAAAATGTGCTAAAATACTTAAATAGACATGTAAACAGGGTTAACATGACACTTGAAAAAGCGCGTGATGTGATTAATCGCAATTTTTAAAATCGTTTGACAGCACTAATAAATATATATGTATATATAAATATATATATATAAATATATATATATATATATATATATATATATATATATATATATATATATATATATATATATATATATATATATATATATATATATATACATACTTATATATATATATATATATACATACATACACATAGAAAATTACCCTCTGTGGATGGTCTCTCATCCTGAGGTCAGGGAGCTTGAGGGTTGATGTCTGGTCGGTTATAATGTACATATATATGACCCCATCTAGGTATTTTCTTTGATGGATGGTCCAAAACATCACTCAACATACAATTTATGCAATTTTTTTGTTTGTTTTTTTCCCTGATATGAAAACGTGTATTGCTTTTCAACCAAATCTGCATAGCTTGAAGAGTTGAAGAGAGCTAGGGATATATTAGATCCATAAATATTGGAACATTGACACAATTCAATTTGTTCTTTTTTTTTTTTTTTTTGGTTCTGTACATCGCCACAATGGATTTGAAGTGAAACAAACAGGTGCTTTTACTGCAGACTTCCACCTTTAATTTGATGGTGTTAGATGCAAAGCAGGTGAACAGTTTGTACATGTCCCTCCCACTTTGGAAGCAACCAAGAAGTAATGATCACCAAACCAAGAACAAACAGGAATATTTTCATTTCCTGATCCTTTCAATCTGTGGTGAAGCAAAAATAATGTAAACCTTTTAAAGGTCCAGTTAAATCCTTGAGGAGGATTTTTAATGAATTTAATACAAAACGATGCAATCAATTTGTGATCCTGCCTTTGTATAACTTGGTATTGGATCAAAACAAATATCCTCAGTCTTGAATCATTATTTTAAATCAGAGTTGGACAAAGTTTTATTTTTTTTAAAGAGAAACAACAAAGATTGTTTTTGCTCGAGATCATTTGAGACTTTATTCCGCTCGGCTTGCTTTTATCATGTTTATTCACAGTTAATACTTATTGTACCACAGACTTGAGCAAGTATTTATCATCAAAAAAAGTATATTCCGAGAGTAAATTCAATCAAATGAATCTCAAAAATGAGGTTTGACACACAACTCTTGCGCCTGAAGGAAGTATCTGCAGTTTGAAAGAAGGTAATTCAGTAATTTTACCAACTCACAAGTGAAAAGGAACGAATAAGACTAAAGCAGAAGATTGACAAGTGTTTTGTGCTCGATGATTCGTCCAAACACAAGCTGTGAACCCAGGCAGCCATCCGTGTCACTTCAAATACACAACAATACTTTAAATCATTGCAATATTTGAATGCAATCAGAAATAAAGTCGAAAATCCAACTCAGCCAAGTGGCTAATGGGCTGAAATGCCGTGCCTGCATTTGTCCGGTCGGCTGGCCTCCATCACACGTGAACATAAGCAGAGCGAGGGGGGAGGGAGGCAACAAGTGTGCTGCAGTGGCACTCACAGCCAGCAGAGGGGGCTGCTGAAGACAGAAGCAGAACAAAGAAAAGGCTCTCCACAGCGGTCCCACCTCACGTCCTGCTCTGGGCCTCGTCTGCAAGGCATGAGCAGCATTTATCTGTCCTTTAACAGTTTACCGTATGTGAATCTCTGCAATTGAGTCAAAATATAAGAGACAGAACTCAATGTGTCTCCTTGAAGTTGTATTCTCTGTAAAAGCTGCTAGCCCTTTAGTTTACAACGATAGTTGAGAATTCTGTCAAATGTTAGTGCCAGAGGTGGCCGTGTTTTGCCAATGACCCACAAGTCCACGTGTTTATACCAAATGACTGAATGCAGCTCACATTTTTGCAAAATAATTTCTTTTTGTAAATAGTTCTTAAAAAGTATTGGTTACAAATGAGAGGGGCATGTTCCTGTAAAATGAAACACTAAAAACTCAAACTAACAACAACGTTTAAGGTCACAGGAGGTCACAGGAGGTCACAGGAGGTCACAGGAGGTCACAGGAGGTCACAGGGCTCAGGTGAGTTTAGTCAGTTTTATCAAGTCTAAAGTCATCAAAATAGTGAGCTAGATTCAGAGTCAGATAAACAAACTGCTGTGAGGGGCCCAACATGTGTTCCTCAGCAGAAGGTGCACAGCTCTCCACATCATAAAGATGATAAAAATACAATTCAAATAATTCTACATCTTCACAAACCATAACCATTCAGAACTAAATGTATTTAGATGTAAACAAATACATTCCACATTGCACTGACACAACTGGCATTATACATTTTAATGAATGGGCTCTGTGCACGGAACATCAGTTGGGCTATTCATTTTTCAATTGGCTAAGACATTGTATATCTGAGTAGTCTAAAGTCTGAAATGACTAAATCATGCAGTGACCCTCACACAAACCAGACACACTCTGCTGTGAGTGTGAGGGAAGCACCACGTGAAAAGTATGAAGAGGAAAGAGGTGACAACCAGCAGAAAAGAGCAGCCACAAAGGAGCAGAGAACTCATGAATGATTGATTACAATGAGACAATTGTAAACATGTTTAAAATAAAGACAAAAAGACCAAAGAGAATGATTTACAAGACAATTCCACATATACAAAACAATGATTAGCTAAGAATAACACTTTTTTACGTCTGGGCCAAAATGTGTGCACAGCCTGAGTGCGTTGCTTGGCAACGCCATAACACACCCTCAGCAACAGGTACAAGATTAAACAATAAAATAACAACTGTTTGGTGGAATTCAATACAATATGAAGCAATATATGAATGAATATAAACTCGTTACATAAACCAAGTGCTTTACAAAACAGGAAAAGATTACAACAAAAATAAATATAACCTAAATAATAATTAGATAGAAAATGTCACAGTGCACTAAAAAACACAACACCAGCAGGAGGCCGGTCCATGTTTAGTCCTGACTCTGGCACCAGCAGGAGGCCGGTCCATGTTCAGTCCTGACTCTGGCACCAGCAGGAGGCCGGTCCATGTTTAGTCCTGACTCTGGCACCAGCAGGAGGCCGGTCCATGTTCAGTCCTGACTCTGGCACCAGCAGGAGGCTGGTCCATGGTTAGTCCTGACTCTGACACCAGCAGGAGGCCGGTCCATGGTTAGTCCTGACTCTGGCACCAGCAGGAGGCCGGTCCCAGATGGTTCTATCACTAACATGTCAGAGAAGGTGAGGAGCAGCAGGGCGGTCAGACGTGTGCGTCTGTGGATAAAGTATAGAATGATGACTTTTGCTAATCGTGCTTAAAGGACACATATTGTATTTTTAACTCACCTGGAGTTGCATTCAGCTGCATTCAAGCTGTTTGGAGGAATGTTCATAAGAAAATCCTCTCCCTCCGAGAGTCAAAAACACTTCCTGCTGAACTCCCTCAATCAGTGACATTTTTTTCAGATTTCATACGTCATTTATCTGAGAATCTTCTGCTGTTTTAAGTCCTTAAATCATCACAGACTCATACTGAGTATTTCTGCCTCTAAACACGGTAACTGCAGCTGCTGACCACATCATAGGGTCTCTTAAGCGCTAACATAACTAAACTGTGTGAGTGCCAGACGCCATCTGCTGGTTGTGTTCAGTAAGTGTCTTTTCACAAAGGCTGATAAATCCTGTCATTTAATCAATAATAAACATTTTTGTTTCAACACATGAGATGCAAATTTAAGGCACTCAAGAGCAGGTTTAAAGGCTAATAATATGAAAAGTGCATCATATTTTTCCCTTAAAGAACTGTTACTAGAGCTTGTGGTACGCCGCATGTTATGGGTTGGTGCACACTCTTCACGTGCACTCTCTTCACGTGCACTCTCTTCACGTGCACTCTCATGTCCGTCGACACACATGGCTGTTTCGAGGGTTAGCTTACCAAACACACTGTTAGCTCAGCTTATGAAATTCTAGCTGGGCTCCTCACAGTAATAATGTGTGAAAATGTCAGGGCTTTGGATGGGAGCCCTCGAGGGACACAATGTCCCGTCAACACAGAGCCAGCATAGAGAAGCAGAGGACGGCCTTTCACTCTGTCTGTCCAATAACTGCAGAAATGTGCACGCGTGAGCAGAGAGCACACACAGAGGCCTGGACTCACACCAACACAGCTCTTGGTTCTCCTCGCAGGGATAGAACAGACCAAAATATTGTGGAACATCAAAGTCTCAAACTGAAACTGCGGATTATCACAATGTATCACATTATGAACTTCTTTGCTTAAAAATATAAATATAGATTAAAGATCTATATCTATAGATCTACATCTATAGACATAGATTTGTTGCAACAGCAGCTAAAAAAAAAAAAAAAAACAGACAGAACTACAAGGATCATGATCCTTTGCTCCATTTTAGTGTAGAGCAGTGGTTCTTAAACTAGGTTAAAGAATTCCAGGGGTCCCCAGATGATGGGAAAAACTGATACAATCGTCTTACAAATGTCAAATGCAGTGGTAAATGTAGATTCCTATTTGTCGTCTATCAAAGTCATTTTTCTAGGTCTATATTCTCAAAATAAAATCAAACATTAGATTTAAGGCTAATTTATCACTTTGCGTATCATCTATTTTTTGTGTTTGGGGGTCATAATGGGCAATTCAAAGTGCTTCTCATAAAAGTTGCATAAAAATCACAAAACATATAAAGACAAACAAAATCATTATAAAAACTAGACTAGCGCAGATACAATCTTTCAGTCGTTTGCACGTCTAAACAAAACTGTTTTTAGCCTGGATTTAAACATTGTCAGAGCAGAGGCCAGTCTCACATCTTCAGGGAGACTGGTCCAGATTTTAGCTGCATAAAACTGAAATGCTGATTCCCCATGTTTAGTCCTGACTCTGGCACCAGCAGGAGGCCGGTCCATGTTTAGTCCTGGCTCTGGCACCAGCAGGAGGCCGGTCCATGTTCAGTCCTGACTCTGGCACCAGCAGGAGGCCGGTCCATGTTTAGTCCTGACTCTGGCACCAGCAGGAGGCCGGTCCATGTTTAGTCCTGACTCTGGCACCATCTCAGACTCTGAGGACCTCAAGGACTGGCCTCCTGCTGGTGCCAGAGGTAGGACAATACATGGACCGGCCTACATTTGCATTTTTTCAGGGCATTTCTTCTGTTATGTAAAGCACTTTGAATTATTTTGTGTATGAATTGTGCAAATGAATGGGTAATTTACTTTTGGAACCACAGCAAGCTTCGAAAGGGGCGAGGCTGTTGAGCTTCATTGTTGCATGCAGTTGTTTTTGCCCACTTTGAGCTTTAATCTCACTATTATTAATGCACCATGACAGAATCATCTGTTTGGCTGTGGTTTTCCCATGATTCTCAGCGAAGAATGTGCCTGAAAATTACACAACAGAACTGAAAACGAGTGGCCACTGAACCATGGATCTGTTAAAAGAACTGGATAGGGTATCGCTAGCTTAAAGGGAACATATTCGGCTACAGCGACTTTTTTGAGCTTTTAATCATGTTCTAACACTGTTCTGTCATCAAAAACACACCTGGAGTAGCTTTCCACTGCATTCACGGTGTTTTGAGGAATGCCCTCCCCCTCTGTGCGTCAAACACACGTGCTGCTGAGCTCCATCTGCCTCGGACGTCATTTCAGACTTCATACGTCACTTTTCTGAGAATCTTCTGCTGTTTCAAGTCCTTAAATCATCACCAGACTCATTCTGCCTCTAAACACATTAGCCGCTGCTGCTGGGCTGAACCTCGTGTTTTGAACAGCGCTGGTAAGAGTATGTCTCTGTCCAGCCTTGGTGCCATCTAGTGGTTGGATGCACTCATTGCGTGTCAGTGAACAGTGCGATCAATTCCTTTTCGTAACAACATAATAAACTTTTTTGTTTGTTTCAAAACATGAGATGGTACATTTAAGGTACTCAAGGGCATGTTTAAAGGCTTATATCAATATGAACAATGCAGAATATTTTCCCTTTAAACCCATCACTAGTGCCCAGTCTGTGGTATTCCAGTTTATAAATCCACTACAGAAAGCATTTTCCCCACACATGTAAAAACAAACTGTTGGTTTTCTGCTGACAGGGACTGACAGGGACTGACAGGGACATACAGGTTTCATCATTCATTTCACATTTGCCTATTTTCAGATCATTAACTTTTTCACTGTTGTTCTAAACGCTTTAAACGTACCCTTCTCAGCTGGCGCTCCTCGTGTGCTCGTGTGTCGGCAGAGCACTACTGCACACGCTCAGTGGACGGACAACCACAGGATGTGCCAAGCCACTAAAGGCTAAAGCAGTGGCACCTCAGTGAGCTCCGTCATGACTCAGAGTCATGTTTAAGGACTGGGGACCCATTCTGATTAGAAGCAGAGAGGATTTTTTGTAAACTTTTCTTTAGATCATATTTTGAAGATGCCATGGTGTTCCAAAGGTATCCAAGCTTGTTTTTGAAATACAACAAAAATCATTCTAGTCCCCTTAAATACCTTCCCCTGTTTAATATAACCGTATCCAGATGGCCTGTTGTAATGTGTCTTCATTTGTGCGCCCGTCAGTGGAACGTTCTTTAAAAGCCCAAACTGAGGCATGTGTAAACAGCCAGGCCGGGGGATTTTCTCTGCTTTCGAACCAGCCACAGCCTCCGTAAGACACGCTAATCTGTCTGTTACTCACAAAGCCCTGCGCTACTGCAATTTCCTTTTCAGATTACGCTTTTTTCGCCTCAAATCAGGAGACAGTTCTTCAAAAGAGGATGGTATGGCTTGTACACAGGTTAGTGGGTTAGGAGCGGCACGTGTGGTTAAAACATGGCATTGATAAAGGTATTGAACTGTCATATCGTGTATAGGCTGCTTATGAGCCCTGGGAATGTTTGGCTGGGCTTCAAGAGCTATTTCAGACCGACTTGAGTAATATATGGCACAGTCTTGAGTAAAACTGTTGGTTCTTCTCGCTGTGAGTGAATTTATAATGACAAAAGCTTCATGTCGACAAGATGAAATGAGCAGAACGTTGCGGATATGGCATTAACCTTATTTAGCATATATTTAATTACAGATGTTTTTAATGCTTGAAAATGACCTTGAATAATTCTCACTGTGAATGGGGTCACCTCTCCACAGTTCTGACTTGTAACTTGTCATAATGTGGGACTTTTGGCAATAATATGTCACAGAGAAGCAGACCCTCCAGTTTACACCGTGTGTTTAAAGGACACACATGCTTAAGTGACTTTTCTGAGCTTTTAACCGAGTTCTAACATCGTTCCCTCATCAAAAACATGCCTGGCGTTGTCTGTTTCTTCAGTCAGACCTGTTTAGTAAGCCTTCTCCCTCTGATCTTCAGAAAACACTCTGTTCCAAATGTCCCAGATTTGAGATGTCAAAAAGAGCTCCAAGGTCTTCTGTGAGGTTTTTAAGTCCATAAACCATCACAGACTCGTTCTGAGTATTTCAACTCACGTCACGTTGATTACAACTGCGGGGCAAGCTAGCTTTTGTTTGTTAGACATTATCCTTTATTTTGGCTTTGTTTCAGGAGTACTTTGGGGTGACTTTCCACTGGTATTTTGCACAGAATTAGACCCCAGAATGTGCCCTCTGTGTTGAACAGAGAGTGCACCATGTCGGGGGAAATCTAACAAAAGGAAACAGCTAATTTTAGCATCACACACACACTGGCAGATCAATATTCTTTGTAGTCTAGAAAAAAAGCTTTAAGAGTTTCAAAATAAGCAGGAGCAAACATGCATGAATAAAACAAAACACCAATTATGTTTTTGAGGAGAAACGATTCAAACTTGAAAGCTAATTAAAATAACTGGTAGATCTGATCGCAGTTTTCCTTAAGACACTTCTAACTTCTCTAAAGATAAAAGCACATGGTTTTAATTCCTCAGCCCTGAGTTCAACCGTTCAAAATAAGTGGCGGAGATCAGTTGTGGTTTGACGTTCAGTAAATCCTTCCAAAGATACTGTAGTCATAAACAGCGGCGCGGGGAGAACCAAATCTGTCATTTTTATCGTTGTAAATCCACAAGGGTCCAGCTGACACCTCCATAATTACCGTCCTCTTCCACAGTTTGGTTAATTAGACAGAAACGGTAAACGCTCCCATGTGTGCCGGCCAACACCGCACGGCCTCATTTGGGCGCAGGCACCGGAGGGTTAATTAAGATGTGGCTTTGGCCGGGTGTAAAAAGTCTAAAAACGCCCAGGCTAAGTGCGGGGTTAGCATGTGGGGTTAGCTCGTAATGCTAACCGCGGCGCTGCTACTCTCGCTGCTGCTACTGTCGCCGCTGCTCTTGACCCCTGACCTCGTCACCGTAAGCCACACCCCATTGGCTGGTACGTTCTTATGATGACCTTGACTTAATATTCAGATTAACAAAACGTAAAATGAAATGCGAGAGACATTGTTCCAAATCAAAACATGAAAATTCATTTCATATCTTTGTTTTTGTCGTTTAAAGCAGTGGTTTTCAACCTCTTTGCGACTCCCAAAATAATGAGTTGGCATTTGTGACCCCTGTGATATGTCTAATTATGTCTAATGTTTGATTTTATTTTGAGAATATAGGCTTAGAAGAATTACTGTACCAGGATGTAAATAGGAATCTACATTTACCACTGCATTTGAAGGTGTGTTTATGACTATTGCATCAATTTTAAATGTTTCCCTATATCATCAGCTGTCATTTAACCAGTTGAACATATAGCTTATTTATGTTAAATGCTAAATATGTAGAATATATATATATAACACTTTTTAAGGACTAGCTTTTAAAAAAATGTAGCTATCTGTAAATAATGTAATTACAAGGAAAATTTATGGAATAACCTTCTTAGTTTCTTAAATCGCCACCATCACATCTGCGCTGATTACAAAAATGAATAGATTTCATATTGGAACTATTTTTCTGTAGGTATATAAGTAGAAAACAGATCACATTTGCCACTTCCTGTAGATTGAACACGGCTCCGACCGACGTGTGATGTGCTCTCCATAAACCCTTGGAATCAGAAGGTGTGTGTGAACATGAATATATCATGTAAACATGTTTAAATTCTCCATCTGTAAGTAGTGAGAAGCACTCGTTGCTGCCTCCCTGTCGCAGACTGTGGCGTTAGAACTCGACGCCTCAAACACACTAAACTCTTTTATTGGGCCTCAAACTGATCCAAGCAATCGCTCAGATTCCTGTGTAAGACTGGAGTTATGTGCGGCTGTGCTTCATCACCGCAGAGCCTGACAGGGATACTCACTTTAGCTGCTTTTCATTGGTGTTACTCACTTCACTTGACCCCTGACCCCTGACCTCTCCTCCACAGCAGCGGGGTCTGTGGGTCACACCGTATGAGAAAATAGTTCATAAAAAGAGAGGAAGGAAGGAGGAAACTGGAGCGTGTGCATGTTTGGGTCAACGGTGGTAAACTAGAACTCAAAGAAACCCGCCCAGACACAGGCAGAACATGCATATCCACACCATTTTAGTCTTTGAGCATTGTTGTGTTGACATATTGGTTGAGTCTACATCACTTTTAATTAGATGCAAACAAATTCAGTAAAGTCCTGAGGCTAAAGTGGATCTGATCAAGACCAGCTCAAGATCTGGAGATGGTCCTGCCCCTGACAGGTGGCTCCTGCTGGATTATACAGACGGGTTATTTAATAATGCTGCATTATGTAATCCAAATCCAAAATATATTTAAATAGTCACTTCATCATATATAGCCTAAATAAAATGTATTTTTAATCATTTTCCATCTAATGTAATAAACAACAATTATTTAAGCACTATTACATTTGTAGACATATTATTACAAAATATGGGCATTATCCTTTTGACTTTACTTTGGTTAAGGGTTATTTTCTGATATTAAGGAGACTGTACCCTATTTTTATGTAATAAGGTCACATCTGTGGTGCCTCAGCACAGATCTTTAGTAAAATCAGCTCTTATGAGACCTCTGTGTGCTGTCTGTGCTTTATTCTCCATAAAACAGGAAGTGTCTCGTTGCAGATGTTTGTTGGTCTTTATTTGGGGTGATCAGAATGCATTTTGAAAGTGAGGAATACATGACCACAAACTGTTTAAAATACACTAGTTAATGCAGTAAAACTCTGGTACAAGCCGGTGTGAATATTGTAAATCAAATGGCTGGTGTTTTTGAAATGTAAACAACTGCGTCTTGCAGCTCGTTCTGTTTGTTCTGCTGATGTAAAGAACCAGCCATAACAGTCTCTGCTATTACAAAACTGTAAAGAGGCAGCAGGAAACAGCCGTGGTCTACATGACAGGTTAGACGACACATTTCACTAAAACATAATAACATGATTATATTTAAGATTTTACTAAACATTTTGTCCATTTAGCTCCAGTTTGACAGTTTTTGTAACGTTCATAATTGTACTTCCTGGTTGGACATGGGCAGCAAATATGACACAGGTGGAGGTAATTCTGCAGCTGTTACCTAGCAACCATTTTTAAAAGAAGGGCCAAAACCCACATAAATGACTAGAATAGTTATAATACTCTTTAACAACTTTATTTTGTTGAATGACACTTATAAGTATCAAAATGTTGTGTCAGTTGTGTGTAAATTGTATTTGTATTTTTCATGGCACGTCGCGTCTTGATGACATCACAGGTGGAGGGATTCCTCTTTAGAACTCAATCACTTCCTGTAATTTTAAACTTTTATTTTTCTAAATTTCTTCACAAACTGCAGCTTCACAGATGCAAAACTATAGTAAATAATTGCCACAGGTGCCCTCCCACCAAACGAAGTTATAATTAACCAACTAACCCTAACCCTTAGAACATGAGCCTGTCATATAGACTTTAACCCGAAAGTGTTCCTTTATTTAAGCAGAACTAAGTAACTTCAGCTACAGAGCTCCCCCTGCAGGTCTCTTGTGAAAATACACTGCCACTTTTTTGCCCTTCCTTTTTCATTGAAATAAGGAAGTACAATCACATACAAAAACATTTCATGTCGCCAAAAACAGAGCCAAGGTTTCTCAGGAGAGTCTGTTGGTGCCAGAAATGTTGCAAGGATGGTTTTTCGTACAGAGACAGCAGGGGTCGATGACGGGGGCTTCAAACACCCCGAAACTAGATTCACAACCACCACACGGACTTACTGTTACTACATTCTACTTTAAGTCTTTATAGAGCAATATTGTGATTTAAAAGGTCCAAAATATAATAGACAGTGTCATAGATTATACCTACAGCAAACAAAAGCACATTAGGTCTTCTTTAATGTCATACTGGCTGTGTTTTCATGCTCACAAACATCTGATCATTATCTGATTTCTGGAGTTATCAGATTATTGAAATGTCATGGAGACGGTTTCATCTGATGTGAGTAATCTGATTTCTTTCTGATTGTGCACACTGCACAGGTTGTGACAAGGAAAATTACTCAAAGAAGGACAAACTAATGAGGCAAAGATGCTTCAATCTTTTTCCCAACCCCACTTATGCTGTACTCCGCCACTTTGCATTGGTGGTTAGATTATTTTTACACTATCTTTTTCATAATCAAGGTAATATTAGTCAGGATTAGTGTTAGGAGCAGACCATTTGAAGTAGCGATGGCAGTGGGACAATTCGCCTAGTGTTCAGCGCATAAACCACAAAGCACAACCTCAACAAGTGTGTACTGCCGCTGTGTCCTTAGGCAAGACACCAATCCTCTGCTACTTTACTCCAGTCACGGAACAAAACAACCGAATCTGGAGGCTGTAAATGAAAAGGAGTGTGAGCTGCATGTGGGCAGAGCCGAGAGAGCGGCGGAGACCAGCCTGACAAGTTCAGCTTAAGTCAATTGAAGCGCTAATGTGAATCGATCCGTTGGCCTGTGCTGCTCCGACGGCGGCGCTGACATTTTAAAGGCGTGTTTTATTGTAGGGGAGGGGAAAGGGTGGGGCGCCGCAGACAGCCAGACAAACACTACAGAGAAATATGTGCGAGCGGCTTTGGAGCGTGACAGTCAGGTCGCGAAGACTGATGCTAGAGCCATTCTAATTACTTAAGATAGATAGATGTGTGTCAGGGCAGTTTGAGGAGAGTAACAGACCTCAGGACAAAATGTGCACTATTTCTGTTTTAGTCGGAGGGTGTGCTACCGGTATCTCAACCACAGACACGTTATTTCTGTACCTAACATGGCATTGTCCTTTTCTAATTCCAAAGAGACATGAAAGTAGAACCACAAGGGCAACTTACAGGTCAGATCTGTGAAATGGCGAGTACACTGACAGTAAAAATCCATGTATTTGAAGTATTTTTTCATCAATAACACCCGTAAATGAATAAATGTGTAATGGGACAATAGAGTAATCTGAACAGTTAAAATGATTTGTGCGCTTAAATCCTTTTCAAATTACGCACACAAGCTAACTAGCATTAGCCTACAGTTTTGCTTTTGTTGAACATCAAACTCCTGAACAGGACCATGAACACTCGGACTGATCACACACTCCTGAAAATGTGTTGTGTGAATCCATTTTGTATTTTTTCTTGAGTTTTCATATCATCTAAACTCATCAGGATGTTTTTACTAATGTGGGCATTGTATTGTCATGGTAACGGTAGAACTATGCTCCATAGGGTCTGTTCATGTGACATCACAACATTCCATCAGCCAGTGATATTTAATAGAGATGGTGAGCAGCTAAAATGAATATTGTTCAATTGTAGACTTGTGTTGTAATCATTGAGTTCTCAGATCCAGTCACTGAGAGAAATCATCTGATTTAACATTGACCTTTGAGATATTTTATGACCAAGTCCAATGTCATCAATAGTGAAAAGTGGCTCCTGCTCCATCTGAGGTTATGACATCGTCACATTCTAGAAGTGCAGTGTCTGTGGGGTTACCACTCTTACTCCCGGGTCCAGCCTCTTCATTCTAATGCTCTGGTGATCATTTTCAGACATACAGTTAATGATCAAATAGTTTTTTTTTTTTTTTTTTTTTTGTTTTTTTTTAATTTTACCCTGGGTTTACAAATTTAAAACTTAACATTTACACCCACTGATATTATTTAGTGTGAAACAGTTTCTGTTTCTTGATATCTCTTTAATTCCTCAAGAAGCTCAGACAACCTCGTAATGTTACACTTAAAGAGATAACTTTTTGGAGCTTTCTGCCGTGTTGTAACGTTATTCCTTCATCAAAAACATGCCTTAAGTGTTTTTAACGGAAAAACATTATGCATGTTTAAGATTGTTATTAGCCTTTAAACATGCCCTTGAGTACCTTTAATTTGCCATCTCATGTTTTGAAACAAACAAAAATGTATTATGATATAATTACATTTTTTGTCTGCAGTCTGGTAATTTACTTAGTGCATCCAGCCAGTAGACGGCGCAAAGTGCTTAGTTATATTATTTCTTGAAGCAAATGTGCTGCTCATAATTACCAAGCTAGTAGCAACAGTTATTGTGTTTAGACAGAAGAAATGCTCAGAACGAGTCTGCTGTTGGTTTGGACTTAAAACAACAGAAGATAAATGACGTTAGAAGTCTGAAAATACTTCCCAGAACCAGGAAGTTCAGCAAGAAGTGTGTTTGATGGTCGGAGGGGGGGGGTTCCTCAAAAGAGCGTGAATGCAACTGAATGCTTCTTCAGGTGTGTTTTTGCTGATGGAACATTGTTAAACAGGGTTAAACACTCAGGTAAGTCACTGCAGCAGAATGTGGGCCTTTTAATGTAATTCGTGCCTGTTTGAGTCTCGGCTCTTTCTTGCGCACTATTCGAAAACTATTTGTATCCTATTTGTGAACCATTCTGCAGTGCTCCGCCCACAAGCATGGCTCCTCCCCTCAGGTATTCTGTGAGGGGAGGGGGGAGCAGAGCCGTGGCGGTGATAGCCGCTAACAGCTACAACACAGACTTGTTTACGTTAGTTTTTTGTTTGGCTTTCTATTGAAAATGTGTCCAGACAGGAAGTGCATTTGGATGGACAGAGGACACGCTTATCTTCACACTTTCCAGGGACGAGGCGGAGGAAAAGTGACCAGAATTTGTTTCATCTGAGAAAGAGAAAGTGTGCTTTGTTTGTTACACCATTTTACTTTCTTCAACAAAAGCATGTTTGATAATGGACTAAAACATGGACTCTAAAGAAGGATTTCCTCCCAACAATAAAGAAATGTTTTGATGAATAAGTTGCAACAGAACAAATTTCGCTGAGATTCCTATGATATCCCACGCAAATAATTACATTCTCTCATTGCTCTCTTTTGTATTTATTACATTATTATTACCTTCATAAACTGTGTGTGCTTGTGTTGAGCTGACGCCGTGGAGGGGGAGGGGCTTAGCGTCAAAAGTGAAACGTTAAACATTTGAATATGTTGTTTTCGGCGAATATATCGTTTTCAAACCAACAAAAGGTAACATGGTGATGTGTGCTGTGTGTTACTGAGAGCTTTCACAAAGCTCATATTTTGAAAGGATTTAACTCTATTTTCACAGCATGAACTTTTTACATTTGAAAATGCTCAGAGTTCCATAGACGGTTTTGTAAGCCGTACCCTCGCCTCGCTCTCAGCTGCGACCGCTCTACTCCGGGTGTCTGGCTCCTGGGTGTGGCCAGTGCTGGTTTCTTGCCTGTTGTACCATCTCCGGTGGACTGCAGTGCGGATTCTCTCTGCAGATCCTCCGGGTCCAGGAGCCCCGAGGGTCATCACACGCGTCGAAGACAGAGGTACAGCACGCATTGATTCTGAGCATTTTCAAAGTCTTGTGGGACTTGTGTGGAGCTCACTGGTCAGAACTGACGCACATGATTTGTTCTTTTATTAAACTGTAATAAATGCCCTTAAACTCTCAGTTTTCTCTGTGTCCTTGTGTTTGTGGTGGGTTAAAGTGAAGCTATGCTTTATCAAGGTGTGTGAGTGTGTTTGTGAGAGTGAATGCAGGACAACGGATGAAAACTAGCCCAGGGCTAATTCCGGTGTTGCATGTTCATTAACATGACCTGACCAAATAAACATTAATAAATGCTCTACTGTGGAATATTGCAGCTGTAACATTTCCATGGAGACAAACAGAAGTGATATAGACACTTTTAAAACACTGGACATTCTTCAAAATGTGGTTTATTTGCCCTTGTTTCTTCTCCCCATCACCGCGGCAGCAGAATCCCCTGCCCCCTCAGCCGGTCCACTGCTAGTCCTCGTACTATCTTCTGGTCATTTTGACCTTTTTTAATGATTTTTTTATTATATCACAATTAAAGTTTCATGGGTGGTCCCAAACATCACTCAGAATACAATGTATGCAGAAGTTTATATACAATAACCTGTTTTAAAGAAAAAGCATATTACTCTTTGACCAGATGTGCTTAGCTCAAACGAATAAAGCACTCGGGCTAAACCCTGGCGACAAGCAATGGAACATAAGAAAAATCTTACAAACCTTTGTATCTTGTTTTGTTTTGTTCTCGTTATCAAAATGTGTGGAGAAAAACGGCGACTAAATATAATACAAGACTAAATATGAAAAGAGGCTGAAGCCTTTGTGAGTGCGCTCTTCCTCAGGTGCAGTGCGCTCCTCCTCCTCCTCCATGTGTCTCCTCCATGTGTCTCTGTTTGTTGCTGTTGCCAGTGTGAGCTGTGTGCAGGGGAATTATTTATGATGATGGGGAAAGTTGTGGCCACCCTGGGAAGCTGCAGCTCTGCCAGCATCAATAATACAAGGACTTTAGCTCCACTCTTTCACTGTTCTTCAAGGGCAGCATAAGGACACACCGGAGAAGAGCAGCCCACGACTATGGGCTCTGTGAGGGGGCAAGAGTCCTGCGGAAGAGACCTGCTGGAACTCGGCCGACGCAGTGGTTTAAGAGGCACCAGAGGGAAATGAACCTGGGACTTTGGATTTATAGTTATTACTCATTGCTAATCAGGAGTAAAATTACAATAATTCCTGATATGAGATACTGAGAAGAAATGTTGAGTAACTTAAAAGACACACATTATTCAACTTTCTTTAAACTTTGTTTAAAGGAGACATGTTGTGCTTTTTTAGGTACTTAATGTTGAGCTAAAACATATGTAGATCATCGTTTTAGATCTTGTTCATTGTAAAATGGCTTAGTAACAGAAACAGGTCCATTGACTTCCTGTTTAAAACTGCAGAACTAATGATAAGCTCCGCCTCTTCATAGTGACATGTCACTGTAACAAGCAGCAGATTGTTATTAACATGTTCTTGTTATTAAGTGTCTATGTGCCTTTTTGGAACTTACATGTGTCACTCAGAGTCTGAATAATCACAACTAAACACAGGGATGTGGGCGGGGCTAGGGGGTAGGTGAAAACACTGCAGACAATACAGGATTAACTCAAACATGAGTGTGCCTAGTGTACACTGAGACCAGTCCGGTCGCGGTCCGGGACCCGTGGGGGTCTCTTGCAGACGCCTGTCACACCAGCTCCGGTTCACTTCGGTCCGTTTTTGACGAAAGCCACGTGGTTTCGCGCGAGAACACTCGTCAAATGACATGAAAGCCGCACCAGACCGCTGCGGCGTCCAGCAAAAATAGACTTCTTACGGATTCTTTCTGGAGACCCGCGCGGCTGCCTGACCCGCAGCAGCAGAGCTCCGAGGTCTGTGTGACAGCAAGCATTGATTTTAAGCACTTTCTAAGTCTTACGGGACCCGCGTGGGTCCCGAACCAGAGCCGGACCGGAGTCAGTGTGCATCAGGCGTAACAGTGAGTAAACTAATGATGAGGAGACACTGTAAGAAAGTTCAAAGCTCTTTAAAAAAAGTGTTGCATGTTTAACCCCTGATGGTTCCCATCATTCACGGTTTTTCTATAATGACTTGGTTTGGTGGGACTGAAATTGTGGTAAATATTTATTACAGCTTTATATCAGTCAAGTGGAATAAAAAAAAGTTGATTTTTGAAGTTGGTTTGGTCTGGTTTGGTCTGGTCTGGTCTGGTCTGGTCTGGTCTGGTTTGGTCTGGTCTGGTTTGGTCTGGTCTGGTTTGGTCTGGTCTGGTCTGGTCTGGTCTGGTCTGGTTTGGTTTGGTTTGGTTTTGTCTGGTGTGGTCGGGTCTGGTTTGGTCGGGTCTGGTTTGTTTTGGTTTGGTCTGATCTGGTTTGGTTTGGTTTGGTTTGGTTTGGTTTGGTCTGGTTTGGTCGGGTCTGGTTTGGTCGGGTCTGGTTTGTTTTGGTCTGTTTTGGTTTGGTCTGGTCTGGTTTGGTCGGGTCTGGTCTGGTTTGGTCGGGTCTGGTCTGGTCTGGTTTGGTCGGGTCGAGTCTGGTTTGCTCTGGTCTGATCTGGTCTGGTCTGGTTTGGTCTGGTTTGGTCTGGTCTGGTTTGGTCAGGTCTGGTCTGGTTTGGTCGGGTCTGGTCTGGTTTGGTCCGGTTTGTTTTGGTCTGGTCTGGTCTGGTTTGGTCAGGTCTGGTCTGGTTTGGTTTGGTCTGGTCTGGTCTGGTCTGGTCTGGTCTGGTTTGGTCTGGTTTGGTCTGGTCTGGTCTGGTCTGGTCTGGTCTGGTCTGGTTTGGTCTGGTCTGGTTTGGTCTGGTCTGGTCTGGTTTGGTCTGGTCTGGTTTGGTCTGGTCTGTTCTGGTTTGGTCTGGTCTGGTCTGGTCTGGTCTGGTTTGGTCTGGTCTGGTTTGGTCTGGTCTGGTTTGGTCTGGTCTGGTCTGGTCTGTGTGAGTGAGTGTGTTTGAAACCCTTTTATACAAATAGTTACTGAAAGGTCAAGGTTAGAGCAGTAACAGTAAATATAATATCCTCAAAGCTAGCTCTACCGGGGATTATATTGACAGTTTTTACATTTCTTTAACATCATTTTTTAAAATAATATAATTTCTTTTTATTACTCATCTATGTGTAAACCCGTTTGGCCCTTGTGAACACCATGGTTGCTGGTAACAGTAGTGGTATTATTATCATTATTTAGCATTCTACTAACTGTTAACTTTAAGTAAAGAGTCCTGGAGTGTCTGACACACACTTGTGGCTCTGCTCTTTTCTCCTCCACTTTTCTTTCCGGTTCTGGACCATGAAAGTCAAAGAGGCGTTCAGGAATTCTACTGGACCTAGTTCCATGAAGTAGGGCGCCAGAATAAATCACCACACTCTCAGCAGACCTGGAACTTGTCTGTGTGTATGTGTGTGTGTGTGCGTGCGTGCGTGCGTGCATGTGTGCGTGCGTGTGTGTGCGTGTGTGTGTGTGTCAGTGAGTGTGTGTGTGTGTGTGCGTGTGTGTGAGTGTGTGTGTGTGCGTGCGTGTGTGTGTGTGTGTCAGTGAGTGTGTGTGTGTGAGTGTGTGTGTGTGTGAGTGTGTATATGTGTGTGTGTGCGCGTACATGTGTGTGTGAATGCGTGTGTGTGTGTATGTGTGTGCTTGCGTGCATGTGCGCGTGTGTGTGAGTGTGTGTGTGTATGTGAGAGAGTGTGTGTGTGTGTGTAAGCGCGTGCATGTGCACGTGTGTGTGAATGCGTGTGTGTGTGTGTGTGTGCGTGCGTGCATGTGCGCGTGTGTGTGCGTGCGTGTGCGCTTGTGTGTGTGTGTGTGTGTGTGTGTGTGTGTGGTCCACTCGTGGAGGGTTCCAGGGGCTCAGGGCCTCTGTCTGTGGGAGGGGGTCACAGCTCACTCTAATGTGCAGGTGAGAGAGCTGTGTATTCTAGAACGTTGTAGAATACTATGATGTCATGATCTCAGGTGGTGGGCGGGGCTTGTGCAAGAGAGATTTACTCTTTTTGAGCGAAATATCCAAACCACTTGTCTTGTTGAAGTATCGTCTCTTTCCATTTTCAGTGAGATACTCTGTATCTTAGCTGGTTATTATTTATTTATATTTTACGTTTTCATAAAAGTTTGCACTAGCTTTGAGACACAAAGGTCTCCCTTTCCAAACAGAAGTGTACTTTGGATGGACTTTTGTGAGAGAAAACTGGTTTCCCTCTCAACATTTCTTCACAAACTGCCACAGAAGAAAAGCCAGGATCAATATTTATCACAGGTTTAAACTCACCAAAGTAATAATCAGAAAAAACATGTGCACTTTAAAAACACAGCACCTCTGGACGACCATGTGAGGAGGGAGGGGTGGGGGAGAGCAGGTCAGAGTAAATGTGCAGGATCATTCCAACATGAGAGAATAAAACGTCAAAACAATGTCTTTCTCACGTACAGCTCCAGTCGGGGCAAGTCTTGCTCTCAACATCATTTGCATTTTCATTTAAACACTACCTTCCATCTGATCTGATATGTAAGAGAGAGAGAGAGAGAGAGAGAGAGAGAGGGGGCGGAGGAAAGTCAAGAGAGACTGAGGGAGTAAGAAAGAAAGAAAATGAGTTTGGTAGAAAGAAGAAAAAAGAGGGTTGAGAGAGAGGTACAGTAGAGAGAGAGAGAGAGAAAGATGAACTAGAGAGAGATGGTTGCAGTACAGAGAGAGAGAGAGGGGGGGGTGTAAACTGGTGGTTGCTGGAGTGAGAAATGACATTTCCCTCTCTCCGCCCATTCACTCGCTCATTTGTTTGTTTGTTTGTGACTGTTTGAGTGTCAGAAGTGAAGCTGCAGTGACGCTCTCAAGCACAGGTTTTTACTCTTCAGAACTAAACTGTAAACGTGCAAATAATACGAGAGACACGAGAGACGAGCAGATGCTGTTGATGTGTGATTGTTGGGAGGAGTCGTAAAAATGACAAAAGGCACATTTTTGGTTTATCACTCGCTCAGAGCGTGTTGCACTGTTAGAGCTGGAGTGGCATTTGGCAGCACAAGGAGCTGGGCTTTTTCAAACACTGGAATAAAATATCACCTGAAGGTTAAACAGTGAAATGTGAGGATGTCACAATCCAGGATTAACTTCATATTCATGTAGACACACTGACTTAAATAATTGAAATCCTTAATTTACTTCCATTCACACCTTTGATAATTGACTGTTTGACTGTTAAAGGTCCCATAACATGCAAAATCGACTTTTCAGAGGTTTTAACCTTCCTCCAGTGCTATTTGGGCCTCGTATGTTGTGCCCAAAGTGGTTTTTTGATTGATTCCCGCATGTTTTCGCTAGAGAACTGTCTTTTCCGTCCCCCTCGGCTGAGCAGCAGACGGGGGCTCATCCCATGGATGACGCTTCACTAGGATGACGCGGTGTTTAAGCCACGCCTCCAGGAAGCGCGCAGCCGCAGAATAAAAACAGCTAATGCTAATGCTACACAGTAATGACACGATGGATACGACAGATCGAAGAGTTAGCTTGTTATTTACCAAACGGCAACGTCCCGTCGTTGAGGCCCTGGAGCACGTCAAACTCCAGGTCAGATCCAGGACGTAGGACTCAGCACGACGCACCGTCAGGACGAGAAAATGTTTATTCCCGTGTTTGTGTATCGCTGTTTACCGGAGCACACGGCGCATGCGCACTATCTCCGCTCTAGGCTTCGGCACGAGTTGGGCGGGGGAGGCGCGTGGGTTGGGCGGGGGAGGCAGCCTGCTCCCTGTTCGGGGGGTCAGATCTCAGAGTGAGCCGTTTGCTTTTGCAAGGAGGGGGGCCAGTCCAAGAAATGGGTGTTTTTTGGAAACTGTTATGTTATGGATATTGCACAACGCAAAATTTTATCAACAAAGCCCTTAGAATAGACTGTGCAAAGGGCAAAATAGCAGAATATGGGACCTTTAAAAGCTGGATGCAGCTTTATGAATATATATTTACACAAATATTTATTTGGTGCAGATTTGGCTGGGACAAGCCAAAGCCCAACACAACACCACACCAAGTAGCAACACAAGACGGTCAAAAAGGCTCACGGCATAAATTGTCCCATTAAAAAGAGTCCAAAATGTCTTAAATAAGTCAATTTTCAAATTGAGTTTGAGGGTAATTTATTCCGTTTCATGACCGTCAGTTATAATTTGGGTTCAGTTGGTTCAGTTGGCCTTCTTTCCTGCTTATGGTCCACATTGTATTCCAAATATTGTAAAAAACAGATCTTGTATTGCATTCCAAATATTGAAAATATTTTACCTCTTGATATTCTGGTTAAGACATGGTTTAGTCCTGGTTTAGTCCTGGTTTAATCCTGGTTTAGTCCTGATTTTAGTCCTAGTTCAGACAGACCTGGTTCAGTCCTGGTTCAGACCCGGTTCAATTCTACAGATGTTGTTAAAGCCTTTTGGATTCATTTCCTTCAAGGACAAAACCATCTGAAAAATCTGTCCATGTGTAAAATAAAGTTGAATAGCCCTGATTTAAGGACTTAAAACAGCAGACGCTTCTTGGATCAGTGACACCTAAAATCAGAAAAAACGTCACTGATCGAGGGAGTTCAGCAGGAAGGATTTTCTTATGAACATTCCTCGAAACAGCGTGAATGCAGCTGAATGCAACTCCAGGTGTGTTTTAGATGACGGGACATTGTTAGAACAGGGTTAAAAGATAAAAAAAAGTCACTGTAGCATAATTTGTGTCCTTTAAGTAATGTCCTTTTTTTAACTTGTAAAACATGAGACGCCAAAGCAGAGGTACAAGAGCAAGTTAAAAGGACAAGAACAAACAAACAAGCAGAATGGGTCCTCTGTATAATGTGCTGACGTCCCGTGCACACAGCCTTTAGCTGATCCATCTCTTAAATCCTTCTTCCTGAGGGTTGCAGTTCCCAGCATGACTCCTGAGCCTGTCCTATTCCTCCTGTTAGCTCCTCGTCCTGCGCTATTGTCCCGCTTACAGTTCACCCCCGCTCCAGCAGGGGGCGCCAGAGCGTGGGTGTGCAGTCTCTGACCTCTGACCCTCAGCTGTGTTGTCGTTAACCCTAAGTGTGCTGCGTGGGTGGACAATCACCACGATAAATATGGAGTGGGCGGAGTGACAGCGGTGTGGGCGGAATGACAGCAGTGTGGGCGGGGTTAGAGCACCACTTGATAATATTGATCTTTTGGGGTATTTTATGAACACTGCAGGTGAACAGGATAAAGTCTTATATTTAGAGATTTAAATTTTTTTACTTATATAAATGTACCAAAAAAATTTAATGCAAGTTTTGTATGGTTTGTTTTTATATGTAAGCAAGGCATTTTATGTGTAAAAACTGTAAAGATGGCACATATTTGGAACATTTCAATCTGAAAAATGGACAGAGTGTGGTTTAAATTTCCCAAATATGTGCAGAGATTTTGGATTTCTCAGTTGAAACTAGATCTTCTTTTATAAAATTAGATCTGGACAAATCCTTCTACACGTTCTGTCAAAATCTTGTTGAGTCCAGATTGTACAGTTTGGTGTTGGAGCTACTTTAAGGCTCATCTTTATGTCTCTGTGGGACAAAAACGCATTTGGAGAAAGTTACAATGTCCCAGAGAAATCTATGGATGAAGTGGATTAGATTAAGTAATAAAACACAGGAGCAGATTGGACAAGTTTGTAGTTTCCAGAAGAAAGCCGAGATGTTGAGATAGAAAACTGACCAGAAAACATAGAATTATTGTTTACATATAAGGTTTTCTCCAACAACTTTCATTCTGTCTTCTTTAGTTGTATCCATACTTGTGTTCTTCTTAAAGACAATAAATTAGGAGATGTCTTTACCTTGTTGACGTCTTCAGAAGTATCACGGGCGTTGGTGACGTGTGGCTGATCAGCTCATGTTACACAGGAAGGTAACATCAGAAAGGTAAACACACAGCCCAGTGTATGGTGTTTAAGAACACACGTATGGATTAGAGGGTTTGCCTGTTATGTAGTGTACTTTTAAAAGATGGCGTCCACATTTTGCTGCTTTAGTCTGAGGTCTTCCCTCTCTCTCTTCTGAGGGGCCACACTGCACTGCCGAGATATCCATGTCTTATAGAATAAAAACCAAACAAACTTCATTATCCTGATGGTTATAATTATGGCCAGCCCAGAGGCTCAAAGTGAATTATTCAGCTAGTGTGCGTGTGTGTGTGTGTGTGCGTGTGTGTGTGTGTGTGTGTGTGTGTGTGTGTGTGCGTGTGTGTGTGAGTGTGTGTGTGTGTGTGTGTGTGTGTGTGTGTGTGTGTGTGTGTGTGTGTGTGTGTGCATCTGTGCGTGTGTGTGTGCGTCTGTGTGTGAGTGTGTGTGTGTGCATGTGTGCGTCTGTCTGTGCGTGTGTGTGTGTGCGTCTGTCTGTGTGTGCGTGTGTGTGTGAGTGCATGTGTGTCTGCGTGTGTATGCGTGCGTGTGCATCTGTGTGTGTGCGTGTGTGTGTGTGTGTGTGTGTGTGCATCTGTGCGTGTGTGTGTGCGTGTGTGTGTGAGTGCATGTGTGTCTGCGTGTGTATGCGTGCGTGTGCATCTGTGTGTGCGTGTGTGTGTGTGTGTGTGTGTGTGTGTGTGCGTGTGTGCGTGTGTGCGTGTGTGTGTGTGTGTGTGTGTGTGTGTGTGTGTGTGTGTGTGTGTGTGTGTGTGTGTGTGTGTGTGTGTGTGTGTGTGTGTGTGTGTGTGTGTGTGTGTGTGTGTGTGTGTGTGTGTGTGTGTGTGTGTGTGTGAAAGCGTGTCCCTCTGGAGACACACAGACGCTGGGACAGAAGGAGGACAAACGATTGGCCAAAAACTGTCTCTGAGATAAAAGCTTTTGTGTAGAGTAACTTCTGTTGTACTAAACCAGGACTAAACCAGGACTAAACCAGGACTAAACCAGGACTGAACCAGGACTGAACCAGGACTGAACCAGGACTAAACCAGGACTAAACCAGGACTGAACCAGGACTGAACCAGGACTAAACCAGGACTAAACCAGGACTAAACCAGGACTAAACCAGGACTAAACCAGGACTAAACCAGGACTCAACCAGGACTGATTACTGGACTCATCCAACTTCCAACTCACCTGCTTGTTTCCATGGAGTTACTGCTTCGACCAAAATGTTCCACAGTATGGCATTACAATAAGAGCATTTATTGAATTACACATGTAGCAGAAAGAGCCTGAACGTGGACAGTGTCAGACAGAAGCCTCAGCCGCAGATGGTCAAACTGTCTGAGAGCTTCACAAACACATTGATTTTCATATCATAAAACGGTATGAAAGCCAAACATTTTCTCTCCAATTTCTGTCTGGTGCCCTGCTGGATGTGACCTTTGACCTGCCGACATGCACGGTGCCCATCTGCCACAGGAGGGGGAGGGGCCGGAGAGAGCTGAAAGAAAAGGGCTTCACGCTGAGTTAAGGCTGAGCTGTTGCACAGATGTGGTTTCAAAGAGTCACTTTGTTTAGATGCCGGCCGAGAAAGACACACTTTTGGCCGAGTCTGATGGGAGCAGGATTGGTAAATGCATGTAAACTTTGATCAGGTGGTGACTGGAATCTCCCAAAATGTACGGTGAGTTCTGTGATTGCACTCGAAGCACTGCAGCATGGACAGAGCCCACTCTGAGGGTTGGACCGTGTGACTCGTGGTGTCCTGTGGGGGGCACTCCGGGGTATGGGGTCCCTTTGCTGGGTGAGTGTGGGGCCCTTTTACTCAGGGCTGCCCGGTCCGTGACCTGAGGCGGACCTGTGCTGCCGGCAGTAAGCCAGACTTGTTCCCGGTGCATGTTGAACCACTCCTCAAATCAGGACCTGTGGAATGTGCTGGGACGGAGCGTGACGCGGCTGGGATCTGCACTGATCTGCACTGAAACAGCTTTTTCTCTGTACAGTGAAAATTAGATTATTGTTTATTAGATAGGAGTAACAGAGAAGTTGTTAAATGAGAACCACAGAAAACCGAGGGAGTGTGGTTACTTCTGCTGTGTTCATGTGGGCCTCAGGAACTCAGGCAAATGTTGAAAAACACACATGAACGCTCGCACAAGTCGAAAAACCACTCACCAGTCAAAAGCTGCTGCTGGACTTCTGCACCTGACGTCACTGTGGGGAGGTGGACCAACATCTGCTCTTCTGACCATTCATCCTAAACTTCTGGGCTCTTTGAATAAATGTTACCACATTTAAAGGACACATAATGATCCTAAAATTACAGATTTGCACAAGAAAAACCCTACAATACTCAAATTAGTTTAAATTGTTGGATATTTCCCCCCAAAAAAGTGTAGTTTTTAAGGAGGCTAATAACCATCTCACTGTTAGCTGTATTAAAGGCTGCAAACAGCAGCCTCTGGGGGGGGGGGGGGGGGGTCTGGGGTAAGGGGTGTGTCTGAGTGGTGGGTAAAAATGGAGATCGTCAGAGCAACGGCATCTTGAATGCAGGAGAATAAAGATTATACTCAAACATAACTAAATCAGTCTAAATACAACTTTGAGTGAATGAGAAGGGAAAATGACTATAACATGGGAGTTTCCTCAACCAGTCCAAACGTGCTTTGTGGATCTGGAGAAGGCATTCGACCGTGTGCCCCGGGGCGGCTTGTGTGTGCTCTGGGAGTATGAGGTCCGGGGCCCTTTGCTAAGGGCTGTCCGGTCCCTTTACAACCAGAGCAGGATCTGTGTCATTGCCGGCAGTAAGTCAGACCTGTTCCCAGTGCATGTTGGACTACGCCAGGGCTCCGCCAGGGCTCCGCCAGGGCTGCCCTTTGTCACCGGCAGCCAGGGCGTGGAGGGCGTCCGGTTTGGGAACCACAGGATCTCATCTCTGCTGTTTGCAGATGATGTCGTCCTGATGGCTTCCTCCAATCAGGTACTGCAGCATGCACTGGGATGGTTTGCAGCCGAGTGTGAAGCAGCTGGGATGAGGATCAGCTCCTCCAAATCCGAGGCCATGGTTCTCGACCGGAAAAAGGTGGCTTGCCCTCTCCGGGTGGAGAGTCCTTGCCCCAAGTGGAGGAGTTCAAGAATCTTGGGGTCTTGTTCACGAGTGAGGGAAGGATGGAGCGTGAGATCGGTGCAGTGTCTGCAGTGATGCGGGCGCTGTATCCGACCGCTGTGGTAAAGAACGAAAGAGTCAAAAGACTACGTTCTCTCTCCTCTCTCACCTGGTCATGAGCTCTGGGTAATGACCAAAAGGACGAGATCGCGGATACAAGCGTTCGAAATGAGCTTCCTCCTGGGTGGCTGGGCGCTCCCTCAGAGATAGAGAGGAGCTCAGTCACACGGGAGGCGCTCGGAGTAGAGCCGCTGCTCCTCCACGCCGAGAGGAGCAGCTGAGGCTCGAGTATCTGTTCCGGAGCCTCCTGGACACCTGGGAGTTGTTCTGGGCATGTCCCACCAGGAGGCGGCCCTGGGGTAGACCCAGGACACACTGGAGGGACTATGTCTCTCTGCGGCCTGGGAACGCCTCGGGATCCCCCAGAAGAGCTGGAGGAAGTGTGCGTGGACAGGGAGGTCTGGGCCTGCCTGCTGCCCCTGCGACCCAGCCCCAGATAAGAGGAAGAAGATGGATGCACTGTTAAAAGTCAGATTTGCATAATATATCTGCTTTACACTACCCTGCAGGATTATATTTTCTCCTCTTTATTCTTTGTCCAGATCTAGTCTTTTCTTGCTCCGAAAGCCTGTGTTTTGCGGCTCCTTCTTGCAGCGCGGCGGGTTACGCTCTTCGCAAGCTTCACTCATAGCTCTCCTAGCTCTTTTTTGACTGAGTGTGGTATCGTTGTCAGGGCATACACTTGGTTCTTCAGAACAGTTTGCTCCGACGACGTTTCACCACACTGTCCTTGACTTCATTACAGCACTCCATTCAGCTGTCAGTAAACTCTCAGAGCTCACAGCGAAAGACCAGAAAGAATGTGCTGATATTCAAAGCCTTTACATCAAACCAGCATAAATACAACTGCATGGATTTAAATCCAGCTCAGAATATAAAAGTTAATTTGAGTTTTGGTTGTTTATTCCATGAATGAGATGTCTGGCCTGCTTAAATCTATCACTAAAGGGTTACAATGAATATAGTGTTAAATGATGATCCACCTCTGTTATAGTTCAATACTGTGCTTCTTGTTTTCCATCATGTATGTTGTATTATAAAATGTAAAGCATCAAATAGTCCTAGCAAGGCTGCTGTCAGAAGGTGTCTCTGAATCATGTCGTGTCCTACATGTGGTCACAGGAGCTGGAGATAAACTTAGTTCTGGAACACAGCTCCATCAGTCACACTATGGAGTAATCAGATTACTCAGATCACATTAGAGAAGGCACAAACACATGAAAGCACTGAGCAGGAGCGAGGAGGACAACATGTGGGGACAGGGAGGAATCTGTGCTCTTTTCACCAACAACAGTGTAAATAACACTAAAAACATTAGCTGTTTTAAAGCAGGGCAAAAATTTGACCGGCGAGACACTGCACAGGAAAAAACTCAACTGATCCATTTGAACTTTCTTCTGAAACTCACTCACATTATGAATGAAAAAAAAAAATGACGTTTTTCATCATAAGGGGATTTATTTATTATTTATGTGTGTGTGTGTGTGTGTGTGTGTGTGTGTGTGTGCGTGTGTGTGTGTGTGTGTGTGTGTGTGTGTGTGTGTGTGTGTGTGTGTGTGTGTGTGTGTGTGTGTGTGTGTGTGTGTGCGTGTGTGTGTCTAGCGATTATTCTGTCGATCAATCAATTAGTTGTTTAGAACATAAAGTGTCCATGAATATAAGATTTTTGCTAAATTTGATCCAGATGAAACAAAGATGACACCACTTTGGGACGTCCTGTAGTGTGTTTACAGACAAAACAGGTTCTTGACATAGTTGCCAAGTCTGCTTCTTTATAGTGACGTTACAGGGGCTTCTTTTTTGGAAAGTGCGTGCTAATTCTGAGAGTCACGGGTTGTGAGTTTTTGGGCTGGCATCAGAGTAGCACTTTCATAAAAAGAGCTGATTTTTTGCCTTTTTTTTGTTCTGTTTCATGTTAATAGATGCAATAATGACAGGAAAACATTGAACTAGTGGCCTATCTTATTTTTTATGGATCTTGGGTCAGTTGTTTTAGGCTGTTTTTCAAAGTCTTTCTTTGTCATTTTCATATAATTACTGATTTGTCTGTGTGATTAAACTTCTTTTCTGAGCCCATGGCTTGCTTTGAAGTTTGTGTATAATCCAGATAACGATTATTCGATTACTAAATTACTTGACGATTATCGATTAACTGCAATCAATTGATTAACTTGTTTTGGCCTTAATATGATCATTGTTGTGTTGTTCTTGACTTGACTTGATTTTCAAATAAACAGCAACATTCAAAATGAAAGTTCTAAGCTTTTATAAGAGGTTCCCCTATTCACCTTACGGAAATGTATGGTTTTTACAGGGAGTGGGTCAAATCTAGACCAACCAACCCATGATTGGTCACCCATAGCCTGATGCTATGAACCCATAGCACTGCTCTTTTGGGTTGTACTGTGCCATGAAATGAATGCAATAAAAAACGTTTTGTGGAAAAACATTAGGTTTCCAACTATATAAAGCATGCTTCTGTAGAAAAAAAAAAGAAAGAAAAGAAAAGTAAAAAAGAGAAAAAAAATCTCCATTGGAATGAATGGGAAAAGAACCTCAAAGCATCCTTGCCCTGCCCTTGTCCACCCTTGTCCACGCTTCTGTGGCCCACACGTCTGTTGACCCACACGTCTGTGGCCCACGCATCTGTGGCCCGCGTGTCTGTTGGTCTGTTGGTCCACATGCTGTAGGCCCACACGTCTGTTGGTCTGTGGCCCACACGTCTGTTGACCCACACGTCTGTTGGTCTGTGGCCCACACATCTGTTGACCCACACGTCTGTTGGTCTGTGGCCCACACGTCTGTTGGCCCACACGTCTGTTGGTCTGTGGCCCACACGGCTGTTGACCCACACGTCTGTTGGTCTGTGGCCCACACGTCTGTTGGCCCACATGTCTGTTGGTCTGTGGCCCACACGTCTGTTGGTCTGTGGCCCACACATCTGTTGACCCACACGTCTGTTGACCCACGCGTCTGTGGCCCATGCGTGTGTTGGTCTGTGGCCCGCGCATCTGTGGCCCACATGTCTGTTGACCCACACGTCTGTTGACCCACACGTCTGTTGACCCACACGTCTGTTGGCCCACACGTCTGTTGGTCTGTGGCCCACGCGTCTGTGGCCCGGTCTGGTGCAATATTTTCCACTCAGTAATGGAGGGACTGTGACTTAATTCTCGGCTGCGACCTTCTGTGGTCGTCAGCGTTTGTATTGCGTGTCTGATGTTGATTTGTTTATGTGATAATTGTTCTTATGTAAGTGCTCTGTGTGCCCCCTTGGGGATAAATAAAGTATTTTGAATTGAACTGAACTAGATTGTTACAGAAGCACAGCATCAAATATCTCAATTTATAGTTAGCTTTTAACTCAGATGTTTTACGCTCATTAAAATCTAAAATAAAACACCAAAGGGTTTACAATCTCAGACACTTTTAACCAGGCTTTGACCTAAACGTGCCCAAACCCTCTGTATTATTCATGAGTTGAGTTTTGTGGTCTAATGCTAACAGATAATGCTAACAACCTTTCTCCATTAAAAAGATACAGTGTTTTATTTGAATAGCTATTGCTATTGTTTTTTACAACAAAGGACCGTTACATCCTAAATCCTCCAAATCCAGAAGGAATCCTTCTGCCTAAAACCCATGAACTGGTGGTTTTCCGATTTTAGAATGTGATGATGTCATACTAATCATCCCATTAATTAATCCAAGCATTCTTTGTGCACAGAAGGTATTCAACAAAACACTCCTTCCTTCTACACACAAACCATATTTCAAGTTAAAAAAGTCAAAGCGTCTGAAACTCTTTGAAAGGCCGAGTGCAGAGAGCGCCGGCGCAGAGGAGGGGCTCGTTGACATGCATGGCCCTGTGGGTTCTGTCTCCTTTGGCAACGGAAGTGCAGCACCCAAACGCGCTGGTGGGCAAAACAAACATCCCCGAGCCGCATTTGTCCAACACAAGACCCCCAAATGTGAGCGGCTTTCCCACACCTAAACATGTCTGTGCAGATCTGGTGCTTTCACTCAGGTACCAGCAGAATGTCCCGCACCAAGAGGAAACCCGACGGCCCGTCACTGTGTGAAAATGTTTTTTTGTTCTTTGTTTTACACTGATGTCGTACTGATGTTGTTCTTTTCTGTTGTAACATGACGATTTTGCCATTGTGGGAATAAATCTTATCTTACATTTTAGCTCCAGTGTTAAAGGCAGGGTATGTAAGACTGTTAAAGACATTCCATTATTGATCATCTGTGTCCCTAGTTTTAAAATCAACATGTCAAAAACACTTTTTCCTGACAGCCGTTGTGGATTTGATTCATTTTATCACAAAAATATTGTACATCATGGTCAAATCGTGCAAGTACTTTTCCCCTTGTACAGGTACAGTCATATTCAAAACAAACTTCATTCATTTTGAACTTTGAAACACTTCTGTGATTTTGAACAATGTATTTCAAATCTATTTTGCTTGTAAAAAATTCAATCAAATATGATGTTTGAGAGTTTAATGATGTCTGTGGACGCTGCACTCAGCAAAAGACACAAATAATGTAAAAGCCTATATCCCACATTAAAGGGATCTCACACATGCACACTCATTCTTTAAGATAACTTTGAATCAATTCTGATTTTCAAACACAAATCAAACTGGCCTACAGTATGCTCTCTGTTGAATCACACATTACCCACGGTAACCTCCACCAGTGCCACCTGCGCTCATTCTACCTCCTTTCACCCGCACGAGCTCTGCTCTGCCTCAAACGCACGATTCTGCTGGGCCTTTGTCCCGCTGACAGCCTTTGTGAGGGGACAGAGCAGGACCTGACCCCCGCTCGCTCGGCCCACAGCTCTCACCCGCCGCTCGCACACCCGAATTCCAGTGGGGTCAGGGGGGACGGCGGCGTGAATACTGCCCGGGGGGAGGGGCTGTGCGTTCACTTTCACTGCATCCATTCACCGGAGGGGGAGGGAGGGAGGGGAGGGGGGTGCAGCGGGGGCAGGTTGTACTGCGCTGGAGTTGTGCTAATCTGTTTGGCTCAGGGCACAAGTTAATGCTGGATTGACTCAGAAGAGGCGGCCAACTTGGCAGTTCTTGAAAATTCTTCGCTAAGCAGTTTTCTTTTTCATTTGGTTAAATCGAAAGAAGCAGGACAACACCAGGTCTGACCCAGGACTAAACCAGGTCTAACCCAACACAATGTGAGCCAACAATCCAAGCGACTTTGGCACATGCATCAGCAAACGACCACTATGTACACGGGTCTCCACCACGTCAGAACCACAGGCAGGTCTACACGTCCCTCACATGAGCTGAATGAATGCACATCACGCTGCTGCATTATCTGCGTCGCTCTCACTGAAAGCAATCAGGAGAATGTGGAACGCTCAGTCAGTTACTCAGAGCTGATAGTGCTGATCTTTTTTCTACTAAAATAGACTCAATATCAGGCTTGTTTTCTTTTGTTCATCGGGGCGCCTCGTCCAAACCACAATGCTGCGCTGTGATTGGCCCAGTGCGTCCCATTGACCAGTGCATTTGACACATTTATCCTGGACAGGGGACAAGATGCCGTCCTGATTCCTGTGTTTGGAGCTCACACATTCCTCGTGCTTCACAAGGTGAGTGTGATGTAGAAGAGAACACTGTGAGCTCCTCTGCTTCTGTCTGGAGAGCCCTCAGTCTGAAAGGTCTTTTCAAATGGACCTTACGCCTTGGAAGCTCTTGTGTGGAGGATGTAGAATGGACACTGACAGAGGCCCCTGGGAGCCGCTGGGGCCCTTTGAGCCTCTGTATAAAGCCTTGAATAGGTGCAGCAGAGCCACATGAGGAGGCAGATAGACCACAGGCAGCAGACTCCACTGAGATAAAGACAAGAGCTCCTATTGGTCCGTTTGTGTTGGGAAAAGGCACAATAGAAATCCCATGAAGCAGAAGACCCTCTCCATCCATCGCTCACGTGTGGAATCATGGCTTTCCTCACTCTGGTGTTTCATGTTCAGGTTAAATAATGATGCATGGAAAAACATCTCTGTTGGTGTGTCTGTGGTTCAATCTCAGCAAGACACTTGTGTGACACCTGTGTGTGAGCGGTGTGGCTCAGCAGTCACATGTCTATCAATCAGCCCCGGGACACCTGTGACTTTAAAGCTGCACTATGTAACTTTTCTACCTGCACGTCTCTGCTGTCGTGTTACAGTATATACACTGCCTGGCCAAAAAAAACTCACCACCTGGATTCTACTGAGCGAATAGGTACAGCCTCCTATTGCATGACTGGTGCATGGGACATTTCTGTAACAAAAGATCAAATCCTGTGGTCCAATCATTGGCATCAAACAGAGAAGACATCTCAGAATCTAAAGAACTCTCCAACGTTTTATTAAAAACTAAAAGGAACCATCGTCTTGGAGGAAGAACTGTGGTCGGAGGCATGTGAAGTTGTGCTCCCATCATGCCTAGTGCCTCCTGTACAGGCCTGTGGAGGCGGGGCTCTGTTCTGGGGCTGCAGTTGGTCAGGTCTTAGTCCATAGTCAACACCATGTGAATATCAGTGTCATGTGGTCAGAACCCTGTGTCTAAACTATAATTAAAATGTTCAGAAAAATAAATAAATAAATGCATTTTCCCCTCACTTCTCTCCGCTGAAGGTTGGATAGAAGTCACAATATGTCTCTGGTCTGCAGTACTGCTGCAGTACTGCTGCAGACCAGAGACATATTGAGACTTCTAGCACGCTCCCCACCTGCCGCCCTGCACCAAAGTGTTATTGTAAAGTGTTAAACTTTATTTTCCTGTGTAAGTTACAACATCACCATGGAGACAAGCAGGTGACCAGAAAACCTTGAGCACTTTTAAGTTTTAAACAGCACTGCACAAATCAAATGGATTATTATCAGTCTTAAAAGACAAGAAATAATTCAAAACCAAAACCAGATTTACCCAGAACTAAACCAACTAGGACTAAGGCTCCTGCCTTAGTCCTAGTTGGTTTAGCAGATCTAAACCCTGTCACACTGCTGAGTGACACTTGCAGGTCTCAGGAGCTTGCACAGACTTTTTCACTTTGGTTATGTGCTTCTCCTCTCTGTCTTTTGATTTGTGACAGCTCTCCTGTAGGACGCACAGAGCCCCACAGACCCCCACAGACCCACACAGACCCCCACAGACCTCCACAGACCCACACAGACCCACACAGACCCCCACAGACCCACACAGACCCACACAGACCCCCACACACCCCCACAGACCCCAACAGACCCCCACAGACCCCAACAGACCCACACAGACCCCCGCAGACCCACACAGACCCACACAGACCCACACAGACCCCCACAGACCCACACAGACCCACACAGACGCCCCACAGACCCTCACAGACCCACACAGACACCCACTGACCCACGCAAACCCACAGACCACCTTCAGGAACTGCACCAGGACAAGATTCAAGAAGGTCCGTTTAAACTAGGACCAAACCAGGACAAAACACAGACTAGAAAAAGTTAAAAACCAGGAGGACTAAATTTGGCTCAAAAAAAGATAAAATCAGGACTGAACCAAGATCAAACTCGGACAAGAAAAGTAGAGGCTAAAACACGGACCAAACAAGGACAAAACCAGGACTAAACTGGAACTCAACCAGGTGTAAGCCAAGACTAAGCCAGGTCTTTCTCAGAAAAAAAAAAAAAAAAATTGAAATTGAAATTGAAATAAGGATAAGGGAAAATTCACACACATCACATCTGAATCCGGACTAAACCTGGGTTTGACCTCAACTGCACCAGGACTAGAATAAGACCAAACCCCGGACCAAACCAGGACTAAATGGTAGTTAACATCAGTATATTTCAACCCTGATGGAAAAGTCGGACGGAATATTTTTGGGGCTAACTTTTGAGCGGAGCAGCGAGCGGGCCGTGAAATCCGCGCTGATGGACTCGAGAGCGACTTAAAGGATCCAAGGGTTCTCCTGGTGGACGGGCTTTCTCACATCCACAGCCGCAGCACTTTGAACTGGCTGAGTGGCGATTACCGGAGCGCTGGCGTGCACAGGGAACCGGTGCAATGGTTTCCCGGCTCTGAAGCGGACACAAAACCCTTGGAGCTCAGATCCCGGGCCTGGTCTTTACCGGAGCAGAGGCTGAGGACGTGCAGACCCCGCCAGGCCACGCCCCTCACTCAGTCACTCAGACTCACACACGCTTCTCAGTTTGACTTTGTTAGTTGGGATCAGACCTGTTGTAGATATAAATGATAGTTTTACGTCAGCGGAGTGTCTGTTTGTGAAGAAAAATTGAAAAGATAAGCCACACAACCATCACTTTGTGTTGTGTTCACTTTGTGTTGTGTTCATTTTGTGTTGTGTTCACTTTGTGTTGTGTTCACTTTGTGTTGTGTTCACTTTGTGTTGTGTTCACTTTGTGTTGTGTTCACTTTGGAGACTCTCTTTGGTTTAAACAGACAACACATTTCATAAAAACGTAGAGAACATTATTATAATTAAGATACTGTACGTCACTTTTTGAGGACATAGGTGGAGGGGGTCGGTTGTAGAACTCAGCACTACTTTTTGCCATTTTAAACCTTTATTTTTCAACATGTCTTCACAAACTGCAACTTCACAGACATGAAACTATGTTAATTAATTGCCACTCCCACAAAACTAAGTCATAATTAGAAAACTTTGAGAACCTGACTTTAAATTGAGCTGGAGGTCAAAAATCTCAGTCTACTCAGAGGAAACAAAAACTGGCACAAAGTTCAATGTCTTCTGTCATTATAAATACACAAGTGTGGAATCATTTTTCACAACAGCTTCAGAAAGCGGCTCCATTATTCAACTAAAACATTGAAAAACAGTAAATCTCATAGAGTTACACAGGCCCCGCCCACCATCGGAGATCATGACAAATTCCATAATGTGAACACAACCTGTTTTTGACAATATACTTTGTTCAAATCAGGTGCTGGTCAGGATCAGGTTCAGGTGGAGGTTAAGGCCAGGTTGTGGGACGGTCACTGGGTCCTGCAGAATTGCACCTTCAGCTCAACTGCTCTTGTGACGACAGACATCACTTGTTTTGAAACCATTATTTGTAAGTGTGAGGTTAATATTGTTTATTGTTAGTGATATTTATGAATGTCACAAGACTTTGCAACAGAAAGCTCCAACCCCAAAACCGAAACAAACGAGGCAAAGCTAAAGGTCTGGAAGGGCTTCTGACAGAGACAGAGCGGTGCTGTGAAACATCACTCCACACTCATCCTGACGCTGACCTGGAGTCCAAAAAATAAAGCTGTTTTCATATGGTTGCTAGGTAAGAGTGATGGGATTTCCTTGTGTGATGTCATTATCTCAGTAGTATAAATAAACTTTTTCTTTTTCCTTAACTACGTTTCAGTGAAACAGTAGGAGCGTCCACATGTGCTCAGGTTATCTGCTCATGAATACAACAGAAAGACTTTCAAACACAAGAGACTTTATCCAGACGGATAAATGTGTAGAACATCAGATTATACAAACAATAATGCACTTAAGTAGATAAAAAGACGAGAAAATGTGTTGGCTGCTTGTCGAGGCGATGTGAAACGTCTAATAGACCCAGTAGTTTGTTGTATTCATTTAAAGCCCAAATGCATAACACTTCAGCCTGTAATTAAGACTTCAGTAATGATTTCATGATGTGTTTTTATTGCTCAAGCCATACCTTGAAACATGCATCCTTACTATGAGAGGGCTTGCTTCTCCACAGACCTGACTGGTCACGAGATGAAGAAGGTAAAGCCTACAGTGGATAGTATAGTTTCTCTTCTATTTGCGATCATGACTAATTAAAGACTCCCTTTTTTGACATTTCCTCTTTTACATTAGAAAGCTTTTCAAAATCTCATTTTGAGGATTATCTCTCTATTGATTTCACCGCTTTTCTCTCGACTTCTTCTCAGGAAAGTGTCGCGGCGCATCCTCAGCAGCTCCGTGTGCGTCGGAGCTTCACACGTGGCATTAAAATCCAGCTGGAGCATTGAGACGGGCAGATTAGCAGCAGTAATGATCAGCATGTAATGATAAAGCAGTTCCCCGTCGTCTAAACAGGCTCCCGAACCCGACTGGTTAGAACTCATTAGGATTTAACCGGCGTTAGATTAGCGCTGGAGTTCCTCTTTGAAGGTGGAGCAGCTGCGTGGGGTGGATTAGCAGGAGACGAGTCTTCAGGGAGATCATGAGCTGCTAATGGAGGAGATTCTCCTCGTGCTGCCGTTACACCAGGTTTGTGCTAACGCTAAGCTAACAGGTGACACGCTGTCCCACCGCTGTGGACCAGAGCTGTGAAACTTGACTCGATTAAACAGACAAAGACTTAGAGCTCTGTGGCTTGAGACGACTGGAAGCTTCTCAAAATAAACTCTACTCTGTGCTGTTAGTGTTTAAAGAAACACACTGTCCCTTCCAATTCTCTGTGCAGGACATTTTCAAGAACTATTTACAAAAATTGCAAAAATAATAGCATTATATAATTTTAAGACTAGAACTTTAAACTTAACGCAGAGGACTCGGCCAAAGACCCGAGACTTAGTCAAGGCTCTATCATGCACACATCATTTGATATGTGCATAAGGAAAGTGTATCTAAAGTCATACAGTATGTGCAAAGATCTGCTTCTGAATCTTCTGAAGTCCCAAGTCAGAGCCCACACAGTGTTACATAGTGCTGTAAAGTGAAGGTTCTGATTGGACAGGAGCACCAGCGGAGCTCCAGCGGAGCAGTTTAGTGAGAGTTCCTCTCACTAAAACACAAACACACATCAGACTGGATTGGATCAAACAAAGCTCTTTTCCTGTCATTTATCCTAAAATGCTCCTAACCATTTATTGATCGCGTAAATAGTTGTTAAAATGTAATTATTGCATTTTTATCACATACAGTTTGTCAGTTAAGTTTTATCGGTGCTGGACCAACACGTTTGCTTTGTGTCAGTTCTAAAAGGCCCATTATAAATATAAATGTTTGGAATGAAAATTAGGAAACTAAATAACTATCCCTAAATATAAGACTGTGTTTGAGTGTATCGTCTGTAGAAATGTGCTGTCCAAATGACAAAAGGATCTGCTCATATTAAAAGATTCATTTAGAGCACAACTTATATATTACTATTAACCCTTTGTAATAATCAGAGGAGGTCACTGCTTAACTTAGAAAGTATATTCAGTAAAAAGGATTTTTTTCAGCTCACCTTGTAGTTGTTTGAGCTTTTTTGTTCTCAATGTTACAGAACAATAAGAAACACCACTAAACTTGTACTTTGTGGCCCGCGGTCCACACCAGAAGTGACTGAGTCCAGGGCATTTCTGGTCGAGGTGGATTTCTTACACTCACAGAGGTGTTTAGAGCTCTAGAGAGGGGGCAGAGTCAATATTGAGGAACGAAACAAACTGCAGCTCCAGACGCTTTTGAGGAAGAACCCATTTGACGTAATGGTTAAAAAGCTCTAAAAAGTGCATTTTTTTCTTGAAATAAAGGCCTGTCAAATCCGCGACCACCCTGGTGACAATTGTGCATTCTGCGGGGAAGCGTCTAGAGCCAGAAGGATGCTGGGTGTTGCCATGGTAACAGGGCACAGAGAGAGGGGGAAAAGAGGGATTCAGGTCTGTCAATATGTTACCAGGCAACAGGCTGCGACGCTGCACACGAGCTCATCACCTGTGGAGGCTCCGGAGGGAGAAGCACAAAGACGAGCGGGTTCAGATGGAAGAATTCTATATCCTCAGAGCTTTTGTCAAAGTAACATGTTTTGTGGATGAAAATGAGACAAAAACAATGTATTCTGTTAAACAGTCTTTTGTGAGCTTGTTTTCCTGTGGTTTCCTCTTCACAAACATGAATGCATGTTTGAGTCAGCCTTCATCCGAGCCTGAGTGCTGTGCCTTGACCGCTGCTTTGGTTGGACTTATGGGTGTATATGATTCAAATCTTTTCTCAGATGCATTTCACAATTTTTGTGTTGAAAAGTCATTGCCCCTTTAGAAAGTTCAGACCTCAGTGAGATTAACTTCATCTGCCACTCACTCAGAGCCCTGGGATTACCAGGGGTCTTTGTTGTGGAACGAGTGTATTGAACATTTTACACAAATCAATCTACTTTATGTAATATTTTAGCAGCAAGACTTTCCCTCGTTCGTCATTTGTGTGAACAGAGGCGCCCTTTTTCCCCAACCAAGTTCTGCCAAGACCAGTTAGCTTACCTTCCCCAAAGCCCAAAACATAACCCTAAACTTTCTTTAGAATAACCATCAATGCAAAGTGATGGTCTGTGGCATAAGTGGGTTGGAGAAAAAAACTGAAGCTGAACAGAGCTCTCGTCAAACCAGAAGTGCATCTCCATGTGAAGTGTGGATCTGCAGCAAAAAGAGGCAAAAGTGGATTTATGGACGTCACACTTCAAGAAATGAGGAATTTAAAATAGTTTGAGTGAATATCAGGCTCTGTCTCAGTGTAGTCACTGCAGTTGCAGTTAGTGGAGGCTAGTGCTACATGCTAGTGCTACATGCTAGCGCTACATGTTAGCTGTGTTTCTACGTTTGTAAAAAATTATAAAATGAAAGAGAAAAAAAGAGATGGGCTTGTTCACGGCTGAGCTCTTAATGTGATGAGTGCTGATGGTCACATGTTTGTGTTTACTTATGGTCACATGTTGGTCACATGTTTGTGTTTACTTTTGGTCACATTTGGTCACATGTTTGTGTTTACTTTTGGTCACATGTTGGTCATATGTTTGTGTTTACTTATGGTCACATGTTTGTCATGTGTTTGTGTTTACTTTTGGTCACATGCTGGTCACATGTTTGTGTTTACTTTTGGTCACATGCTGGTCACATGTTTGACAGAGAAATAAGTGTGATACTGGTGATGAAGATATTGATACCAAATATCAATCTTGACACAGATATTTCAATCACCCAACAATACTTTTAATGTCTGAATTTAAAAATGCTCTCTTTTAATCAATTTCGAAATGATTTGTATATATTTTAACTTATCTGCAAATATATGACTTTTTAGATCAGTTGAAGCAGGTGTGGAAACATAATCTACAGCAAGGTACGGTTCTGTGTGGTTTCAATGCATTTTTATTTCAAACTCGTTGGTATCTGTGTCTGACCGCTTTAGTTTCTTGGTATTGGTACAGGAGGTCCCACTCTGAGACCTCAGCAGACCCAGTGAGAGGAGGTCCCACTCTGAGACCTCAGCAGACCCAGCAAGAGGAGGTCCCACTCTGAGACCTCAGCAGATCCAGCAAGAGGAGGTCCCACTCTGAGACCTCAGCAGACCCAGCGACAGGAGGTCCCACTCTGAGACCTCAGCAGATCCAGCAAGAGGAGGTCCCACTCTGAGACCTCAGCAGACCCAGCAAAAGGAGGTCCCACTCTGAGACCTCAGCAGACCCAGCAAGAGGAGGTCCCACTCTGAGACCTCAGCAGATCCAGCAAGAGGAGGTCCCACTCTGAGACATCAGCAGACCCAGCAAGAGGAGGTCCCACTCTGAGACCTCAGCAGATCCAGCAAGAGGAGGTCCCACTCTGAGACCTCAGCAGACCCAGCAAGAGGAGGTCCCACTCTGAGACCTCAGCAGATCCAGCAAGAGGAGGTCCCACTCTGAGACCTCAGCAGACCCAGAGGCAGGAGGTCCCACTCTGAGACCTCAGCAGACCCAGCGACAGGAGGTCCCACTCTGAGACCTCAGCAGACCCAGCGACAGGAGGTCCCACTCTGAGACCTCAGCAGACCCAGTGGCAGGAGGTCCCACTCTGAGACCTCAGCAGACCCAGTGAGAGGAGGTCCCACTCTGAGACCTCAGCAGACCCAGCGACAGGAGGTCCCACTCTGAGACCTCAGCAGACCCAGCGGCAGGAGGTCCCACTCTGAGACCTCAGCAGACCCAGCGACAGGAGGTCCCACTCTGAGACCTCAGCAGACCCAGTGAGAGGAGGTCCCACTCTGAGACCTCAGCAGACCCAGCAAGAGGAGGTCCCACTCTGAGACCTCAGCAGACCCAGCAAGAGGAGGTCCCACTCTGAGACCTCAGCAGACCCAGCGACAGGAGGTCCCACTCTGAGACCTCAGCAGACCCAGCGACAGGAGGTCCCACTCTGAGACCTCAGCAGATCCAGCAAGAGGAGGTCCCACTCTGAGACCTCAGCAGACCCAGCAAGAGGAGGTCCCACTCTGAGACCTCAGCAGATCCAGCAAGAGGAGGTCCCACTCTGAGACCTCAGCAGACCCAGCAAGAGGAGGTCCCACTCTGAGACCTCAGCAGATCCAGCAAGAGGAGGTCCCACTCTGAGACCTCAGCAGACCCAGAGGCAGGAGGTCCCACTCTGAGACCTCAGCAGACCCAGCGACAGGAGGTCCCACTCTGAGACCTCAGCAGACCCAGCGACAGGAGGTCCCACTCTGAGACCTCAGCAGACCCAGTGGCAGGAGGTCCCACTCTGAGACCTCAGCAGACCCAGTGAGAGGAGGTCCCACTCTGAGACCTCAGCAGACCCAGCGACAGGAGGTCCCACTCTGAGACCTCAGCAGACCCAGTGGCAGGAGGTCCCACTCTGAGACCTCAGCAGACCCAGCGACAGGAGGTCCCACTCTGAGACCTCAGCAGACCCAGTGGCAGGAGGTCCCACTCTGAGACCTCAGCAGACCCAGCGAGAGGAGGTCCCACTCTGAGACCTCAGCAGACCCAGTGGCAGGAGGTCCCACTCTGAGACCTCAGCAGACCCAGTGGCAGGAGGTCCCACTCTGAGACCTCAGCAGACCCAGCGAGAGGAGGTCCCACTCTGAGACCTCAGCAGACCCAGCGACAGGAGGTCCCACTCTGAGACCTCAGCAGACCCAGCGACAGGAGGTCCCACTCTGAGACCTCAGCAGACCCAGTGGCAGGAGGTCCCACTCTGAGACCTCAGCAGACCCAGCGAGAGGAGGTCCCACTCTGAGACCTCCAGCAGACCCAGCGACAGGAGGTCCCACTCTGAGACCTCAGCAGACCCAGTGGCAGGAGGTCCCACTCTGAGACCTCAGCAGACCCAGCGAGAGGAGGTCCCACTCTGAGACCTCAGCAGACCCAGCGACAGGAGGTCCCACTCTGAGACCTCAGCAGACCCAGTGGCAGGAGGTCCCACTCTGAGACCTCAGCAGACCCAGCGAGAGGAGGTCCCACTCTGAGACCTCAGCAGACCCAGTGGCAGGAGGTCCCACTCTGAGACCTCAGCAGACCCAGTGGCAGGAGGTCCCACTCTGAGACCTCAGCAGACCCAGCGAGAGGAGGTCCCACTCTGAGACCTCAGCAGACCCAGCGACAGGAGGTCCCACTCTGAGACCTCAGCAGACCCAGCGACAGGAGGTCCCACTCTGAGACCTCAGCAGACCCAGTGGCAGGAGGTCCCACTCTGAGACCTCAGCAGACCCAGCGAGAGGAGGTCCCACTCTGAGACCTCAGCAGACCCAGCGACAGGAGGTCCCACTCTGAGACCTCAGCAGACCCAGTGGCAGGAGGTCCCACTCTGAGACCTCAGCAGACCCAGCGACAGGAGGTCCCACTCTGAGACCTCAGCAGACCCAGCGACAGGAGGTCCCACTCTGAGACCTCAGCAGACCCAGTGGCAGGAGGTCCCACTCTGAGACCTCAGCAGACCCAGTGGCAGGAGGTCCCACTCTGAGACCTCAGCAGACCCAGTGGCAGGAGGTCCCACTCTGACACCAGGACCCCTGAACACCTCAGTGACCATCAGTGCAGGCTCTGGTCGTTCCACAGTTTAATCTTGTCCCTGTTTCACAAGATTATCATCCCCCTGGACAATACGTCCAGAGGGACAATACGTATTCTTTGTAATTTAGCACCAGTGGCTGTAGAAGATTTTAAGAAAGTCTTTTTGAAACCCCTTTCTCTCTGCACACCAGGCAGAACCTCACAGACCCCTGGTGCAAAGGCTGAAGCTAAAGGCAACAGGTTCCATTAGATTTGAGGACTGCACTAACAGAGAGATATGTTGTTATGATCCAAAAAGAGCAACAAAGAGAAAAATTATGAATAATCATGTCATGTGTTGTTCTCATGGACCCTTATTGTCTTGTTGGGATTTCTATCTCATTCATCCGTCCTTTCATAGTAATGTCCTTGGTATCAGTACGCTGTTCTCTCTCACTGGGCCGTGTAACGGCTAGAGTTCATGTGTGAGCTACGTTTTTTCTGAAAAATCGCGGAGCCTCTACAGTTATAAATGTTGTTAGTTGAGTCGTTAGTGTGTCAGAGTTTATGACGCAGCATAATTATAGATTCACGACAAAACAGGAAGTGTGCTTTTAGCGTTAGTTTGACAGCTTTACTGTGATTGCATACTTTCTCTGAAAGTTGTGAAAAGCATAAAGTCATCACACGAATAATTGGGATGTTTGTAAAATGTTTAGGAGAGGAATATGTTTGCAAAGAGTAAAATGAACTAGTTGTGTTTTTCACAGTTTTAAGGCTGTAAAGGTCAGGGACGTCTGTTTGGTCCTAAACTCTTGATATAAGGCTTGTAAATAATGTTTTTAATCAGCTGAAGGAAGCAAGAAATGTGCTGTAATAAAACCCTACAGCAGTGGTTCCAAGCCTGGGGGGCGGGGACCCCCAGGGGGCGCCTGAGATTTCAGGGGCTCCAGGAGCTTTGTTTGGTCGTGAAAAGCATTTGTCGGGGCCACAGCTTTGGCCTGGGGGGCCGGCAAGTCTCCGGTTCACGCAGGGGGGGGGGGGGGGGTTCAAGGAAAAAAAGTTGGGAACCCCTGCCCCGGAGCCAGTGTGCACCGAGGTGTCAGGCGTGCCTCAAACATGTCAGATTTAACACATGGATTTAATAGAATCAGGAGAAAATGTCTGATCCAAAAAAGTGGTAAAACAATCAACACCAGCAAAATACAGCGGCATGGAGTCCATCTGTCACATTTGGTTTTATAAGTTGTTCAAGCTGTGTGTTTGTGACATTTTAGGAGGTTTTGTGTCGCAAATAAAGTGTGCCTGCTGCAGGTGGAAAACACTGCCATAGACTATAGACTTTTCAAGCACACTTTATTGGTAAGAGCTCAATCTAAATCTGGATCATAATCAGAGTATGACGCAACCTGGAGACGAGCACTGCCTTTTTGTTACTTTTCTGCGGCTCTTCTTGTACTTGGCTGTTAATTGCTGAAATGTCCCTTTTGTGGGACAAATAAAGGTTTTCTTATCTCATTATGTTGGTCTTTGCTGAACACTCGAGATATAAAAATGTACACCCCCCCACCCACTGAGCCCCACCCACCCAAGCCCTCACCCCCCCTCCCAGGCCCTCACCCTCCCCTCCCAGGCCCTCACCCACCAATAAACCACACAGACCAGACAGCGCTGCTTAAACATTTTCTTTTTTTATTCAATCTTTTCTGCTCCAAACCAGGAATGTACCAGTTTGTCCCTCTCTTTTGAGGTGTGTGATGGGACGGTGAGGGGGGGCACGGGGGTCGAGGGGGTGAGGGGGGAGAAGAGAGGACTCACACCAGGCTGTCCCGAATACACAGTCCGAACACGTCACACCGCAGCCACCGGGACACACTGCAAAAAACAAAATCTTCTATCGATCTAAATGATTAGAGATGATTACAGATATTTCTGTCCACTTTTTATATGAAACACATGGGTGTTTGGATGATGGATGATTGGGCTTTTGGCAAATATACATATTATATATATATATATATATATATATATATATATATATATATATATATATATATATATATATATATATATATATATATATATATATATATATATATATATATATATATATATATTATTACTAGTTTGTCTTAGCAACAAAGTAGAAGCACTGCATTGAAGTAAAAATCTTAGTTATCTGTACTAACATCAGTCATTTTGGTCATTTGGTTGAGGGGTTACTTTTAGCATGTTCATGGTGACATTCTGACTAAAGGGTTTGACTTCAACACACAGTTTTGAGTAAACAAGATTATACACATAAAATCTGCAAGAAAAATTAAGAAATGTTTTTGAATTGACCTTTGTTGACCATAGATCAGCACAAGTCAGCACATTAATGTTTTAAGAGTTCTCAAAATCTGTGTGAAATACTTCTACTTTTTACTCTTAAAGCACATTTTTCAAGCAGTGCTTCAAAACTTTTACTTAAGAAGATCTGAGTATTTTTTGTTCCTGTATCTGTACTTTCACTTAAGTAACAAAACTGAGTTGACAATAAATGGAAAAGCATAATGACAAAAATCTTATTGCACATGAAATAAGAAATACACATTATAAACACATGTATTGGTAGATTATTGGCAGTAAAAATATGTCAAACAAATCAATATTTTTAGTAAATAAACTAAAACTAGTCAAATTGGGATTAAAACTCTGATCTGAATGGTGATTTTGTGTTTTTGCAGTGCAGTGCAGGGGCTGGCCGGCTGTTGGCACAAAGAGACACATCGACACGCACACGCTTCACCAAAACCCCCCGCTCCATTTCTTTCACTTTTCCCAAAAGACAAAAGCAGTTTGAAAAATACAAAAATGTCAAAAAGGGACAGAGCGTTACAGACGCCATGAAACCAAAACAAGTCTGAACGTAGAGGAACACTTTGGAGCGTCCACAGGAGGTAAAATCACACCAATTCAAATGAACGATTTCTTTCAACTTCAACTGAAATATTTGAAATGATCTGGAAGTTTTGGTTGTTGTGAACCCCTTTCCTTTGTGGCCCACAGGCTCAGGCGCAGTGTGGCCATGATACTAGCAAAGCACATTAGCATCAGCTGTTTCCTGTTTAACAACGCACGACCCTGGCTTTGTCAAAATATGATATTTCCAGGTCATAATCATCTGACATTATCCAAGGCCAATGTGTTACATAAAGAGAGGTCCAAACGTGTCTTCACAGATGGAAATCAATGCAGGAAAAGCTGAGGACAAACAGGAAGTAGTTTCCTGTTTACTCTAGCTTTAGCCACATCTCACAGACACAAACTTGGAATTACTAAATGTCTTTTGTGATTGGCCTGAGGACCCAGAGCCCGGACCTGAACCTGTCAGCAACAGAACCGTTCCAAAGCGTTCCAAAAAGAGTCGCTCTGAGGGACCAGGGCCCGGCACCACAACTTTGAGAAGCTTGTTGATCTCTTACATCTGAGCCAACAAGTACGATTTTCTTCAAGAATCAAGATTCTGAATTTGTGTGATTTTACCTGACGTGGATCTACATGTTTCGCTGTGTGAGGTGGAGGCAGTGACAAATCATTTGGCTTGGGGCGAGGGTTAAGTACTTTGAGCAATGTTTAAATAGACAGACTTAACAGCACACAGAAAAATTACAACATGGCCGCCTTACTAAACATTGGTGTCTAAATACAACTCATCTTTCCATGGTACGAAACAGAACATCTTCATGTGTTAAACAGACAAAACAGGTCAAAATGCGTTAAGGTAAGATAAGGTCCAGGTGTACACAGACGCACTCACTTAGGCAATTTAGGTAGAAAGACCACTACACGTAAGCAATGTGGAGCCAACACAAACATCAGGGGCCCGACCTCTGCAGCAGCGGCCCCTCGCCACTCCTCGGAGCTCCATCTCCTGCGAGTCTGTAGTGGGCGTGAATGAAGGCGGGCGACCACTCCAAAGTCTTAGAACACTGGCGCAATCCTTAGTCCTTTTGTGCAATTCCATCACCAGGAACGTAAACTCGCCATTTTGTATTTTTCTGCGCTGCCGTCCCCTCACCGCCACGTCCACCATCGGCCCACGCTGCTGCACATTCTCTTTTGAAGAAAAAAGACGTTTGCGAACAAATCTTTCATAGATGGGTTCTACCTCAACACTTTTCCACAAGATCTAAACATCCAAAACTATGGCATAGAACGAGAAGCTATAAAAATATACACAGGGCCAGGCCCCGGGCTGAGGAGAACCTTTGTCAGAACTCAAGTGATGGCTCAACTAATGTACGGAAACACCTTTGCTCTATGAAATACACAAAATGGAACAAAACGACTGAGGGTAAAAAATGCAACAATAACAAAAATAAAATAAAAAGTTGATATTCATATATATAATCTAAGTGTCAATAGTGATAGAAAATCTCACTCTTCTCATTTATGCTCGCTATTTAGTGTTTTGGTTTTTTTAAGACAATCTAAAGAACACAAGCACTCACAGCACGCCCACATACTCACGGAGCAGGGGGGCCCACGGGTGAGGGGCACCCAACAGCTCCACACGCACACACGCACGCACACACACACACACACACACACACACACACACGGTCACATGTACAGAGTCCGCTGGCTGACCAGTCTGTGCTTCTGCTCAGAGAAACTAAACAGAACAAAGTAGAATCCTACGGATGAGTTATTGGTGAGGGCTGGGCTTCGATTGGCCTATCAGAGCTCCCTGGGGCGGGGCTAGGCAGGTCCTGGTGTAGTCCTGGTGTAGTCCTGGTGTAGTCCTGGTGTAGTCCTGGTGTAGTCCTGGTGTAGTCCTGGTGCTGTAAGTGCCCTTCAGAACATTCTGCTCCCAGTGCCAGGGTCAGTCTGTATAAAAGCCTGGGCCGGGGATTGATCTGGAGGAGGATTTGGGGCGAAGGGGCCGCCCCCTAAAACAGGGCTGCCCTCCAGTCTGCTGCCCGCTCAGTGGAAACCGTAGGGTCAGTGTGCACGAGTCCTGTGGGACTCCGGGGAAAGGCAAGTGATGCTTTCATTCTAAGTGTGGCAGGTCCGCAGACCCGGCCAGTCCACACAGGGCGGTCCTCATACTTTGTAGTAGATGTTGGCCGGACTCTGAGGAGGCATCTCCTGCACTATGTAGACCGGGTGCCCGTAGTCACCGCTCACTTTCTCGTAGTGCGGGCAGTAGGCAGAGTCCGACGTCCGCAGCGGGATGATGATGTCACTGGGCTCGGAGCCGTTGTTGTTGGAGCTGGACAGGGCGCCGGCTCCGCCCCGTTTGGGACTGGTCAGAGAGGACAGGGACAGAGGCGGGTGGTGCGTGTCCGAGTGCTTGGCGTGTCGGCGTCGGTAACACACCACGCAGATGACAGCCGTGACCAGCAGGAGGAAGGCCGAGCCCCCGGCGGCCCCCGCGATCAGGGCGATGTTAGACGGCTGCAGTGGCCCGTTCCCCCCGTCCTCCAGCGTGCCTCTGGACTGAGTGTTGTTCCCTGAGCCACCTGCAACACACAAACACTATTAATGACGACGTGGAATCATCACAGCAAACAGAACACCACTGACTCTACGGAGGCCGTGTCTGAACACCAAACAGGCCTCTGCATTCACATATCTTATTGAACCTGTGAATAATCCGTGTGTAGCTCGCCCAGAGGCAGTCGTACATGCATTTGCTAAATGTATCCTTGACTGATGGTAGATAGTGAGCGCCTGCAGCCCGTCAGACGCTCGCTCTTCCTGGAGCTTGTCTGCTGATTGCGTGTCTTCCCGTTGTGTGCCTGCTTTTGCCTCAGATCTTCACAGCCGGAGCGGCCGCACGCAGCCGTCACCGTGGGCGTCTGGGGCAGGCTCGGCAGGTGGAGCCATGTGCAGTGCGCCGGTGTGTGTGATTGTGTGTGTGCAGTGTGAGTGTGTGTGTGTGGTGTGCGTGTGGTGCAGCTGGTGAAGACCGGTAATGCCACTATCTCCAATACACAGCTCTGGATTGGTGGATCATTATTCTGGGCACATATCCCCGCAGACCCAGCGCTCTTGCTCCGTGGTTGAGTCAGACTTGAGGTTATTGTAGCTGTAATAACTAGCCTCCGTCCCCCCGGTGCAGGTGAGCGGCGAATGGAGCGCACCTCATATGCCCCCCGCAGTGAGGCGTCCTGCGGTGCGGCTGTGTGGAGCAGTGCACAGCTAATACCCCACCTCCAGTTCTCCTCCTGCCCGCATTAACCCACCCAGCTCAGTGTGAGAGCGGCGGACGTGCTCCATCCAAGAACAGCTTTATTCATTACGGCCAGAGAGAGAGAGAGTGCGGCAAGGCTGTTTCTCTCAAATCAAAGTGTCAAATGTTGTTTTGTGCACAAACTAGAGCTGAACCATTTTGGAAGAATATCTAATTGCGATTCTTCCGGCAACCATTGTGATTAAGTTTTGATTGTGGGATTCAGTTCATAATGTCTCCTTTAAAATGCGACCTATTTTGTTTTAACTAATAAGCCCCGCCTCTTCAAAGTGATAAGCTCCGCCTTTTCACAGTGACATTTCACAGTAACAAGCAGCAACATGATTTTATTTTTTGAAAAGTAGTAAAGTGACGGGGCTAGGGGGCAGGTGAAAACACTGGAGCCTCAGTTCAGGACAACACAGGGTTAACTCAAACATGCAGGAATCAAATACAACTGTGAGTAACTAATGAGATTTAAAGCTCATTTAAGTGAATATTGCATAATATGTCTCCTTCAAACACGCCCCGGAATATTTACAGTTGAGAGAAAATGGAATCTGAACTAAACAAGAATCCTATGAACCCCAGAAAGTGATGTCAAGATTATTTGTGTAATCAAGAACTAAAAGACAGTATACAATATAAATACAATAAAAATACAATGAATTATATTAATTTGCCCACTGACCATTCTCTAATCCAAATATTGTTTTTTGTTTGTAAAACTAAAAGTCTGTGACCCCAGAAGTACAACCCTGATGTTGTGGCAACAGAAGACAAAGCTCTTTGGGAAAGTTTGGTGTTTTTGATGCAGAGTTTAGATGGAGGGCTGTGTCAGAGTGAATGGATTAACAGAGAGAGAACATGTTTGTTTCTTAAGAAATCGGATCATGTGGATGTCATTCTGATCACAGCAGTGTGGTAAAGGACATTTCACACTACAGCAGGTAAAAACAAACCTAAAATAGAAAGAATAATGCTAGAAATATGAATTCATTCAAAAGGTTCTTGTCATAATTCAGTGTTTATCAGTCCACCATTTCAGGGATTTAAACCCATAAAAACAAGTGGATTAGTGACATTTCTGATCCAGTGCTAAAGCTCACAATTTCAATTTCACAGACGTCCCAAGGTCAAACAAATGTTGTCCGAACAGGGCGTAAGACAACCAAATAGTTTTTAAATGTACATTTGTTTCGTTGGTGGAAGTTTTTAATGTTGTCAGCGATTATCCATCTGTAATTTGTTGTCAGTTGACCGGACCCGGTTTTAGATTTCGTTACCAAAACCAATTCAAGGGCGAGTTTTTGGTTAGTTATTATAAGCCCTAGTGTCAATTGACCAACAGTTTCACCAGAATATGCATATTTGTCCTCATCTGAACTAGTAAAAGAAATCTTAACTACTTGTACTCTTACGGAAGCCCTCGGCCTTTTCTGCTTCTGAAACCTCCATTTGGAGCGAAAAGCACATTTAAAAGCTCCACAGATGTCGCGCTGCACACCTCCATCTGTCGCTCGCTCGCTCTAAACTTAGATTTGTTTTCCCCCGTTCCTCATCCCCGTCTTAATCTCCTCATGCATTACCTGAGTTTCGGTTGTTCGAGCGCGGAGGTGGGTCTTGTTTTTTCGGGGGTAGCCCATATGGACCTATGAACAAAATAATATAAATAAATAAAATGTAAGCGTGGGGAAATCAGGTGAGACTTAAAACACACAAATAAAGTGGAATGCAGAGTGTATTGAATTTGAAAATGTTTAGATGTGGTGTTGGAGAAGAGGAGGAGATGGAGAGGCTGATGGTTCTGCTGCTGCGGTGGTGACGGTTGGATGGAAGAGGGGAGAGAGAGAGCATTTACATGAACAGCTTAAGATGACAGATGACAAAATAAATAAAAAATTAAATGGTGTGAAGCATGAAATGTTGACTTGAAATAAAAGTGCTGTTCATTTTTTGTTTTAAAATGAATTTATTAATATTGTGTTAAATTGCTTAAAATGTAACCAATATGTTCTAAAACATGAAATATTTAATAGAATATTTTTATTTGAAGTATTGAGAATCATTTGTTGCGTAAGAACAATTCCGATGAATCTTCTACTTAATTCAGTTCTCTCTTTTCTTGTTACCCTTTCCCTCCCAGCCTTATTACCGGCACCATATAACAACATTGTTTTTATTACATTTCCAGTTGTCTAAAATGATGACATAAAAGCCGGCTGTTACATGATTAGCGTTGGCGTTGCGTTAGCGCTTGTGACCGGGCCGTGAGCGTGTGGAGATGTGTGCCGCTCTATCTGACTCAGGATCAGCCGCGGCGCACACTTATTTAGACGACAAACAGGCGGACGTGACCTTTCAGTGCTGCTGCAGATAACAGACACACGAGCACACCGCGGAGGCAGCTAGCACGCCACGCCAGCTAGCCCCGTCCATCCAGTCACAACACTGTCCAGCCCGGAGACACCAGGAATCATGAGGCGCACTTCTGAGCTTTGTGCAGCAAAAAGAAATGGGTTTCCAGCTAGCCTAGCACGCTATAAATCTACAAGCTAGCTCTGTGCATCTTGTCACAACACTGTTCAGCTAAGAAATATATATTACAATAAAAAATATCATAACAGTGACTGAAATAGTAATAATTAAGTCAGTTTTATAATCTTTATTCATGTTTTATCAGTTTGTATCATCTTTTCCTGTTCTGTAAAGTATGTTGGACAACTTTGTGTAGGATTTGTACAAATAAACTCCTCTGTGTGACAAAAAAAAATGGATTTCACCTAGCTAGGTTTGTCCACCATGTCACAACACTGGTCAGCAAAGAAATGTATTTTAATAACAATTCAAGGGAAGTAAGTTATGATGTTATTCTCAATGTGATCAAAACCCAATGTGTTTCCGCAGCTCCACCGCAGCAGCCCCCTCAGCCTCTCCATCTCCAGTGTCTAGGAGCCAGGACATCCTCTGGACTGGACGTGAGCGAGGACGTTTGTGTAATGGACATTTGACATGGTGGACCGTTGACCCAGATTTGTCCGCCCTTTGAGAACCACCTGACCTTCATACCTTTGCTGGACAATTAAGTGGACATTCATGTGGTGGACATTTGGACATACACAGCCACAGTGGACTTACTTTGTCCCACTTTGAGGACCACCTTCATGCCCTGCGTGGCACACACTCCTCCCCTCATGCTGTCCAGGCCCTGGCGCGTCCCGTCCGACGTAGCTGCAAAACAAAGCACATAAGTCTCAGTCAGTAACGTGAGATCTGTGTTGAAATAGTGTCAAGTGATATTTGGCTGAGTTACATAATGAGTCATAAAAACAAATCTGATCTGTTATCTTGTCTTATTTTGGACAATGTCTATTATATATTATATCATTCAAGCTCTGTTTAAATGAGTCAAAACAAATCCAATCAAGATTTATATTTTTTATTATAATTTAACTCATGTTGACTTGCTTTTTCTTCTTTTTGCAGAAGATGAGGTCTGAGCTGTGGGCGGGGCTTATGGCTGAAGTCTAACGTGGGGGCGGGGCTTATGGAAGAGGTCTAAGGTGGGGGTGGGACTTGTGACTAAGTTCTAAGGAGGGGGCGGGGCTTACGGCTGAGGATCTGGGGGCAGGGATTCTGGCTGAGGTCTGAGCTGTGGGCGGGGCTTACGTCTTAAGTCTAACGTGGGGGCGGGGCTTATGGCTGAGGTCTGAGCTGTGGGCGGGGCTTACGGCTGAAGTCTAAAGTGGGGTGGGGCTTATGGAAGAGGTCTAAGGTGGGGGTGGGACTTGTGACTAAGTTCTAAGGAGGGGGTGGGGCCTACGGCTGAGGATCTGGGGGCAGGGATTCTGGCTGAGGTCTGAGCTGTGGGCGGGGCTTACGGCTGAAGTCTTAAGTGGGGGCGGGGCTTATGGCAAGGGTCTGAGCTGTGGGCGGGGCTTACGGCTGAAGTCTAAAGTGAGGGCGGGGCTTACGGCTTAAGTCTAAAGTGAGGGCGGGGCTTATGGCAGGGATCTGAGCTGTGGGCGGGGCTTTCGGCTGAAGTCTAAAGTGAGGGCGGGGCTTATGGCAGGGGTCTGAGCTGTGGGCGGGGCTAACAGAAGTGCATACGGAGCAGACAGACCTCCAGCCTCAGGCCAAACACTCACTCAGAGTCAGAGGCCTGTCCCGGGACACTACCTCATCCCTGTGTGAGCGCCAGCCCGGGATGGGGAGGATATTTATAGAACGCATCACATTCAGCACATGTGGAGCACGCTGTTTACATTATGTCTTCATCTGATCTGTAGAATGAACACAAGGACGGCGCAGAACGAAAAATGTCTGCCATATTCTGTCAGGCGTGATATAAACCGCTTGTACACGACTCTGTGAACATGTTTGTCTCTTAACTACAGGTTAGACGCTTCACACAATAACATCCATGACAAACAAACAGAACCCGCCTTTAGGACTTCACCGTCACAGCCAGTCAAAAATAAATAAGTCATGCACAGACTCTGCTTTTTCAACATCTGAGAGAATAAGACCTTGAAGTAAGTTACAAGAAACAAACGCTTCCCAACACCTCAATCTAACCACTCCACTTTCACACCCGAATTTAAAGATCACTAACTTTTCTGCTGGAGGTCTGTCACCTGCTCGTTGTCATGGAGTTGCTGTGCCTGGAATGTTCCACACTGGCATTAAACTCATTATTAAACTCTGGCTTTTATATCATTGTGGGTCTTTTACTGCTCAACAATATCTTGAAAACAGGCATTCTCTCAGTGAGCTGGCTCGCCTCTCCACAGATCTGACCAGTACCTCGGCTGGGTGGCACCACTTGTCTACAGGGGTGGAAAGCATGAGTACAAAAGTAAAAGTGTTCTACTTAAGTTAGTGCTGCTTGATTGTGGCAATTATTTAAAAAAGCCTTTTGTAGAGAAAGTATAGTACAATGTACAAATACATTTTATCATTAATGTTTTAGAAAGTGTTCTAGAAAGTGCCTTTGCTCCAGGTTTTGAGGCAAAAGGAGTAACTTGAACAGTAAGCGATTCATTTTAACTGAATAAGTAATAATTGAAATCACAATTATCATTATATACACGTTTAATTGCACAGCCCAAACTTCATTGACCATCATTTTTAACTATCTGACATTTTACAGCACATACAGTTTACTTTTACTTAGATTTGAGAACTGTACTTTCTACTCAACTACATTTTTATTTTCAACATCATGCCTGAAGGTTTTGAGTTAAAAAAAAAAAATCTGTATCTGCCCTTTAACCTCAGTAACAGAGTTGGGTGCTTATCTCCATAGAGACAGGTGAGTTAAATACCACACTGTGGAGACGGGCAGGTGGCGGACCCTTCACCAGAAACAGCTACACCTTTTCAAAGTAAAAGTAGTTGAGGAAATGTAACTTTCCTACCAGCCTCTGCAAAGCTCGTGTGTCTTTCTGGCTCTGTGGAGTGCTGTGTGCACTGGTTTCAAACTCGCCTCAAATGCCACAGTCAGAACAGTGAAGTGTGTGCGTGTGACTGACAGCACCGGCCCCTCCCTGGCTGAGCAGATCTGGGCCCACACTGCCTCAGTATTCCTTCCCCGTCTGCAGGGCTCCGTGGTCGGGACATGACTTGCATTTAGCGTCTCTCCAAAGTCACAGGGAGAGCTTTTATTGCTGCGATTTGACAAAGAACGCAGAGGCAGTGGGACCAGGCGCAGCAAACGTCCACCAGGACTGACACATTTCCAGGAAACATTATGACAACTCAACTTTTTGGGTTTTTTAACAAAGGCATAAAGCCACTAAGGACGAGCCGAGCATGATTATTGTGAGAAGAAACATTATCATTTTACGACTGCTCCCTTTGACCAAACAACAGCAAAATCCTTCATTTGCTTTCTTTCACAAGTCTAACTTTATAAAATCAAACTTTCTGAATAAAAAAGTAACATTGTGCTATTGTTACATGCATAGGCAGATAAAAAGTGCTTGACATGTAGTTTGTGACCTGAATAATCACAATTATCAATTAACTAAATGTTCTTAACATGCCGTAAAAGCTGCTATGACTGGGACATACTGGGACTACGGTTTGTAAAGCTTCTCTCCAGATGTTTGGTCAGGACAGGAGCTCTACACTGGAGGAGGTGGAAGGAAGAGCACGCTATCCCGACTGGTTTGGGAATGCAACCCAATCCAATCCAGGACCTTCTACAGCAGCAGAACCATCAGCCTCCTCACCAGCTCCACAGCCACAGGGTTCAATGGGACAAATGTCATCACTGACAGGTCACTGACGTCTTCACCTGCCGAGGTCTGAACTCCACCCGTTCAGTAAACATTCCTTGCACCTCCCATATCGTCTGTTTGTCCACTCCTGCCTGCTCCTGTCAGCACCTGCCCGCTCCTGTCAGCTCCTGTCAGCACCTGCCTGCTCCTGTCAGCTCCTACCTGCTCCTGTCAGCTCTTGTATATGTATTTTGTTCGACACATCGTTCAAGCGCGGCACGACATTTACGGACACATTTTAGCTCATTCAAATGTCTGCATTTTGTCAAATATAATCTGCGTGCAGTTGAGATAATACAAAAAAAAAAAAAAATATATATATATATATATATATATATATATATATATATATATATATATATATATATATATATATATAACATTGCCCACTCATAGTACTGGCTGGAGAGGGTTTAGACGCACCAATCCTGTGGTTCTATTTTCTTGGTCACACAACAGTCCCTTTCAAAAGCAGTTAAAAGTACAGATACCACTGTAGATTTATAAAGCCATCCAAATAATATCAGACAATACGTTTGCAAAATAGGTCAGTCACAAACAAAAATCCCAAATGGGTAATTAATTAAGAAAAATCTTTAAAATGCTAAGAATTTGCCAACATGTTCCAGAGTACGGCAAACAAGCACAAAGGCACGGACGGTAAAAGCTCATTAAAGCTGATTTGACAATACCTTGTTGTCCCCTTTAAATATAATCATGTTCCCTCTGTTTGAGTGAAATATACGCTATACACAAATATACACTTTAATGCCTCACTGTGGGGCATTCCAGGCAAAGCAACATCGCATCCCTCTCCAGAAAAGGTACACAGTCAATTCTTCCACTGTTACACAAATAAATAATCTTTAAACATCTGTGATTGCGGTCAGATTTGCGATTTTCTAAATGTGATGTTTTAATTTGGATTGGATGGCGATGCAGTGTGGTGTAGTGTTCCGGGCGGCGTGTGTCTGGGTGGGTTCGGGTCCAGCTCTCCTCGGCCTCGGCTCTGGAGAAGTGGGTCAGCGCAGCCCCTTCCTTCCCTCCTCACTGTCTCCCTGAGTTTGTATTCCCCAGCCGGGCCCAGAATAAAGTCCACCGCAGCCTGGATCTGGGTTACTGCCCCGCCGTAAGAATAGGACTGTGAAGTGACCGCAAGTTAAAATGCAAATTCAACCAGGATTGTATTTTCTCCCTGTTGCTGTCAGCCAATCACAGCCTGCAGTCTCTGCCTCTCGTCCAATCACCTCTCCAGCCTTTCATGACGCAGCAGCAGAACCACCAGCCTCTTCAGCTTGCACCACTCGTTTGTGTCTATAAAATATATACTCAATGTTTTATTTCAAGAGTCCGTAGTCATTACCAGAGCTAACGTTATGGGACGATTTTAGCACTTAAAGGACACACAGTAAAGACAACGTTCTCTCATCAAAAACTAAGCAGGAGTTGTATTCAGATTCTTTCACACTTCTTTCATTAATCTTGTTAACAAAGTCTTTTGGGTCTGAGCTTCACAGATTTGTGACGTCTGTGCTGTTTAGAAGTCCAAAAACATCGCAGACTCTGACTCAACCCACCTTCATTACACCTGCGTGCTTACATTAGCGTGTCAGAGCAAGCTGGCTTTTGTTTATTTCCCCATGGTAATTCCCTCCGCTGCCAGTAGATGTAGCACTAACACAAATCCTGACGAGGGAACGCCTGCCTGAGAGGAAGTCTGGTTTTCAACACATACATTATTTTAAAGCAGAACAAAGTAACATTTAGAGCTTATTAAACGTCTTTGTAAGTCCGTGGGGAGTTTACATTTGTATTTTCGTCCATCGTCGCCCCCTTCAGACACTGAGCTGAAGACAACTCTCCTGAGTAACCCTGGCTCTTTTTGATATTTGGCGACATGAAATGTTTTGTATATGATTGTACTTCCTCATTTCAATAAAAAGAAAGAAAGAAAAAATAATCTTTTGCATCTTCACTAGCAGTGTATTGTCACAAGAGACCTGCAGGGGGAGCTCTGTTGTGGAAGTTACTTAGTTCTGCTTTAAGTTCTAAAACCTGAGACGCCAAAGGAGCAAGTTTAAAGAACAAGAACGATGAACAGTTTATTATGTGTGTCCTCTAACAATGATTCATATCTATCTCTAGATAAAAGCACCTCATCAAAGCACATAATACACAAACAACTTAGTTATATTTCAAGAGTAAAAATAATATAATAATCACAATTATAATGTAAAAAATACAAAAACCAGCTAACCTATGGTCAAAAGGCTTTTTTCAAAATGGCAAATCAAACGATTAATATTTGTCATTCTTTCAACAAAAATAGTTACCTGGAATGTTCTTTTCATTATCTCAATGACAATGTTACAGCCATTTCTCAGAAATGTGCTAAAACGTGTAAATGTCTTTAATGAAGCTCATTTATCACACAAAAATGAAAGGACTGTAAAATGAAATCTCAAAAGTGCAGAAATGTCAATTTATTCACTCCTCCTTATTCAGAAGATTTCACTGCAAGTTTATTTGGTTTTTCATTTTTCCTCAGCTGTTTTCAGAATCATAAAAAGATGAATTGCCATTGTCAGTGAACAAAAATCACAAACTGGGAACTTGCTTTGGCGATATGTTATAGTTAGTAATAATATAATAACAGCTAAATATAAACTGACGTGCATAAACATAAAGCGTTACTAAATAAAATAAAAACAGACTTTGAGTATAAATACCAAATGTACAGTTTGGTCAGACAATAGAGGAGCCTTTTTAACACATTTGTTTAGTCTATATAATAATCAAAGTTTGCATCGCTACAAAACAACAATTGTGATTCTCACTTTCTGTACACAAAGACGGCTGGTCTGCTGGCCGCGCTCAGAGGCCTCACAGACAAGCAGAGCCTTGCACTTGTCTCATAATCCACTGTGTGAGCTGCTGAATGACTCGTGACAGGGGAAGCGTCTGGGGAGAGGGAAGCCAAGCAGCCAGGCCTAACCTTCACAGCCCAAACCAGCCACTACGTTTACATCACAGACATGCCCTGTTTGTCCAGTGAAAGGCACAACTTCTCAAATACATTCAAGATCTCTATGTCTGCGACTGCTGCATCCTTTAAAATCCAATAATAAATCATCAAATCTTTTCGAGCGATTAAACGACTAAATGACTACAGCCCTACTTTACGTGCACAGAATAAATGATGTACTCTTGTCCCGCCTGGACCTATGGGGGCAGTCCCAGTGCACAGCAGGTCAAAGAGACGCACTGTGCTGGGACAGAGCCACGTTCAGGCGTCTAGCATTAGCACTAAAACTTTGTAGCTAATTGATAGTTAGCATCGTTTTTTTTTTCCCAAATCTACAATACTACATTTTCAAACTCCGTTCTGATTCGAAGGAACGAGCTAAATACCACAAAGATCATTACAACACTCGTAGTTTTCATTACTATCTATACTATATTATATATATAAAACCCATATAAAACCCAGTGATACATTATTTACTATGATAAGTAAATTTTTATACAAGTTGGGAAATGGGTTGCTCTGGGATTTGCTTTGCACGGTATAAAAACACATTGAGGCTCTGGTAGTTTTTACTTTCTCCTTTAACATGAACCAAAACATTAAATATAATATAAGTTAAAAATGGTTTCAAATGATTGTGTTTGGCTCATTTACAAATACAAACAGGCCTACTATAAAATAATAGTGCTGTTTTGACGAAGGGGAGAGGTTAAAAACACACTTTGGATTCTCGTCCGTGTCACTTTGAACTGCAGCAGTTACAGAAGCTGTGCCTCAGACGGATTTCAGGAGTTTGGTCCAGATCCTTTTAATGTCCTTAAACCGTGCGCTCTGTGGACGAGGTATGGATGACACAGACGCCACTCGTCCACCTGTTCCACGTCTCGTCCCGGGCCTTGTCCTTGGTGTCCCGGGCCTCTCCCCCCCTCGTCCCGGGCCTCTCCCGTAGTAGTACGTCTGGGCCTCAGTGTGTGACTTGATGTGTTCATGGATAAACGGCCATCAAAGGCTTAACCGAGTGAAAACACCTCGAGTGGTTAACCGTCTCTTACACTTTTACAAATGTGTGAAAGAACGTGAGCAGAACTGCAGCTAACAGCCAACCAGAGGGACCCTGCAGTGCTCATGGTCTGAGCTGGATCTTAGTGAAGAACACCACCTGGATTATTCATCTCTGCCTCAGATGAGAAAACTAGAAACTATCAATCTTTGAACAGCTCGAGCAAAGGTAAGAGGCCACTTTACACCGTGGCTTTCTTTTAGAGTGTGCTTTATTCATAACTCTAAAAACACAAACAGTGCGCTTAAACAGTGCCTCTGTCTGCTTTCATTCAGTGCTGCTGCGCTGCATTTCATCTCGCAGTGCATTGATCTGGACAGTTAAACGAGAAAAAATTGACAGAGGGACGTCACGGCTGATCTACAGTGAGTGAGTCCACTGCTTCTCTCAGCGCGGTAAGACTGGCTGTGCACATGCTGCCTTTCTCCGGGTAAATTTCCACGTTGTGCCACTGCAATTAGTGTTTGGACATGTTCGGAAAAAACGTAGGATTCTTGTATTAGTTCAGGAGTTCAGATTCCAGACTTCTCTCGAATATGAAAATTTGAACTTCTAATCGGGAATCAAATTGTAACGGTCAGAAAAAAACGTTCAGCCCACACTTTGGAAACCCTTTTGCAATTGGACTAGGCCAGAGATTTGTCCTGATTTTTTCCTGAACTAGTTTGTTGTCATCTTGATGGAGCGCACTCTCCGTTTTGGGGCGCTGCCTATGAAGGACACACGGTCAAAATGCAGGCCTCTCCGATTCCAGGTTGTCTATGTGGGTTATTAGGAGAGTTTTTGGTGAGAGAGAGACAAAAAAGAGGCGGAGGAAAAGTTTACGGAGTGAAGGGCAAATGTCTCGGAAAACTCGGGGACAGAGAGAAAAGTGGGTTAGAGAGAGAGAGAGAGGACAGGTGGAGGAGTGGGAAGGAGATGTGTGCTACTGTGCTATTTGCAAATGAAAGTAAAAAATGTGTGAATATCAAAGATCCATCAGTTCGTAACATAAAAATCTCATAGGTTTTCCGAGTGCATTCAGAGCATCTAAATTATTCACAGTGATTAGTTTATAGGCGCTTTTAGCACTTTCAGAGGCCAGAGCACAGTTTTGCCGCCACAGTAATGCAACAACAACTACAGCAACTGCTCACTTCCTGGTTCTTGGGTGATAGATGCTTCAGAACTGAACGCAGACAGCAAACAAGAGCGGCTTTTACAGTCATCTGTGGCAAAACAAACTGATTACAAGCTTCTTTTTGACATGTTTGTCATTTATTCAAATATTCTTGTTCCTGGGTCACTTCTGTACCTTACACTACACTAGAGTTTGGAGCAATTTTGAGAATTTTATGTGTAATTCAAAGATTCAGCCTGAACCAATCAGAACTGACCAATCACATTCAGCTGCTTTGGAGCGTGTACTTCCATCCTAGAGTTTGTTTAAAAAGGGCGTTTCACACTTTATTTCAGATAAATCTTTATGTTAGTAATTTTGAGACATTATGAATGACAAATATATAATGAAATGAAATGTGAATTTCATTTCTTACTTTGAATATGTTTGTAGCCGTTAACTTGCTAAAGAAGAAAGTCAAGTCTAAGACTCAAACGGCAGAGAATACGACTGAAGGTGAATGAACTGCCAAAACACAAAGGGGTCCTGAATTTCCACTTAATGATGTCACAAAGTGGTTCTGGGGAGAGAGACAGTCACTGAAAACACAACTCCAGTTTTTGATAAGGACACTGCATTGTTACATGGTAAAACTGAAAAAGAAAAATCCCCAACATACGAGTCCTTTAGGCGGCGGTGTGCAGCTTCACGCCTCTTTCCAAATATCTCCCAAAAGGTTCATTAAATTCTACACACAAGATTAGTGGAATTGGATTTCCCGCCTGGCAAACCAACCCGATAATCGCACTAAAAAGAGAAGGAAAAAGGCACGTGACCTCAATATTTTGGTTTTGATGGAACATTTGAGGTATAAACTGCATTCATGATCTCAGATACTCTGACATAACCACAGCGTTCATGAGCGCAGCTCCAGGAACACACAACAGCAACAATAACATACATTTGTATAACTGCAACTGGAATGTTTAATGATTCATGTGAATGAAATGTAAAATCTTTGATTGTTGTGACAGACTGTGTGAGGGGTATGTGGTTTCTTGTAAGCAAATTGCTGATAAATGTTACTTGAGATGTTTTTGCGTTGTAGGGCTCTCAGTTTGTGTGGAGCAGTTCTTCCAGTCCAAACGTCTGTCACTGTAAACTCCAGTGCAACAGATCCACACGACTTAAAGTTCTGACTTGAGTTGGTGCTGAAGCCTGTTTTTGGAGCCAGAGGTGGGACATTACATGATCTCCTCGGCCTGCAGCATCAGCTCGGGGGCACAAAAATATGATCAATTTCATATTAAAATGTACATATTTAGACATGCTGTTGTGCTTTTGTGATTATTGATCTGTTTAAACAGTTTAAAACTGAGAAAAAAGACAAACAACTTTGAGGCAGAGCTGAATTTGGCTGATAAATTCACTTTCACTGACTATAGTCTCTGAATTAAGACCGGATTAAACTTCTATGATCATTACAGAGGGTTAATACTAAAATATACCGGCTTTGGCTCATTATTAATCCTTCAATATTAATATACAGATCATTCATCCGTTCAAACTTCATAATACACTCAAGCACGCAGCACAGAGTTACATTTAGAGATCAATAAACTGCTCCAACATCATTTTGTAGTTTCTAAATTTTTATTCCAAATATTTATATTCATACAGGGTCAAAGAAACAAATCTGACACTTCACCATCGAGAAAACCTCAACTGGCTAACTCCATGTGACAAAAATGCAATTATTGCATTTAACAACTATGTATATGATCACAAGTAGTTAGTGATATTTTATTTTATGTTAAATCATGATCACTCCAGTCGACACTTCAGCTTCGATGAGAGGAACAGCCAATCACGGCCCATGAGAACCAAACTATAAAGTAGTCTATTTAATCAAATTTATATTTAAAACAACAATTTTCAACCTTGCTTACAATATAATCAACTTTTGCCTAAGTTACTCGAGTAGCTTTTGCAGCCGGAGTATATACTGTAGCCTCACATCCTCTTTGCTCCAGTCAGGCCAGCCTTAGCTGGGCTCTTTCTATGGTCAGGTCCTCGATGCTTCTCTGCCCTGGTGTTTGCTCAGGGTTATTGACAGTTAAAGGTTGTGTTTTTCTCTTACTTAAAAGTGATCCTCTTTCCAAGTGAAAAAAGCTTTAAGGTGACAATAAAAACAATTTGAACATTTGTGTTCTGTTTTTACAAAGTACCAGAATCTGTATTTTTTTTTAATTCCAGCTTATTTATAAATCAGATTCTAAGTCCAAACTGCTACTCAGTATTTTCCTGTGAATAGTGTTTTTTACTCATACATGAGTACTTCATTGGTTCACGAGTCTGTACTTCTAGAATCACAGTTTGGCCGTACGCACCTCGTCCTAAATGTGGTAAATATTGCAGCTCCACGTTTGTTCCTTGTCCGTACAGTTACATTGACTCGTGACCTCCATCTGAAATCTATAAAGTGTGGCACGCAGCACTCCTGGCCGGCCGTCCAAACGGGGCACATCCGCCATCTTCGGATTCACGAGCAGAGATTCCGAGACTGTGCTGCGTTTTGGGGGCATTTTTCTTGTTTGGCCTGGAATGCACCGTGAGGTCGTCGTGGCGCAGGGGCCAGAGGAGCTGCACAAGAGCTGCACATGCCCAGCAGAGGCCCTAATCACACACAGATACACACGCACAATGGCCCCCTCCCCAGGCCCCCCGGAGCGCTCCCTGTACATGTCAGCCTGCATTACTTCTGCTGGATGCCCTCCCGTCCCGTCCTGTACAGCAGGAATAGCAAAGAGGCAGCACACGCACACACACTTACACACACTTACACACACTTACACACACACACACTTACACACACACACACACACACACATACTTACACTTACACACACACATACTTACACTTACACACACTGACACACACTTATGCACACTTACACTTACACACACACTGATACACACTTACACTTATACACACTTACACACACTGACATACACTTATACTTGCTTACACTGACACACACTTATACACACTTACACACACTTACACTTACACACACACACACACTTATACACACTTATACACACTTACACACACTTACACACCAAAAAAGATCTATGTAAATCCAGTTCATTATTATTATTAGGGGTGCACGGTGGCAGAGCGGCTAGAGCTCTGTTGTGGGTTTGAATCCCAGACCACCCCAACATCACACGATCTCTCTGGGTGGAGTCTGCATGTCCTCCCCGTGTTACCGTGGGTTCTCTCCGGGTTCTCCGGCTCCTCTCACCGTCCAAAGACATGACTGTGTGGGTTAACTGACAACTCTAAATCGCCCATAGTGTGTGAATGTGAGAGTGAATGGTTGTCTGTCCTTGTCTCTGTCTCTCTGTGTTAGCCCTGTCCAGGGTGTGCCCCGCCTAAGGCCCAAAGTCACTGGGATAGGCTCCAGTCACCCGCAACCCCGGGAACGGGAACAAGCGATAGAAAATGAATGAATTAATCATTATTATTATAATAAATAGGTGGGAAAGCACACGACATGCACTAATTAAAAATCTGAATTTATAAAGACATTTTCCTGCACGTCACAATGCTGTAAAAACCTGATTTATATTGAGCTCATACGACAGAACAGACGACACAGGCAGGTCCTTGTGCTCTGATGGTTCCTGTACTCACAGGTCCTTGTGCTCTGATGGTTCCTGTACTCACAGGTCCTTGTGCTCTGATGGTTCTTGTGCCTGTAGAGCCTCAGTCACAGGTTCTCGTGCAGTAGCAGCTCTTAGCAGCAGTTTGAGGAGACTATACTTCTTAGGTTAATATTCTTTCAGTACAAAATGTTGTCTTGGACCTGACATTGTAATGTGAGCTGGAACACATCTGTCTGAAGTCAGACACTGCTTTGCCTCGATAAGGTTTTCAGGAAAATGGATACAAAGATACGAATCAACACTTAAACTAGAATCAAAACAGAGCAGGATCGGTATGCATCCTGAAAAAAAATCCCATAAACAGACTTAGAATGGCTGTGATCTATATCAGAACTAGTATGAGGTTAAATAAACTACAATTAGTTAATGTTGAGACTGGCATTGTAGTGTCCAAAAAGAGATCCTGATCATTGTGGGCTCAGAGATGGTTTTGTATAAAGTATATTGTAGAGTTAGTGTTTCTGATATACAGACGTGTTTCTAATCAGGGCCTTGGTTTGAGGCCTGGTACCAGGGCCCTTCCTCACCTGCAGCTCCGCAGTGCCTCGTGCACCTCTGAAACAGCTCCAGTGTGTGACCCAAGAACACACTGTACCAGAATCTGACCAATCCTTCTGTTCCATGACCTCCTCAAACTGCCCCAAGGAACCGTTCTGTTACTGAAGACTTCTGCGATCAAGACACTGACAAAAAAGATTCTATTTGTTCTTATTTATTCTCACTTTTTTGCAACCATCATAAATGTGCCAAACCCAAACCGTGCCAGTAAAAAAAAGTAGAACTAAAAACACTAAAACACCTGACCACTAAAACATGTACAATAGGCTCCTCCCCCTGGGGCCAAGACCCTGAAAGAGACCTCAGTGGGTCTTTCCTGGTTAAATAAAGGGCAATAAATAAAAACATTAAGTAGTGCACAAAGTGTGATATTATAACGTTGTACACTTATTTCAGAGCAAGTTCCTGTTCATTTATCCTTAATCCTTTTGTTGTGATCATTTTCTTGTTCTTGATGACAATCTCCCACGTAGTTGCGGTGCATATTAATTACAATTGCTTTGTAAACAGATGTAGAACGAGCTTCTATCAAGACTTTTCTCTCATTCGAAGCCCTTTTTCCCACTTCTTTCCATCTCTTTGTGTCTGTGCCGTCAGCAGTAGCACTAGGCTCTCTCTCTTCAGTGGAACTGGAGCGGGGTCAAGAGCAAAAGTACCATTCAGCTCTGCGCTCCCTCAGGCCCACAGCACAGCACAGCATTCAGGCCCAGTCTGACAAACACTACTAGATGTTTTTTATGCATTTTTGATGGTCGTTGTTGGCAGTGTTGTGTCATTTATCATAGCAAGTGGCATTTCAGAAAATATTAGCATTTTATAAAGAAGTAAAGTTATCACAAAGGCTCATTAGACCAGGACTACACAAGACCACACCAAGGTCAACCAGGACGATCCTCCGAATCACTAAATCTATCAAACTAGGATTAAACCTGGTCGGGTTTCAGGTTTCTTTATTAAGAGTCTCTGAATGGAGCTGGAACCGCACTGCACCTTCTATGTTGTTAATGACTTTAATAAACTGAGATATGAACAAGTTTTGACATCTGTTGCTTTGACATAAGCGGCAAAGCAAGTTTATCTGTAGAGCACAATCCAACACAAGTGAATCTCCTTAAGACTGAGCTCCAGAGTGTGGTGGACCTGAGCACGGACTCTGTGCTGGAGCTAAAACAGGTCTAAACTATGTCCAAACCAGGAAGGTCTAAACGTCCTGTCTCCATGATTGACAGGCGGATGAACCAGTCAGGGAGACACATGGTTTGTTTGTGTCAAAATAAACATAGCGGTTTACGAGGAAAAAAGAAAAAATAACAGAGGATTGAGAATAAGCGCAGATTTCTGCAGAATCAACGAGCAAAGCACTAAAGTCTGTCAATTAAAGAAATTATATATTTGGTTCTGAATCTTTGAAAATATTCAGAGGAGACGCCTACTACATTTGAGAGATATTAGCGGCTGAGATAAAAACATCCCATAATTGGATGCTTGTCTGATGAGCTCAGGTCAGACCCCAAACAGTTAAACAAGTCGCTCCTACAGTCTGATGAAAAAGCGAAGGTCTTTATTGTTTCAGATGAGCAGTGCCTGGAGAGTCTGGAGATCCAGTCCTATTCAGCTTGTGTCATGCTCTGAGTGACAGCTGGATCTGACCAATCACAGTGAAGTGTGAACTCTCAGAAGAACCACATAACCATGTGACACTAACACAGCTTCTACAAAGTAATAACATACATTGTATTCAAATTCGGAAGTGATTTGTATTTTGTTTTTTTTGGTTTTTTTTTTTAAGTGATCTATCTAGTTAATGTTATAATCCTATCTTCCACTGTTAAAGCTTTGTTATTAGCTCTAGGCTTTAATTGGCTAACATATGATTAGCACATGACTTCCACCAGACAAATGTGTAGCCCCTGCTAGCCATAGCCTTAGCTTAGCCTCCATATAGCATGAATCCTCTTAGCTGGCCCTGGCAGCTCTCCCCTCTCACCCCAGACGGAGCCAGGAGCGTCTGAATTAGTCCCGTGTTTTGGTTCATTATCCTGCAGGGAACAGCTCACTTTTGGCTCCGTATTGACGCGGCCCGTTTGTTTGCGTGCGACTTGTGGGCGAGCACGCACGCAGCCAACAAAGGGGGCAGTAATGAGGCCGGGGCAGGTCTCCGTGGCGAGGAGAGCCGCTTTGTGTCGCTCTGGTGTGCATGTGTGTGTATGTGCATGTGTGTGTATGTGCATGTGTGTGTCCATGTGTGTGTGTGTGTGTGTGTGTGTGTGTGTGTGTGTGTGTGAGACGGAGGGGATTAGAGGCCTCTGCAGAAGACCTCAACCCAGCCTGAATTAATTACTCTCATTAGCCTCTTAATTGCATATATTAAGGCTGTGGTTGGAAGGCGGCGTGGGTAGTAATGAGTCGCATTTACTTTGAAGGAATTGTACTTTTAAAGGTTTTATATGTTATGCTGTTCAGGCTTTTTGAAATTCTTTTTGACACATTTGCCCTGGCATTTCACGTTTTACAGCTTAAATGATATGACTAAGTGTTGTTATGGGAAAATTGCTGTGGTGGATTTGCACAACACGTTAAACAATAAAGATACAAAGAAGAAGAAGAAAGAAACGGCTAAAAGTCATTTTGTTGAGTTAAAAACATAACAATTACGAGCAAAGGGTACAAAGACGTCTTGAAAGTATAGTTTTTAGCCTCATTTAAGTAGATTGACTCCTCACTGTTGGCTGCACATGTCTCAAACAGTAGAATACTGCATGATATGTCAACTTTAACTCTAGTAGTTTACATTTAAACATTAGGAAGAAATATTGAGTCCTTTCAAAAACCTTTCCCTGCCTGAATTAATTACTGTCATTAGCGCCTTAATTGCATAAATTAAAGCATTGTTTGTCGGGGCTGGGACTGCGGCAGCTACAGATGAGAAAAGAACAAAGACCTCAAGCACACAAGGCATTTGGACATTTTCAGACTAATATTGTGATTAGATTTAGCTTTATTTCACATATAAGAATTGTTCTAATGTCAGAATGAAAAAATACAAGAAATGTTTGTTACTAGTTTTAAACCCAACCAAAAATATAACAAATTGTCACATTTATATGACTATAACATTGCTTGAGCCAATCCAAGAACATCACATCAAGCTCCTCCAAAGTCACCTCTAACTGGATCAGTGGAAGCTTCACCAAATGTGTAAAAGTTCTTTTTTTTCAGTATTTACACCTACACAGTATGTCCTTCAACTGACCTGATAACAGACATATCTGATCATCAAACACTAATCACATTAAAAATTATCAATGCCTTTAATTTCAACCAGTCGCTTTCATAAAACTACAATTCCAACTCCATCTTAATGACGGGTTAAACCACCCCCTCGGGGCCCCCCAGGCGTGCCCACTGTGGCCTCTGCTCTTCATCCCCACGGCCTCATCAATACATAATGCCACAGATGTGAGGGTCTAATATGAAGCATAAGCCTCCCACAGGGACGAGCGGGCGGCCTGCAGCGGGACAGGGAGCCTGCTCTGAACACAGCGCTGTCACAAGGGACACTTTACAGAGAGCTGCAGTCGGGACGGGCTCATGAGGGGAGCACAGGCAGGACACGGGAAACGTACAAGAGTCATTAGGTGTCACCATGTAATCAGAGGAGGACGAGGATGATGAAGATGAGGTCAAACGCGCTGTGTTTTTATGTCAGGGATCAAAATATTAAATGATTATGTTTATTTATGTTAATTTTTTAAATTGTTTGACAGCACTATAAATATATATATATATATATATATATATATATATATATATATATATATATATATATATATATATATATATATATATATGTACAAACAATATATATATAAATATATATATAAATATATATATGTACAAAAATGTATCTGATTAATTATTAGTATAATGTATCTGATTAATTAGGTGTCACCATGTAATCAGAGAGGAGTTTGACGAGGATGATGAAGATGAGGTCAAATGTAGGTGTTTTTATGCCATGGATCAAAATATGTAAATTTTTAAATTGTTTGACAGCACTATAAATATATATAAATATATATATATATATATATATATATATATATTAGTGCTGTCAAACGATTAAAAAAATGTATCTGATTAATCACACTTTTGAACCGTGATTAATTACGATTAATCGCATCACGTGCTTTCTCAAGTGTCATAGCTTACTTGTCTATTTTAAAGTATATTTTGCACATTTTCGTTAAATTAAATTAAATTAAAGTCCACACATTTCATGTTGAGTCTGTGGCACATCTTTCAGGTAAATCTAGGCTTCAAGACCAAACACAGGTTTAATGGATTAAGGGCCCTTCATATACTCATAGAACTATGGTTACACATAGATAACTGACATTCATGGAGACAGACGGAGCTGGTGTTGGTCCGGTGTTGGTCGGGTGTTGGTCTGGTGTTGGTCGGGTGTTGGTCGGGTGTTGGTCGGGTGTTGGTCTGGTGTTGGTCGGGTGTTGGTCTGGTGTTGGTCTGGTGTTGGTCGGGTGTTGGTCTGGTGTTGGTCGGGTGTTGGTCGGGTGTTGGTCTGGTGTTGGTCGGGTGTTGGTCTGGTGTTGGTCGGGTGTTGGTCTGGTGTTGGTCGGGTGTTG